>BSBK01001162.1:1112500-1535000 GCA_027943335.1 Chamaecyparis obtusa | reverse complement strand
TATGTCAAAAGCATTTTATAATGGTAAGGTATATAAATAAGTATTTTATGTTTTATTTATTTATTTATTTATTTATGTCAATTATATTTTTGTTTTATATTTTTAGGAGTTCTTTAATATATTTTATGTTGTCTTTTAATATAATTATAATTTTTTCTATTTATAAAAAATAAATTTTATAGCACAAACAAGTAGTTATAAATGGTTGTAAAAATTATAAACCATTGAACGTAAAACTTTAAAAAAAATTTTAAAATTAAATATAAAGCTGGTATAAATAATAATGTGTCTTTATTCTTATATATATTTGATTATATATTTAGTTTGTGTACAAATTCACTAGTAGCCTCAAGATCAAGACAATGGTACCTTACCAGATCCTCTTAGTGGAAGCTAGTATGTTTCCAATCGAGGCTTCAACAATCATTCATTTGCTAAGTTACTTAAAAAAGGTTGGAAATATGGATAAGCACTATAGGCCAAAGATGGTCATTGAAAAGGAGCTAAAACGTAGGAAAAAAATATGGAAGAAACAAAATAGCAAGTGGATGGACAAATGGAACACAAATCTTCATGAGTACCCAAATACTAATGAGGAGATAAAAAAAGTGGGTGTTAGAAAATTTCAAGAATGTCATGTGGACAAAATAGCTAGGTAGGAAAAAAACATATTTTGTCAAAGAATTTGATCACATGTGGAACATGATGATAAAGACTATTTAAGATCCACAATTAAAGGAAAGACCAAAATTCTAATTACATAATTGAAGACTAGCTCTTATTATTTGAGATGCAAAACTAGTAGATGGATAGTACCTAAAGAAGGTGTGGGAGGAAAGAACCTCTAATTTTTTTAGTAATGGGGTGGTGGAAATTGAATGGTATTTTATCAAAGAATGTGCAGCATTCAAGGATATTCATTGCCAATACGAAGAAAACTTAGAGGGGAACAGTCCTAATGAACTTTTTGAAGAGGAAATATTGCACAAAATGGAAAGTTTCTTATTTTGGATCCACAATAGAAGAGTCAACATGGAGAAGATTCAACATGTAAATTATTTTTTTATCTCTTCGTCCCTTTGACCACTGGTCTCATGGATGTCATTAAAATCCATCTATTTATTTATTCATTCATAAGAGTAGGTGCATTTGTTATGGCATTATTGTTGAACTAGTTGAATAATTGAGATGGAGAGTGAATCAATTATTATCAAATAATTTCCTTCGCCTTATATTAATCCATTGAATACTTAAACCAATCAGAAACTTATAACATATATGAGTTCATGAAAGCACAAAAACATCAACATAATGGACACCAAAATTTACGTGGAAATCCAAGATGGGGAAAACCACGGAGAAGCTAATTCTCATGAAAAGAACACCAATTAAGGTGACACCAGTTAAGGTAATTTTTACAAGGTCTCACTGTTGGTTTTCTCACTGCTAGTTGGCTCACTATCAGTTAGGCTAACTACTCTAGAAAGGATCACTACTAGTACAAATAGACTCACTATTAGAATATAAGAAATAAAAATGAATCCACCACTAAAGTCACTCTCACCAATAATCAACAACACATAAACAATATAAAAGTCTTCTATCGATTACACAAACTCACATAAACATCAATGCATAGATCTTCCCTTGTCAAATTTGCATCCACTTCACATATTACTCACATACAAGTACATGCCAACAAATAGAATCATTTATTTCTTATATCAACCCATGGCAACAACTTGGTTGGCCTAAAGCAGTATGAAATAGGTTACACTGAATAATTCCCATGGTGGTAAGGATTGAAACATGGACCACCTCACTTAATACAACAAGCCTCACTCATAATAACATTCTACAACATCATCGAGATCTTTGGTACCAATGGATAGGATCTATACATTACAATGCAAATACATTGAGTGAAGCAAGATGACCACTTCCAAAATAGGAGCAAGCTCAAACAAATGAACCACATTATGTAGAAAGATAAATAGGACCAAAACTAACATAGTTAGAGATAAGTCTTTATGGTACATCATCAGAGCACACTATACTAGATCACCTCAATCATCCAATCCACATATATGCATAGGATATGTTGACATTAGTGACAACAATAATAATATCATCAACATCACATTCTAACAATCTCCCTCTTTGTCATTTATGGAAACATGCATTAATAACAAAGCAAACAACTCACGGTTAAATATATTAGTATCAAAGCCCTTTGTTCTCCTCCCCTTTAACAATAATGAAAAAGGGTCAAAATCCCCCTTACAAACTCACTCTTTTCCCCTTGAGAGGAATCTACCAAGCATTGATCCAAAAAAGAAAAATCATGAAATGCACTAGACCAATGCACACACTAGTGCATTATTGAACACTAGCAAGGGGCGGAATCCCCAACCTCTGCCTGAGATACTCAAAAGTACCCTTGCACAATGGTTTTGGAAATATTTTGCAATTTTTTCCTTTGTAGGTACATATTCAAGTTTAATATCCTTTTCCAACACTTTCTCCCTCAAGAAATGATACCTAATAGATATATGTTTTTATCCTAGAATGCTACATTGGATTCTTTGAAATATTTATAGCACTAGTTATCATAGATAATTATAATCAGTTCATCAAATGTTATACTTGTATCCTTCAAAGTTTGTTTCATCCACAATACCTGAGTACAACATGAGGATGTTGTAATGTATCCTAATTCAACAATGGATAATGTCATAAAACCCTACTTCTTTCTCAATGATGAAACTAACTAGGAGCCAAGGAAATAAGATTCACTACTAGTACTCTGTCGGTTATCCAAAAATAAGCCCAATAAACATCGATATAAGATTTCGTAGTGAAATATGAACCTTTTGGATACCATAATACAAACTCTTTTGTACCCTTCAAATATATGAAGATCCTCTTTAGTTCTTGCTAAAATATGGCTACTAAGCATTCAACATACATAGTTTAGTAGCAATCAAAGACAATAGGCCTCATATCATTGATTTTTACTTACTTCCATCAACTTTTGATGAGTCATCATCTTTAGTCAACTTGTATCTGGTAACAATAGGAGTACATACTAGTTTAGAATTCTCCAAACCAAACTTCTTCAATAATTTTCTGATATACTTGGACCAAGAAATGAAAATTCCTTTACTATTCTAATGTACCTGCAATCCAAGGAAGAAATTAAACTCACCAATCATAGACATCTCAATCCCTTTTGCATCTCCTCTGCAAATTTTTTGCACAAATCATCTATTCTTCCAAACATTATGGCATCAACATAAACCACAATAATTAAGATCTAATATGAATAAATCTTGTAATACAAATTACTATCAGCGATCCTATCTAAAATCCTTTTCCAATTAGATACTTATCCAATCTTCCATACCAGGCTCCAGGTGCCTACTTCGATCCATACAATTCTTTCTTCAATCGATAAACAACATTCAAATCCTCTCAGACTTGAATCCCTCTAGTTGTTCAATGTAGACTTCTTCCTTCAGTTCTCCATTAAAGAATGTTGACTTAACATCCATTCGATAAATCTTGAAATCTTGAAATATTTCAAATGCTATGAATATTCAGATCACCTCCATTTTGACAAAAGGGGCATAAGTTCATCAAATTCAATACCTTAGTATAACCCTTGCAAACTAATCTTGTCTCGTTCCTCTTCACCTTTCCATTTTTCATTCAACTTGTTTTGTAATACCCATTTTGTACCAATCACATTCTTGTCATCCAATCTAGGAACAAGTTCCCAAGTCTGATTCTTCTCTATCTGATCAATCTCTTCTTTGATTTCTCTTACCTAGTTCTAATCATTGCATGCTTCTTCCATAGTTTTAGGCTCAAATTTTCAAAGTAAACACAATAACACTTGTTCTTGTGTTTCTCTACCTCCTTAATGATATATTTATTTTTATCTCCTATAATTTGATTCTCTAAATTATTACTTTGTACATACCTTGGGGTCTTATTTGTAGATTCCAAAGCCAACTTTTCTATTCTTCTTCTTTCTTGTCTTCTTTTTCCTTGTCCTCTGTATTAGATTCATATTCAAGATGTATGTTAGGAGGTTTTTTTTAACCTCTTCATAAACCTTCACATTCACACTTTCAACAATCTTATTCAGTCTCTGTTGTAACATTGGTATGATTTTCTCTTTGTAGAATATCCTAGAAATATACCTTCATCATCTCTTCTATCAAACTCACCAATATTGTCTTCACCTCTCCGAATGTAACATCTACTTCCAAAAATCTTGAAATATTTCACCGTGGGTGTCCTTCCATGCCATATCTCGTACGAAGTCTTCCTTCTTTTGGTAAACAACTATGTTAAGTGTGTACACATTTGTATGAATTTCTTATCTCTAGTAATTTTTGGTAAACCTACTTCTTTGATCATTTCCCTTGTTGTTGCTTGCGTTGTTTGATTCATCCTTTCCACTACACCATTCTGCTATGGTGTTCCAGGGGCTGAAATTTTTATTTTAATTCCATGTTTCTCATAGAATTTTTCAAATTCATCAAAAGTAAATTCTCATCCTCTATCTGATCTCAAATATTTAATCTTCCTACCACTTTCATTCTCAACTCTTGCTTTAAATATTTTGAATTTCTCAAATTCTTCTAATTTTTTCTCTAGGAAATGCAACCCAAGATAATTTGGAATAATCATCAATAAAAGGTATGAAATATTACTCACCTTGTAAGCTTCTTGTTCTAGTAGGACCACATAGGTCAATGTGCACAAGATCAAGAAAATCGGTAGATGAATGATCTTTTGCCTTGAATGATTCTCTTTCCTTCTTTCCTTCCTGACATCCCTTACAGATAATGTTGTGTTATTTATAGTCTTTGTAAATCTCTTACTGCATATGATGAGCTTATTCTTACCAAGTTGTTGAAATTTATGTGACACATCCTCCAGTGCTAAAGCCAACTATCATCAATCCAAGATAGAAAACATCCTTGTGTAGCTCCTTCAAGTTGATACATGCTCAAGTTCCTAATCTTTTGTCAACTACAATGATTGTTCCAAAAACTTTGCAAATCTCACAACTTTCATTCTTAACATAACATCGCGGCAATTCTCACACATTTGTCCAACACTCAAAAGGTTATGACACAAACCCTTCACATAGTAAACCTTGTTAGTGTTATGTTTTCCATCAAAAGTAATAGAACCCATTTCCAACAATATATGTTTCCTTATTATCACCAATGTTGGAAACTACAATTGAAGCAATTGTTGTATTGTCATTGATGTCAAACCATAACTGGTAAGACTGTTGCTATTTAAGAAAGTACTATATCTATTTGAGTGTTGCTAAGGGGATAGGCAAGGTTGGTAACAAAAACACCTAAGGAAAGGTTGAGTTATCTTGATACTTCAATGAGTACTTGATTATGTGGCACAATGATAAGACAATGTATTGTTTATCTAAGTAAGAATGAAGACTAAACTGGTAGGCTTAACCGAGAAAAAGTGAATAAATCTAGCTTAAGTTGAGTGTTGTTTGTATCGACCAAGCTAGTATATGCTGAGTAAAATTAGTGTTGACCAAACACCAGTTAATTGTCGAGGAAGACAGTGTTAGCTGAGGAAACAATTTATGTGGTGACCGAGCTTTCTAGAGAAGACCAAGAAGTTGAACACAGTATTGACCAAGTGTCAGTATTTTGCATTTGAGGGAGAATTCAGATTTCCAGCCGACATCATTGAATTCTTGGATTATGTAAAATGTGTTGACTTTATTTATTGATTGTATGAAAGCATTTAATGCACTGCAAAATGTTTTATTGTAAATCTTTTAAGAGATTCAAGATATTTCTAGAAGGATAGCTGAAGAACATAATGTAGGACATATTCAATGAATTTGACCTAACCCTAAGATCTACGAAGGAGATTAAGCAGAAAAAGATGTATTGACCTAATAGAGGTAGTATTAAGGAAACCTAAGTGAGAGGTTGAACAAGGAGTAGCTGTTGGAAGTATTGTTGATGTTATTGACTGTCTAAGTAGAGAAGGCTGAAGGAGAAGTGTTGTGATTGCTTGAAGAGAGTTTTGAGCAGATTAGTGATGGAGATGGAAAAGGTTCATAGTCAGTAAGCCAGCATATGTGTACGAAATTGGATCTAATATTTGCAAAGTGAGTTGTATGTTTTTCAGATCAATACTACTGCTACTTTCTAACCATTGTAATAGTCAAAATCCTTTTAACAGAGGTTGACCTAATAGTCATAGGTATAAATCTTTTGAACAAGGTTGTATTCTAATGGAGTGTATGTAAGTCCTATAACAAGGCACACTTTTAACAGAGTGGTTTAAATCCTTTAACCGGGTCACACCTGACAGTGTGTTTTTAACCTTTGACAGGGTTGGCTTTTCACCGATCTCACTTCAGAAGAGTGAACATAATAGTAACATGTTACAAAGTGGTTTTTCCCAAATTGGGTTTCCACTATAAATCTTGGTGTTGATATTTGTGTGAATGTTTTGGTTTGAACATTTCTATGTTTTACAAGTTAGATGCTATTGGATAAGTGGACTGCACTGTTGTATGTTTCTGTTATGTTTAAAGTTTTTTTTATACATCTGGACCTGAGAACAATAGATTCACCCCCCCCCCTCTTTGTTGTTCTAAATCATATTAACACCAAATATAACAAGAACGCCATCATATTTCTCAAGTTTCACAAATTTTCTTTTATCACCAATCATATGATTTGAACATCCACTATCAATCAACCATTCATTCTTATTTCTTCTAAAAAATAAAGTAGTCTTAGTATTATCATCAGATTCTAGGAAAATTTTAGAAATATTAAATCTAGGCTCTTCTTCTTTATCATAGAATAAACAGACCTCTTGTTATGAATCATCGTCTGATATCCTGGCATATTCATTAACATAGTAGGATTTCTTATTAAAAAATTTAAACTTCAGTCGAGTAGCCTTTCTCGGACACCTAGTTGCTAAATGATCAATCTTTCCACATATAAAGAATTTAAGGGGAAACATACCTTTGTATTTTCTAGTACCTTTCTTCATCTTCCTTGGAAAAATTTCTTCCATCTCATCTGTATCATCATCATCTATATATTCTTCTATTTTGTGGCTTTAAAGGTTGTCTTAGATCTTCTCTTTTTTTGTCTAAATTTCCTCAACTCAAATGTATTTAGGGTGCCAAATAATTATTCTCTAGTAAACTTATTTGGATCATAAAATTCCTCTATAGCCAATATATTGTCACTATAGCTCTTTAATAAGGTCATCAAGATCTCCTCCATGATATCTTCATCAATGATATTTCCACCTTAATTCTTGCTTCATTCAATACATTGTCAACTCTCTGAAAATAACTTCTGATATCTTCAGCTTCTTTGATTTTTAGGTTCTCATAATGACACTTATCTATTAGCTTCTTAAACAAATTGAGTCTATCATTTCCTTCATATACTTCTTTCAATTTTTCCCAAAACTTTATAGGTAGCCTTTAATGAAGGAACCTTAGCTAACTCAATTTTTGATAAAGCCCTCAAAATGGCATATCTTGCTTTCTCATTCTCCTCATAGGATGAAATTTCATCTTGAGTAGTAGGACCATTCTAAGTTGCAATATACAATGTCTCCACATTCTTCCAAGTAGTGTAATTGGTCAAAATTATGTAGCCTCTCATCTGTTCTTTCTAGGTACTATAATCAAATACATCAAACATATGAATATTCAATTTGTGTGTCATTGAATCTACCTTAAGAGGTAAAGCTCTGATACCAATTGTTGAATAGGCTGAGTAACTAAGGGGGGGTGAATCAACTATTATCAAACAATTTCCTTCGCTTATGTTAATCCAATAAATACTTAAACCAATTAGAAACTTATAACATATATGAACATGAAAGAGCGAAAATTTCAACACAATGAACACCAAAATTTATGTAGAAAACTAAGATGGGGAAACTCGCAAAGGAGCTAATTATCATGATAATAACACCAATTAAGGTGACACTAGTTAAGGTAATTTTTACAAGGGCACACTCCCAGTTCATTCACTATCTATTGTCTCACTACTAGTTGGATCACTGCTAGTTGGGCTAACTACCTTGGAAATAGAAAGGCTCATTGCTAGTACAAATAGACTCACTACTATAATATAAGAAATGCAAATAAATCCACCACTGGAGTTACTGTCAATAATAATTAGCAACACATAAATGTTATAACAGTATGCTACCAGTTTCAAAAACTCAAATATGCATCAATAAATAGATCTTACCTTGTCAAATTCACATCCACTTCGCATATTACTTGCATACAAGCATGCATCAACAAATAGAATCCTTTATTTCTTATATCAACCCATACCAACAACTAGGTCAGCCTAAAGAAATTTGAAATACATCATGTTGAATCATCCCCATGGTGGTAAGGGATTCAAAACATGGACCACCTCACTCAATACAACATATCTTTCTCATAACAACATGCTACACCATCACCAAGATCTTTGGTACCAAGAGATAGGATCTATACATTACAATACAAATACATTGACTAAAGCATAATGACCACTTCAAAAATAAGATCGGGCCAAAAAAAATCAACCACATTATGTTGCAAGATAAATGGGACCAACAACGACATGGTTAAAGGTAAGTCTTTACATCACATCATCCAGAGTACACTATGTCAGATTACCTCAATCATCCAATCCACATCTATGCATAGGATATGTTGAATCAATAAAAAACATTAATGATGACAAAAATGATAGCATCAATATCACATTATAATAATTATTTCATTTGTAGTAGCATTATAGTCATTTTAGAAAGATTTGAGCTCAATATCTTATAGGTATCTACAACATGATTGAGTCTTACATCAAGTGTTTTCTAGTGAATTACTTTGTGCATATCCAATCTCTCTCTCTCTCTCTCTCTCTCTCTCTCACACACACACACACACACACACACACACACACACACACACACACACACACACACACACACACACACACACACATATGTGTAATACCAGTTTAAATGCAATATAGCTATATGAGTTCATAAATGGATTCAAATGTCTTTTTTTTTGAGGCAGGGGAGGGTTAGTAAGAGCATATTTGTAATGGAATACATTATACTTCTGGGGGCATAATCTTAATATCTTCTATTTTGGTGTAAGCTCAACCCGCCTTACTTTCAACAAGACTTGATCCTTTTTACATTCATTTTAAATAATATAACTTCATCAAGAGACTAAACATGCATTGACACTCATTACCCTACCTCCATTGGGCTTCAAGTGATTTTATCCAACTTGAGTTTTCATATGGTCCATTGTCAATCCTTTATAGGCACCGATTATGAGCTTTCCATCACACTCTACAATATTTGTCTTCAACTCCATAACTTTGAAGAACTTCATTTTATCTTTAAGAATCCCTAAAAGGACATGTTTCCATTGTCTCCATCATGAATCCCTCTCATTGGTCTTTTGTAATTACTCTAATGATCTAGATGCATTATTTTTACTAATTGGTTCATGATATGCTCATAGAGTGGCTACAACTAGTTTATTTCAAGCATACAAGGAGGATGTTGGACTTTGATTAGTATTGGTGATTGGCTAACATGATTGAGGCTGCTTGTTCCTTTAGTTTCTTAAAATGAAATTTTTACAACAATCTGTTCTTGTTGCTCTAGTTCTGATCATGTGATATATATGCATTCTTTCTTTCATAATCTTTGTATTTTCTCTACCCTATTATATGACGGATTGTTGTCTTGAAATAATATTCTTTGAAGTAGCCAATACATATTATATTTGTAATTTGAGATTTAAATTTTGTGTAGTCTTTTACTAACTAGGAAAAGGTTATGTCTTAACCACTATGCATACTATTATAATTGTTCATTGTAATTTTTATCTTTCTTACAAAAATGTTTTAACAAATCAAGAATTTTGATTCCCCAATTCCAATATGAAATGTATCTATATTTCACTTTGAAGAATAATTTTCTGTCTTTTTTGAGGTGTGTTTAAATTTGGTTTAACTAACTTCTATCATTATAATAAATGCCTGAGGTTGTAATATTAAATTACTTACAAATTTTAAATAAGAGTTCATTAATATATTATTAATTCTTTCTCATACTATAGGATTACTCATGCATCCATTTGATGTAATTGATTTCTTAAGTTGGAAATGTTAGGAATAAATGTTGAATATATCCTATGGGGGAGTATTAGCAGCCATTCTGTAGTAGTTGTTGTTGCATTCATGACTGTGATTGTCATTGATGTCATGGTAGTGATCTACTGAAGATTAGCAGAGAAGCAGATAGTGTTTGAGTAAGCACACTTGGGATATTGAAGATGAAGCTATGCACAGTTGAGGACTTATTTTATGATGTGTTATAAGATCATGGTTAAGAGCACAGACAGTAATTCATTTATTCATGGAAGTTATGAGAAAATCAGTGGAAGCAGCATTCAAGTAGTGTTCCTAAGTAGCAGTTTGTGGAAATCGGATGATATCTCCTAATCGGGATAGAATATGGTTATGCATAGTTAGAGATCAATTGAAGACATGTTGATAGTGATGTGGATGACAATGCAAGATCCGAGGTTGCATGAGTGAAGAATTATATTAATTGGAAGCCAACAGTTTTGTGTAATTTTGATGTAACGTGTGGAAACTTTTATTTTGTAAATTGTATGCCAAATCATTTGTAATTACTTGAGTGTGGTATAAAGGAAGGAATGTATTCCTTGTTTTAATGTGTGTGTAATGAATGTAAGTGTGTATGAAGAAATTGTGAAAGTGAAATTGTTAAAGGAGGATATATGAAGTACTGAGATTTGAAGAAGCAGTTGGTGTGGTTTGGCACAGTCAGAGAAGGAGTATTGAATTGTTGAGATTAGTAATATTTTGGTATTATTATATTGAGTAATACAAAGATCAGTTGGACAGTGAGTTTAGTGATCTTACCCTGAAGTTGTTTGGGTAGTGGGTCCTTCTGTCTTCTATAACTCCTAACAGATTTAGAATCTTTTAACATGGATTCAAAATCTCCAAACAAGGATTCATATGTACTAAATGTATTTCATAAGACTCCTAACAGAGTCCATCCTCTCACAAGGAACTTTCATATTAGTGCATCTTTTGTGGACATCATTCCCACCAGGGTTTGCTCTTTGATCAAGAGGTTCCCTAGTCAACATATCTTGTGTCATTGTGTTATTGTAAATGTATATCTTTCTATGGTTGTTGATTACATTGCTTACATGATTAAAATTTATTAAGGTTGATAAAAGTTGTATTTATCTAATAATTGATTCACCCCCCCCTCCTCTTAGTTATCTTGGTGGAATTTACTTTCTAACAATTGGTATCAAAGCTTCAAGTCCTTGAAGGAAAAGTTTAACAACTTAAGGAGATCCATGGTGAATTTCAAGAAAGAAAGCCCTAAGTTTGATGGAGTAAATTTTGACAGCTGGAAAGAAAAGATGAAGACACACCTACTTTGTTTAGGACTAGGTTATTGGTTAATCACAAAGAATGAGAAGACTATCATTGATGAGGATAAGATTGAAGATTCTACTAATGAAGAAAGAGATCTATTCATGTGTAACATACCTGCTAGAGAAGCACTCTTGTCATCCCTTCCGTAAAATGAATACAGTTAGGTAAAATATCTAAAGACATCTCATGAAATTTGGTTAGCTTTAGAGTCTACTTTTGAAGGTGATGAACATTCTAAGAAAGTCATATTACATAATTGGATATGTGCATTTGAAGATATAAGAATGATGGAAGATGAATCTATTAGAAGCTATATTGGTAGAATGTCAGAGATTGTTGTAGGTATAAAATCTTGTGGAGGAACACAGATAGAGAATGAAGTGATATGGAAAATTCTGAGGACATTGACTCCTGCATTCAAGCAGAAAACATAGATGATTGAACAAGTTATACCTTGTACTATGAACTTCACCAGAGAGACTCTTCTTGGAAGATTGGAAGTAGCAGAGATGAACTTGAGGCTATTAGGAGACTTACCTAGAATGGAGACAACATTCAGTGCTCTTAGTGTTCATCCTACTTTCTCAAGAAGCATAAGTGTGAGTGGAGATTATGATAGCAGCAACAGATCTAGAAATGAAGAAGACAAGAAGATTGAAGAAGGTATTGCCTTTCTTGTGAAAAGAGAACCAGATGGTAAGAATTTTTTTAAATGTTGGACTTGTCAAGAATATGGTCATTTTGCATCTAAATGTCCTAAGAGAGTTAAGAAGTATAGAAACAACTTTAAGCCTAGAAGATCTAAATAATGTTATTATGCAAATGATGAGGAACTTGAAGCTAGTTTGGAGAAAAAATTAAGTGAAAGTGATACTGAGAATAATGATGATATAGGATTTATAGCAATTAAAGAAGAAAATCTTGAAATTGAAATTAAGAAAGAAAATGCTTTAGTTTCCCAAGTAGAAAAGAAAGATGATTAGATTATCGATAGTGGTTGTTCACATCATATGATTGGAGACATGAAAAAGTTCATAAAGTTTAACAATTATGATGGAGGAGTTGTTAGAGTTGGAAACAATGCACCTTGTTTGATTAAAGGTATATGATCTATTACTCTTGATGGAAAGACTAATACTAATGATGTTTACTTTGTGGATGGTTTGAAACACAATCTTTTGAGTGTTGGACAGTTAGTTGATAAGGGATATCAAGTTTTGTTTACTAAGAAAACTTGTGTGATAAAAGATAGAGATGGTAATTTGATTGGTACTAGATCTAGAACCAGAGGTAATGTATTTCAACTAAATCCTACTAAGATGACATGTTTGATTACTAAGATTGATGATAGTTGGTTATGGCACTGAAGATTTTGTCATATAAACTTTGATAAAATTTTGAAAGTGAGTACTACACTTGTAGTAAGAGATTTGCCTAAAATTATGAAACCTACTAACATGATTTGCAAGGAATGTGTAATGGCTAAACAAAAGAGAAGCTCATTTCCCATCAAGAAGTTTTCAACAATAGAGAAGTTGGAGATTGTTCATACTGATTTGAGCGGTCCTACAAGGACTAGAGGATTCTATGGAGAAAGGTATTTTATGATTCTTGTTAATGATTTTACAAGAATGATGTTGATTGTATTTCTTAAAGAAAAATCTGAAGCATTTGATAAGTTCAAGATCATTAAGAACAAAGTTGATAATGAATCTGGAATGAAGATGAAATGTTTGAGATTAGATAGAGGTGGAGAATTTACTTCAAAATAATTTAACATTTTTTGTGAAGTGAATGGTATTAAGAGACAGTATTCAGCTCCTAGGACACCTGAACAAAATGGTATTGCAGAAAGGAGGAATAGATCAGTAATTGAAGCAGCAAGAGCTATGTTATTTGAGAATGACTTGGTGAAGATATTCTGGAGAGAAGTAGTGAACACAACAGTGTATACAATAAACAAAGTACAAATCAGAGTAGACATAGACAAGACACCCTATGAACTATGGTTTGGACATGCACCATCAGTTAAGTATTTTATAATTTTTGGAAGTAAATGTTATATTAAGAGAGATGATAACATTGGAAAGTTTGATCCTAGAAGTGATGAAGGTATATTTATTAGATATTCATTGAAGAGAAAAGCTTATAGATGTTACAATAAGAGAACTGAGACTATTGTTGAGAGTGCAAATGTTAAAGTTGATGAAAAGTTTAGAATTTAGGAAAGAATGCTTGATTATGAATTAGATGAAGGAACTCAACCTAGACCTAATCCAGAGACTACTGAAATATTTTATGAAACTGAAAGGGATTTTTTGAATGAAAGCCACAGTGAAGAAACCATTGAAGAACCTACAACAGAAACAAGTATTGAGACACTAACACCTAACATGAATCTATTAAGAAATCATCCTACTGAGAAGATTATTGGAAGCATAAACATAGGAGTTTTGACATGAAATAAGGTACAATAAAAAATATGTTTGATTTATCAAATTGAACCTAAATCTACTAGTGAAGCTTGTGAAGATGAACATTGGATTAAAGCCATGAAAGAAGAATTGGATCAGATTGAAAAGAACAAGACATGGGAATTGGTCCCTAGACCTAAAGATAAGAATGTTATAGGAACAAAATGGGTATTCAGAAACAAGATGAATGAACAAGGAAAAGTGGTAAGGAACAAAGCAAGATTGGTATGTAAAGGATACTCACAGCAAGAAGGAACTGACTATAAAGAAACTTTTGCACCACTAGCAAGAATTGAAGTAGTGAGAATGGCTTATGAAACTTTTAAGAAATTCAAAGTGTATCAGATGGATGTGAAGTCAACATTTCTGAATGGAGAATTAGAAGAAGAAGTTTATATTGAGCAGCCTGAAGGTTTTACTTTAACTAAAGAAGGATACATGGCATGTAAACTGAAGAAAGCTTTATATGGACTGAAGCAAGCACCTAAAACTTGGTATGTGAGATTGGATAAGTATTTGTTGAAATTAGGATTTACAAAAGGAAAAGCTGATAGCAAACTATATACAAAAGAAATTGAAAATGGTTTATTGGTTGTAGTTATTTTTTTTGATGATATTATCTTTGGAGGAGAAGATTAAGCTAGTGATAAATTTGCAGATGAAATGACAACTGAATTTGAAATGAGTATGATTGGTGAAATGAAATATTTTTTAGGATTGTAGCTAACATAGAACAATGATGGTATCTTTGTAAGTCAGACAAAGTACTTGAATGATTTATTGAAGAGATTTGGAATGGAGAACTATAAACCAGTTGGAACACCTATGGTAACTAGACATAAGTTATCTAGCACATATGAGACTCCTGCAATGGAACAGAAGAAGTACAGATCTATGATTGGAGGATTGCAATATCTGACTCATACAAGACCTGATATAGCACATTTAGTTGGAATTGTAGCAAGATTTCAAGCTGAACCTAGAGAATTACATTATGTAGTAGTAAAGAGGATTCTGAGGTACTTAAGAGGCACAATTGAGTATGGATTGTGGTATCAAAAATCTGATGATTTTACCCTATGTGCATATACAGATGTTGATTGGGGAGGTAGTGTTGATGATAAAAAGAGCACCAGTGGTGGAGCATTTTTCCTTGGAGGAAGATTAGTTTCTTGGCTAAGCAAGAAACATAATTGTATTTCACAAAGCACAACAAAAGCAGAGTATGTGGAAGTAGCAAACAATTGTAATTAGATAATTTGGATGAAGAAAATGTTGAAGGATATTGGAATAAATTTTTTTGAGCCTATTGTTATACATTGTGATAACACCAACACCATTAGTATGTCTAAGAACCCTGTGTTACATTCTAAGACAAAGCATATAGAGATAAAGTATCATGTAGAGAGAGAGAAAAAGAAGTCAGACTTGAATACATAAGCACAAAGGAGTAGATTGGAGACATATTTACAAAGCCTTTTCTTAAGGATACATTTGATTATCTAAGAGGTATGCTTGGGGTTATGCCCCAGCCTACTTTTGAAAAGTGATGTAGATTGTTGCATCCATCCAGTGGTATATGAGCCCTATCTTTCTTCTGGACTGGATGGTGGTACTTCCTTTGTGGGGGAGTATGTGTATCTAAGCTGATTCATGAGGACTCTAGTGAATGTATTTTCTGAACAGTGTCTTTTGACATTGAAGTTGTCATTGACATAGTGATGAAACATATGTCATTGATGTCAATGGGGGAGAAGTATACATGAAAAACCATCTGAAACATCTATTGGAGAGAACTGAATAGGAAAATGAAGCAAGATTTGATTGATGAAGAAGACTTGAAAGCATTTTCAGAGCAACAATGTTGCAGTGTTGGATTTATGGAACTTGGATGTTTTTTCATCTATGTTGCCATCAATGCCAATGGGGGAGATTGTTAGGAATGAATACTGAATATATCCTATGGGGGAGTATTAGTAGCCATTCTGTAGCAGTTGTTGTTGCATTCATGACTGTGATTGTCATTGATGTCAATACAGTGATCTATTGAAGATTAGTAGAGAAGAAGACAGTGTTTGAGTGAGCGCACTTGGGATATTGAAGATGAAGCTATGCGCAGTTGATAACTTATTCTATGATGTGTTATAAGATCATGGTTAAGAGCACATACATTAATTCATTTATTCATGGAAGTTATGAGCAAATTAGTGGAAGTAGTATTTAGGCAGTGTTCCTGAGTAGCAGTTTGTGGAAATCAGATGATATCTCCTAATCAGGATAGAATCTGGTTATGCGCAGTTAGAGAGAATTTGAAGACATGTTGATAGTGACATGGATGACAACTCAAGATCCTAGGTCGCATGAGTGAAGAATTATATTGATTGGAAGATGACATTTTTCTGTAATTTTGATGTAACGTGTGGAAAATTTTATTTTGTAATTTGTATGCCGACTCATTTGTAATTACTTGAGTGTGGTATAAAGGAAGGAATGTATTCCTTGTTGTAATGTGTGTGTGTAATGAATTTAAGTGTGTATGAAGAAATTGTGAAAGCGAAATTGTTGAAGGAGGATATGCGAAGTACTGAGATCTGAAGAAGCAGTTGGTGTGGTTTGACACAATCAGAGAAGGAGTATTGAATTGTTGAGATCAGTAATCTTTTGGTATTATTTTGTTGAGTAATACAAAGATCAGTTGGACAGTGAGTTCAATGATCTTACCCTGAAGCTGTTTAGGCAGTGGGTCCTTCTATCTTCTATAACTCCTAACAAAGTTAGAATCTTTTAACATGGATTCAAAATCTCCTAACATGGATTCATATGTATTGAATTTATTTCATAAGACTCCTAACAGAGTCCATCCTCTCACAAGGAATTTTCATATTAGTGCATCTTTTGTGGGCATCATTCCCACTGGGGTTTACTCTTTGATCAAGAGGCTCCCTAGTCAACATATCTTGTGTCATTGTGTTATTGTGAATGTATATCTTTCTATGGTTGTTGATTACATTTCTTACATGGTTAAAATCTATTAAGGTTGATAAAAGTTGTATTTATCTAATAACTGATTCACCCCCCCCCCCCCCCCCCCCCCCCACCCTCTTAGTTATCCTGGTGGACTTTACTTTCTAACAGGGAAATCATTCTATTGAACTTGGAAAAAAATTGTTTGCATTTCTATTGTTTTATTATTTGTATAGATTTTACTAATTTAAGAAAATATTTATTTATTCTCCTATTTTCTTATATTACAAATGGTAATTATACAATTCTAATTTTCCTTTTTCTTTGAAGCAAATCATTTATTTCTATAGTTCCATCCAACTAGACATGGAAAAGAAAATGTAGAAACATGTAAGAAAGTCTATAGGTCCATCTCATCTTCATTAATGCACAGATAGACAAACCCAATCACATGCATCCATTTATTTTAGAAATATTCAAAAATCTAGACAAATCTTATTTGGGTTGAATGCAAGTAAGTAAATTGTAAAGACTTGTTGATGTCGAGAATGGCATTGATAAGTTTCATTTCAAAGGCACATAACATACCGATGCAACTACAAGTGGCTTCCACATTCACAATTTGATAGCTTCAATCTTCTCCACATGTATATCACTAGACATTGCATTAAGCTTTCTCCATAGAAAAAGGATCTATTATTTGAAATTTGTTGAGGATTTAAGCAACGAAAATTAAGTAATTTGTGCATACATTCATCAGAATCATCTTTGAAGAGTATGTTTTTTTGAAAGATTACATCTTTTTAAATAAAGTTTTGAATCTTTTAAATGACTATATATGGAACCAAAAGGCTATGTAATTTGATGGGTTTATCATGTGTTTGAATGGTTATAAGAACTTTGAGATGAAAGTCTCCTATCTCTTGACAATTTTATTTTATGAACTTCTAAACTCTTAAATAACTCCAAATGGAATGTGATTCATGCACAATTTGAAGTATATTTGATTCATTTGCTTACATTATGGAAATGATAGAAACTTGTCTAATTTTTTACAGATTTTCTAAAATATTTTTTTTTTGCAATCTATAAATATATTGATGAGTATGTATCTCTTTGTGAGAAGAAATTTTTGTGGTCGTTGTTGTGAACTTTGAATTTTCAAGTGAAATTAAGATACCTTAATCTTGTTAAATAGGAGTATCATCTTAATATGATTATATGTTTAGATGAATTTGTGAACTTGTAAAATCTATAATGTTTTTATGAAGTCTTTTTTAACTCATTTTTTTTTAACTCAATTTTTTTTCTTACAATCAATAGTCTTAATGATTACTCATAATGAAGAACATTGTAATCCATAAATCATGAAGGTTCTGGATCACAATCACTAAATTACTAAAAATAAGTTGTACACAATTGACCCTAAAATGCTTATTTTTCCCTAAATTTTCCTTGAATACTACAACCAATCCCACTCCACCACCACCCTCCCCACCCCCAAAAAATAAATAAATGAAAAAAATCAACTTCAAATTCTCAATAGTGTGGAAGTTATTTTGACTCCAAGTTAGTATAATTTCTAATTCTCAAGGACTCAAACAATAATATGTGAGTATAATTTATTTATTCTTTATTTTCTTGAGAAAAAGGAGAATAATATATTAAGAAAAAGAAAGTGACATTTATTTACAACATAAAATCTGCCAAACAGTAATAGCGACAATAAAGTTTAGGCCTCGCTCATGGTGAAAATTTTGGAAAAGCTTGTAAATTTAATCTTATAAAAATCATATGAAACAACTCTATTTAAATGATGCTCTTCTAGGGTTCACAAATACAAAAAAGGCTTGAATGCTACTTGATCTTCTCATAATTCTCATCCAACCAAGTTGAACCAATAAAATATGATTAATATCAATGACATAGAAAATATGTTAGAAGACATAAAAATGATCACAAACGACTGCCATTAAAGATATAAATATAATTCCCTTGAGTGTTTGTAATACTTGAAAAGTTACCCACCTTACTTTATTCTTCAGCACTACCAAGATAGTGATCCAAACGTGGCTCAAAAAATTGCTGCCATAGCTCTAATATGTTAACATGTTTAAATGATATAAAAAAATACTTTTTCTATTGACTTATTTTCCTAATAGTCATTGTAAAATTCATTTATTTTTTCCTTTCTTTAAAGTAAATTAATACTTTAATGTTCTTGCATTTATTTTATTCCATTGGTTGTATTATTACTATTATAGCAATTTCAATGCATTTAAATTTGTCAACTTTTTATTTTTTTGTATTAAATCTTTAAACTAATCTAAAACATAACAAAAATAATAGGAACTTGACAAAAATGTGTCTTTTGTTAAAGTATGGTGTATTCATTTTACCCAACACCGATGTTTTAAGTGGCGTAGTAAATGGTGAAACTTGTATGCTTATGTTATTTTTTATTTAGTTTCCAGTTTAGTTTGATGGAATGGATTAATACAATTATATGTTGCTAATGCCACAATCTGATTTATGAAGTTGGACTCATTCAATAATCCTTCACTCCCCCATCACCACACTTCTAATAGATTCAATATTATGTCATATGCATTTGCAAATTCTCCAATACATTTGACAATTATATATCGAGACATGTATTACATACATTAAAATCGACATTCCATTGCCTTTGGTCAATCACATATCAGATAATTAATCCCATAATCTATTTAAAAATTTAAATTCTAAAATTTTCAACTCTTGTCCATTTTATTTCCCCCACAAGCCAATTTGGTACACATTTTGCATTAATAGTTATTGTATTCATTTTATCATCCAATGATTGATTAAACCCTATACATTGTATGGAGCATAATTCTAATAATCTTTCAGTTTTAGAGAAATAAAAGGAACCTATTTTCCTTTACATGACTAAAGTGTTTTCCTCTCTCATTTCATGACCTCGATTTAATGTGTGAAGGAAAAATACTTTTCCTACGTGGCTCATTTAGGCTAATTAGTTAAGTTAAAGGTATCTATAAATATAAAATCAACTTAAGTAAAAATAATTAGGTAGATAAATATGCAACAATTAGTTAGGAATTCAATGAGAAGGATTATCGTAGTGAATAAAAACAAAGAACAATAGTTGTGAATTATTATATATAGAATTATATTTAGGTCAAACATGCATCCCTGATTAAACCTTGAATACCTTGGAATTGTTTTAATATACTAACCTACCATATAATTCACATCATTGATCTAATATATTACACACTTTTGTGACTTAGTTCATTCCACTCCTTGTTGTCTACTATCTCATCCCACCTCATGTTGTTTGGTTATGTGTAAGGACTAGTGGTATTATAAAGTAATATTTGAAAGCATTGGGAAGTTGGGAGAGTTGAAGATCTTAGAACTAAGGTACAAGGTCCTATTGACATTTTTGTCACCATTGCCCTCTAGTTAGGGTTTCCATCACTGAGGTCTAGTTGAACAATGCCTAGGGAGATAAGATCAGTCATAACACTTAAAGGCTGATTTTTTATAAGACATACACTTTGCCTCATTGAAATAAATAAGTAGGATCAATATTTGAATACTTTCAATCAAGCTTCTATTTTGTTTGGTCGACATGATATTTTCAATGTAGCTAACCCATTTAGCAAAGTGTCCCGGAGTCTTGTCGATGTGACCACATTCATTGAACATTTTCATCGATATATCACTTCTCTTGTTTCCCCAATGGGTGGTTGTCGATGCAGCTAAGTGATCTATATAACCTAGGAGTGCCCCATTGAAGCATATCTTTAATCGAAAAGGTTTTTCAACCAGACATTCCTCTTGTCTTATCGATGGATGTTTTCAACATAGCTAGGTGGTCTAACAAATGTTTAAGTTCTCTATCAAAGTCATGACTTTCTTTGATAAAGCCATTTTTTATGTGGTCTCTCTCTTGTTTCATCGACATGCAGTTATCACCACAACTTGGGTAGTTACTGAGATGTTAGGATGTTTCATCGATGAACCCACTTTCATCGATAAGGTTGTTATCGATATAACTTCTACCTTGTTTCATCAAAGTGACATTTTTGATAGAAGTTAGAGTTCTATCAAGAGGATTTTTGTTTTATTGATGTGTTGAATTCCATTAATATGGTCGTTATCGGTGTATCTTTTCAAGTGCTTCATCGATGATAGTTTTTGGTGGAACTTCATGATCTATGTTTTATTGATGTGTTGAATTCCATTAATATGGTCGTTATCAGTGTATCTTTTCAAGTGCTTCATCGATGATAGTCTTTGGTGGAATTTCATGATCTATGAATGGTTTGTGGGTTTTATTGATGTGTCTTCCTACATTGATAATGTTGTTTCAATTAGGCTTCTACCCTGTTTGTTCGATGTGGTCTTTTCATAAATTATTGTATTTGATGACCTATGTCTTTGATGTATCTTTTGTTCTATCTCTTTGACATGATATTTTTTATAGAGCTTGGAGATCTATGGGATACAAGGATTTTTCACCGATATTCTATACTTCATCTATAATGATTTTTGGAAAAGCATAGTGTGGTCTTATCGACTATCATGGTAGACATGTATGTAGAGTGTGAATGTACAAAATGGTAGATATTTTCTCATAAAATAGGTGTTCATCAATAGGACTCTTGGTGAAAAAGGACCAAACAACTGAATTTAGTGTTAATCGACCCAAGTGCCCCAATGACCTTCTACTTGCAGTGGTGTCATCAATATGCATTTAGTCGATTCACTCTGGTTGTCCCATTCTCATTTATTAGTTGTAGATGGCTTTGGGATAGTTCTCTACACCATCGGGGATCAATTATTTTGTACTTTCAAAAGGATGAGCCATTCTTTTATTGTAGGGGCATTCATTTGACATCTTTTTTATCACTTCTTAGATCTCTTTGTATGTAGCGATCAATTCTTTGATCTAATGTGTCCTTTCTATAACTCAATCCTAAGTCAACATTTTATCCTCATGTGTAACTCAAGTTATTCATGAACTCTTAAAAGGAAATATTGTATATTATTTTCAGGATCTTCTCTTTGTTTCTATTATACCCTGCATACCCATCCCTACATTTTGTCAGGTCAAAATATTGGGTCCCCCCTTTTTGTCTTTTGTTTATTTGTTTTGTTTTCCTTGGTTGTCTTATGCCTTTTTTTTCTCTAGGATCTGGTATCCCAAAGTGTCTTCTTATCTGTTGTCAAGAATTCTAGACTTTGGAGTTCCAGTTTCGTCACTTATGTTTTCATTTGGAGAAGTAAACAACTAGGTGTCTCAAGGTCCATAATTTTGGGCTTACCTACCTTGGTATTCTAATTAGCAATTAATGATCTCACTTAGGCATTATAAAGAGGATTTCACCCCTCATTTTTATATTTACCCTAAGAAAAAATTCTTTTTAAGTGATTAACCAAGAAGCGTGAAGTATTTTTCTGAGCTCAAGTCTTCGAAGGGTAGTTTGGTGCAAGGGCTAGTGCTCGTGCTTCTGCATTTGGGTAGGGTAATTTGAGTGTCTGGAAAGTAGTGGGTGAGAGCCCTCTTTGTCTTTAGTGTCCTTTTTTCATAGGGAGGGAACCCCTGGATTTTTATTTTATTTTTGTTCTGTTTCCTTACTTCTCACTTTCATTTGTTGTTTCCTTTTTCCCTTTTTTTCTCTTTCGCTTATGTTACCCCAAAACTCTGCCCTATAAATAGGGTTGGTCTGGAGTTCTTGTGGATTTTTTTGTCACTCTTTCATTTTGGTTTTGTCCTTCTTTTGTGACTTATCCAACCCATATAAATTTGTGTCATTTGGTGTAGATTAGTGTAAGTTCATGTAAATTCATGTAAATTAGTGTAAATTACTGTAAATTTGGGTAGTCTTGTGTTAGCTAGTGTCTGGTAGTGTAAATTGTTTTAGGCTGGTGTAGTCCTCTGAGAATTTGTGTGAAGTCATTTTTTGTAAATACATGTAGTTATTGGTGTTCCTTCCGCATGTCTATGTGCATAGACATGTAAATGAGTCCTAGTATTAGTAGGGTTGAGTGTGTGTACAAGGTGTCGAATGTAGAGCTAGAGCATTTTGTATATAAGGTGTTGATTTGAAATTCTTTACGAGGTCCATTAGACCATGTCCCAATAATAATTTGTCCCTAGACTCTACTACCTAGTTGTTGTAAGTTGTGCATTATCATTACAAAATAATTTATGCTGAGTTACAAAGTTCATTTTGGTCATGAGGTCGAGTCCACAAGGCCAAACTAGTTGGTTTTTTACTTATCCTTCATTTCTACCATGCTCGCCTTAATGGTGGTACTGATTCCCACTAGTGAGCATTCAAATTTTTTCCAAGTTATCCATCAATTCCCACCTTTTGCACCAAGTTTAAGGTTTAAATGTCTTAATTTCATGCACGTGTGCATATGTAAGTCCAACCTAGGAGATGACTTGTCATTAAGAAAATATCATATTAGCTAGCCATTATATCTTTCACCATTTTAAGATCAAATTTCCCAGATATCTTGGTAGTTCTAAACACTCATGCATTTTAAAATTTATGGTTCATCGAGTCATCACCTTTAGACTCTGGTCTTCTTATTCATGCTTCATATGTTTCACAGCTTGCTCTCGAAAAAGACATCTCCCTCGATATCCCTTGTTACTAAAATTATTTATTTCTCAATTAATGAAATAAGCTATCTTCGAGCCCCAGAGTCCATGTTTCAAATAAGGCTTATCATTTATATCATTCTAATAGACATCTAGTTTTGTAGGTGATAAACTAGAAAGATGACAACAACGGGATCCCCTCCCATAAGTTCGAAGCTCCCAAGCTTGTCTGCAAGTCCAACCAAGAAATAAAAGATAGAGAAGGCCTTGGAAAAGCTCCTATTAGTAATGAAGTATAAGAAATACATGACAGTCCATGGGTACGGTATTGAGACCATGCTTTAGGAAATCTTAGATATGGATTTCAGCACCTATGTCGATTTAAAGGGTTTACAATAAATAATACACCAGTTGAGACAAACCAATGACCCTTTGTTAATCAATCTAGACTCCTCTAGGATCATGTGACCCACTTGCTTCCTGCACTTTGTGTAGGCTCCAGAGTTAATATTTCTTTAGGCCAAGAACTACAATATGACCATTAGAGTTGTTGTGTCATCCTATGGGGTGCCCATTTTCTCCTTGGACAAAGATATGATTGCCACGACCTAGAGGATCACATTCTTTAAGGATGTAGTTATTATGACTCGGGCTTCTACATTGGCACAATTCACAACAATGGGAGATGTGTCCCAACATAACCTAAACACAAAATGGTTAAAAATCCCTTACTGAGACTATAGGAACATAAAGATGGATATCCCTCACACCAATTTTAAGGAGCCAATTCAAGAAGGAATCATATTTTTGTGCAAGGTTTTCGGTAAGTCTCATGCCCAAGAGTTCTTTCCATGGATGTACTATTTCCTATACTATATGAACACCAACAAGCTACATTTTGATTGGTACGATATTATCTCCAACCACTTAGATGCCCAAATAAGGAGGGTGGAGGGAGACAATAAGTTTTACATGACTTCTTTTATTTTGTGGTCACTAGCCCAGTAGTATGAAGGAATCCAGGGAATAGACACAGTTGGTGTCCTTGGAATGGAAATGAGAAAGTCTACCCCATGGGATCATTTCCCCTAGATCCAATGGGAAGAGTGTTTCCATAATTTTGTAGAGTAAAAAATGCCTTTGTTTATCATGAAGTCAATGCATTGACTAGGGATGTAGATTTCAGGTTGTCTCTCGAGGAAATGGCCATGATCATCCCATGGGGATGTTATTTAACCCAATTTTCACAATTCACCTATAGTTAGGTCATCGAATTTATAGGGAACCCATTTTTGTTGCCCAAGCATTGTGCAGATAAATTTTTTTTGTTATAATTTTTCTGTTAGATTCTTGAGGTAAATGCCCTATTGACAACAATGTAGAATATATCGGTGTCCTTCCCCATCACCTACAAAAAGTACATGTACTCCCTCATAACTATCCAGAAAGTAGAGAATGAGTTAAACAATTTTAACTTGGCCAAATTTTCACTTAGGTGCCACAACTATGATCCATGTGGCCACCTCGAGAAATAAATTCCCTGGGGGTCTCAACCCCATGAGCCACATATGGTGGATTTTTGGGAGGATTTCTAAGATGATTTTGATGTCAAAAAGAGGAAATATGTAAGAATTTCAAAGGGCATGATGGAGTGTCTTAGCCTCTGATCATTCCCACATAATTTTTTTGACAATGGGTCCCTTGAAGACCTTGAGTTTAAAAAAATAGGAATTGGTAAGTTGGGTCTCCCTTTGCTAGATTGGGACACCCTAGGAATTTTGAGAATTAAGGTCATAACCTGGCCAGTGATTGAGTGAAGCCATACTCATTTTGAAAAAGAATTTCTAGAGTGTTTTCCTAGACACTTATCCAAACGGAGCTACCACTTCTAGATCCTAGACAACAAATCAAACCAAAGCTAATGGGAAACAAAAAGATAACAAGTAATCCCAATCATCCAACCCAGTACCAAAGCCTCTTATGAGGTAATTAAATAAGAAATTAGAGCATTCCCTAAAATTGAAAGAGGCATTTGAAGTCATTGTAACCTTGTTGGATACAATTGTCTAATTGTATGTTGTCTTTGATGTCACACAAATGTCATATCATTAAGCAGTTCTGTGTGTCTACCGAGCTCAGTTGGTCTGCAGGCAGTTTTTAGTGTCTACAGAGATCTTTTGGGCGGCATCAAATGAAAGTATGGAAGAAAACAATGTTAACCGAGCTTCCATGGTTATCGAAGGAAAGTTAGTGTTTACCGAGCTCACTCGATCTCCAAAGGATGTTGTAGAATTCATAGTGGTAACCGAGTTCACTCGGTCACTGAAGGAAATCTTTCAGGATTAGTATTTACCGAGCAAGGTCGGCCCAATAAAGGATTTTGTTAATTTAAGAAATAAAGTTTGTTTATCCCAGCCAACTATTGTAATGAGTGTTAATTATTATTAGTGCCGACTTGACAATCTGAATGGTATATATAGAAGGTCAAGTGGTGAATTCAAAGTGTGAAGAATAATGAGAAAGTGTGGAAGTTTGTGAGCGAACATGCAAATCATTTTGAAGGAAGGTGTGTGCGAATTTTGAAGGATGGTTAGATATCCTTGAGGAGCAGCAAAGATTTATTTGATCAAGAAGGATCTAGTGAAGCAGAATAGAGATCTATAATCAGCAATTTAGTTGCATCATTATTCAGGTCATTTCATTGTTACTTTCTTACCATTGTAAAAGTGATTCCTAAATCTCTTAACCGAGTTGGTTTAACAACCATTTTGTAAATCCTCTAACAAGGTCACACCTAACAGTGTGTTTTGTAACCTTTAACCGGGTTGGCTCCTAACAGGGCATGACTTCAGAAGAGTGAAAAATAGTAACTAGTTACATTGGTGGTTTTTCCCATATTGGGTTTCCACGTTAAATCTGGTGTCTCTTGTGTTCATGTTATTTTCTTTATGCATGCATGTTAATCACTGATGAATGCTTAAGAACAGTTATAATTAATACTCACTACAATAACTGAGTTACAACATTTCTCTATATGTTTACCGAGTAATAGTAGCAAATGATTTAATAAGACTTCTAAAGGATCTATGGTAATATTTTTGTGGTTAACTGACTCACCCCCCCCCTCTCAGTTACTCCATCTATATTTACAACAATTGGTATCAGAGCTTTTGGTGCTTGCAGGAAGGGTTTCAAGGACCTAAGCTAAAGATCAGGATGTCTTACAAGAGAGAAATTCCAAGGCTTAACAGAGATAATTTTTCAGCATCGCAAGGTCTCATGAGACTTCATCTAGCTTCCATTGGTGATTCAAGATGAAAATATCTTGATCAAGAATATATAGTTCCTACTGGCACATTATCTATTGAAGACATTGCAGAGAAAAAGAACCATAACACCATGATGATAGAAATTGCATCAGCTCTTAGCTATGAAGAATTTGATGAGATCAAAGACTGCACTACTGCTTATGCAATGTGGAACAAGCTGAAGAAAATTTATGGTGATGATGAAAATGTGAAGAGAGCCAAAGAAGAAAGCCTAAGAGGACAGTTTGATCAGATGAAAATGAGAGAAGATGAAAACGTTGCAAAATATGTTGAAAGGATCAAGGCAAGTGTTAGTGCAATCAGAGCTTCTAGAGGAGCAATTGATGATGAAACAGTTATACGTAAGGTTCTTAGAACATTACTCCCTATCTATGCAATAAGAGTATTTGCTATTCAAGAAAGAAGATGTGAAGAAAATCACAATATAACTTTGGATGCCTTAGTTGGAAGATTGACAGCCTTTGAATTGGATA
The DNA here is from genome assembly GCA_027943335.1 of Chamaecyparis obtusa. NCBI lineage: Eukaryota > Viridiplantae > Streptophyta > Pinopsida > Cupressales > Cupressaceae > Chamaecyparis > Chamaecyparis obtusa. The sequence continues at coordinate 1,507,577 of BSBK01001162.1, read as the reverse complement.
ACTATGACAACTATGTTCCAACTTCTAAAAATATTGAATCAGCATTTGAGGCCAAACTTTCACTTAAGAAGGGCAAGAAAATCCAATCAGAAAGTGAAGAAGAATCAGAGGAAAGTTCTGATAGTGATCTTGAAGTTATTGAAGCATTACTTGCAAAGAAATATTCTAGAGGCAGAGGTAAATACAAAGGTAAAACTCCCTTAATCTATTTTTCATGTGAAGAAATTGGTCATATTGCAGCTAGGTGCCCAAACAAGCAAAGCAAGGATGAGAAGAAAGGTCACAAGTACAATGGCAAGAAGAATTTCAAATCATTCAAGGATAAAGGTAAGAAAACATGTTTTCTGGCTAAGGATTCTGATAATAGTGAAGAAGAAATTGTCTTCATTGCTATAAAAGATGAATCTGATGATGATGAAGATGAGATGACACTTATCTCTCATATAAGAAAAAATGATACATGGATCATAGACAGTGGTTGTTCACGTCATATGACTGGTGATAAAACAAAGTTTGAACATTTTGAAGACTATGATGGTGGTAGTGTAAGGTTTGGAAACAATGAACCTTGTTGTATAAAAGGAAGAGGATGAATTTCACTAACCAAAGAACTTATATGTGATAATGCATATTGGGTTGAAGGACTAAAGCATAATCTTCTAAGTGTAGCACAACTAATCAACATTGGATTCAAAGTTGAATTCATGAATGGAAAAGCAAGACTGCTGGATGACAAGGGAAAACTGATTGGATCAGGCAAACAAACCAAAGGTAACTTGTTTTATCTTGATCTTGGTGAATGCTCTTGTTTTGTTGCTCAAATTGAAGAAAGTTGGTTATGGAACAAAAGGTTATGTCATGTAAATTTTGATAACATGGTGAAAATAAGAAAATTCAAGAAAGTAAGAGGTATTCCTACCTTGAAGAAACCTGATGTTGGTCTATGTAAGAATTGCCAGATTGGTAAAATGGGAAAGACTAGCTTTAAAAGTAAAAACTATCAGTCTGAAGATATTTTGGAAATTGTGCATACTGATTTATGTGGACCTATTGGAATTGAAAGCTATACTAAAGAAAAATTATTTATTCTCTTTGTTGATGATTACTCTAGAATGATGACTGTTATGTATTTAAGAGAAAAGTCAGAAGCATTTGAGAAGTTCAAATGGTATTTGGCAAGAGTAGAAAGGGAAACAGGGAAAAGAATGAAGTGTTTGAGATCAAACAGAGGTGGTGAATTCATCTCCCATGAATTCAATAATTTTTGCATTGAAAGAGGAATCAAAAGAAAGGTATCAGCCCCAGGAACTCCTGAGCAGAATGGAATAGTTGAAAGGAGGAATAGATCTATCATGGATTGTGCAAGGACTTTAATGATTGAAAAGAACATTGCTATGAAATACTGGAAGGAAGCCATCAGTATTGTAGTTCATACCTTGAACCGAGTACAGTTGAGGAAAGACATTCAAAACTCCTTATGAGTTATGGTATGGCTATAAACCCAATGTAAGTTACCTAAAAGTATTTGGTAGTAAATGTTACATCTTAAAAGAATCTAGAAAAGGAAAATTTGATGTAAAAAGTGATGAAGGAATATTTTTGGGATATTCTTGTAAAAGTAAGGCATATAGATGTCTGAATTTGTCTACTCACAAAATCATAGAAAGTGCACATGTGAAAGTTGATGAGTTTGCAGAAAGGACTAAAGAAGAAAGCAAAAAGGAACCAGAGGATTATAGAAGATTTGTTAACATTGAACCTGATACATTGCCAGACACATCTGTCAATAAGGAAACTGCATCTACCGAGCCCAATACAGTAACCGAGTCACAAGAAGAAGTTCAAACTGAGTTACAAGGAACCGAGTCTCAGTCTGAAGCTACCGAGAAAATATCTACCGAGCCCAAGCAACCTGAATTTGAAGATGAAATTCAAGAAGATGACAATGTAACTCATTCAAGAGGCAAGGAACCTGTATTGGCCAAGTATGTCAAGAGACATCATACACCAGATCAGATTATTAGAAACAAATCAGATGGTACTATGACAAAAAGTAAACTAAAAGGTACATGTTTACTTGCTAATTTTTAACCTAGAAATGTCAAAGATGCATTGGAAAATGAAAGTTGGACTGAGGCTATGAATTAAGAAATAGAAAAAATAGAGAAGAACAAAACATGAACTCTTGTACCTAGGCCTAAAGATAAAAATGTAATTGGAACAAAATGGGTATTCAGAAATAAATTGAATGAAGATGGTCAAGTATCAAGAAACAAAGCTAGATTGGTATGTAAAGGATATTCTCAAGAAGAAGGTATAGATTATGGAGAGACTTTTGCTCCTATCACAAGATTAGAAGGTGTAAGGACTCTACTTGCATATGCAACACATAAAGGATTTAAGGTATATTAGATGGATATAAAATCTGCATTTCTCAATGGTATTCTTGATGAAGAAGTCTACATTGAGCAACCTGAAGGTTTTATTGATCGAGACAAAAAGGATATGGTCTACAAGTTACACAAAGCATTGTATGGTCTGAAACAAGCCCCTAGAGCATGGTATGAAAGATTACATAACTATCTTATTCAGATTGATTTCAAAAGAGCTAATGATAATAGTAATTTGTACATCAAAGAAGGACCAGATAACAAAATTGTTTTGGCAGAAATATTTGTGGATGATACTGTGTTTACAGGGAATGATGATTAGTGCAAAGAATTTTTAGAGCAAATGAACAAAGAATTTGAAATGTCTATGTTTGGTTAGATAAAGTTCTTTGTTGGTCTTCAGATTTAGCAGAACAAGAATGGTATCTACATTACTCAGTCTAAATACATCAAGGAAATACTTAAGAAGTTTGGTATGGAAGATTCAAAACCAGTTGGTACACCCATGTGTACTAGACTGAAGCTTACCAAAGATGATGATTCAAAAGAAGTAGACCAGACCTTATACAAATCAATGATTGGAAAATTATAGTATGTAGTGCATACAAGGCCTGATATTGCCTTAGGAGTTGGTATAGTAGCAAGATTCTCAGCAAAACCCAGAGAAAATCATATGATGGCAATCAAAAGAATCCTGAGGTACTTGAGAGGAACTAAAGATTATGGCTTGTGGTATAAATTTGGAGGCAATTTGGACTTAAAATTGTTTACTGATGCTGATTGGGCAGGAAACATTGATGACAGAAAGAGTACAAGTGGTGGAGCATTCTTTCTTGGCAAGAGGTTGGTATCTTGGACTAGTAAAAAGAAAAATTGCACATCCCAATCCACAACAGAAGCAAAATATGTTGCTGCTGCAGTAAACTGCTCTAATATTGTTTGGTTTAAACAGTTATTGGAAGGCATGAAGGTTGAGATCAAAGAACCAGTTGTTATGTTTTGTGATAATACAAGTGCAATAAATATCTTAAAGAATCCACTCATGCATTCCAAAACCAATCACATTGCTATTAAATATCACTTTGTCAGAGAATTGGTGCAGGACAAGGAAATTAGATTGGAATATGTTCATACAAAAGAACAAATTGCAAATATATTCACCAAGCCACTACCTAAGGATGCATTCTTGTATCTAAGAGGTAAGTTAGGGGTCATTCCCTTATCCGAAGCTCACTAAATAAAGTTTTAGTGATGCATCAACCAGAGCATGTTGAAGATCAGTTAGTTGATGCAACATAGTCAAGGAATAATTGCATATGAATTAGTACTTAAGGTACATTGGTATTCACCAGAAGTGTGTGTATTGTCTTTGGTATGTGTTGTCAAAGAGGGAGAGTTTTCTGACATTTCAAGAAATTTCTAAGAAGGAGGATTTGAGAAGTTAAGAGGGAGAGTTTTCAGTCAGAGAGAGAAGTTTGAGGAAGATGAGAATCAGAATGAAGCTAAGGATATGTTCCTTATTCTATGTTTTCTATGAAATTTCATTGTGCTATGACATGTTGTGTTGCCATCAATGCCAAAGAGGGAGATTGTTGGATATAATTGTCTAATTGTGTGTTGTCTTTGATGTCACACAAATGTCATATCATTAAGTAGTTCTGTGTGTCTACCAAGCTCAGTCGGTCTGCAAGCAATTTTTAGTGTCTACCGAGATCTTTCAGGCGTCAAAGGAAAGTATGGCAGAAAATAGTGTTAACCGAGCTTCCATGGTTATCGAAGGAAAGTTAGTGTTTACCGAGTTCACTTAGTCTCCAAAGGATGTTGCAGAATTCACAGTGGTAACCGAGTTCACTTGGTCACTGAAGGAAATCTTTCAGGATTAGTATTTACCGAGCAAGGTTGGCCCAATAAAGGATTTTGTTAATTTAAGAAATAAAGTTTGTTTATCCCAGCCGACTGTTGTAATGAGTGTTAATGATTATTAGTGCTGACTTGAAAATTTGAATGGTATATATAGAAGGTCAAGTGGTGAATTCAAAGTGTGAAGAATAATGAGAAAGTGTGGAAGTTTGTGAGCAAACATGCAAATCATTTTGAAGGAAGGTGTGTGCAAATTTTGAAGAATGGTTAGATATCCTTGAGGATCAGCAAAGATTTATTTGATCAAGAAGGATCTAGTGAAGTAGAACAAAGATCTATAATCAACAATTCAGTTGCATCATTATTCAGGTCATTTCATTGTTACTTTCTTACCATTGTAACAGTGATTCCTAAATCTCTTAACCGAGTTGGTTTAATAGCCATTTTGCAAATCCTCTAACAAGGTGACAGTTCTATTGAATTTTTCAAAGACCTCTTACAAGGCCACTCCTAACAAGGTGATTAAATCCTCTAATAAGGTCACACCTAACAGTGTGTTTTGTAACCTTTAACTGGGTTGGCTCCTAACAGGGCATGACTTCAGAAGAGTGAAAAATAGTAACTAGTTACATTGGTGGTTTTTCCCATATTGGGTTTCCATGTTAAATCTGGTGTCTCTTGTGTTCATGTTATTTTCTTTATGCATGCATGTTAATCACTGATGAATGCTTAAGAATAGTTATAATTAATACTCACTGCAATAACTGAGTTACAACATTTCTCTGTATGTTTACCGAGTAACAGTAGCAAATGATTTAATAAGACTTCTAAGGGATCTATGGTAATATTTTTGTGGTTAACTGATTCACCCCCCCGCTCTCAGTTACTCCATCTATATTTCCAACCAACCTATGGCCTCAAAGTCATCCCTATAAGATTTCAAACCCTAGATTCCCCAACACTCTATGTACTACCCCATTCGGTATGCCATTTTTTGAGGAAGAAGATGAAGAAGAGATAATAGCTACCTGGGAACCTCTCTAGAGGAGGAAGAATGAAAAATTCATCATCTCTCAAAAGAATGACCTAAGAAATTTTTTTTGTGGATCCCCACTAGTCTAGAAATAATAATAGGTAATGTCCAGGGCCCACCCTAATGGCTAGCTAAATCCTAGAGGAGAAAAATAACTATAGAAACATCCACTCCTCTTTCACTAGAAGATATGTTAGAAAAATAACATGATCCAAAGAGGCTGAAGAAATATTGTACCCTTCATACAACTCAGAGGGGTCCAAATGGAGATGTGGTAGAAATAGTGGTGACCCCACCAGAGAATAGAGAAGAGTCTGAAGTAGTAGCTAGAGAATATATAATAACTGAGATTCTCTTAGGCCGATGAGACTGAAGAGGAGAACTTGACTTCCTTGAAGATTCAAGTCGGGTCATCCATGAATAGTATGAAAAGGAATATAGGAAAAAGAAAGAGCTTTGGGCACTAGAGTCTAATCTTTGAAAGCTCTTAACAAAGTTAGCATCCCCCCTCTCTTCTGCACTACCGAAGGCCACCACCCCCAGAACATCACTCCCATAGGGAAACATAGATTCTCTTAGAGTAATGAAGAAGAAGGAATAGGTAGTGGATGGATGGATAGAGAAATAATCAGAGGTGATAAGGAAATTTTTTATCTGAATCCTTCCAAGAATCATACAGTGCTCATGAATTTGTCCATGAAATTAACAGGATCATCGGTACATGGTAGGATCAGACAGAGAAATAAAAGTATTGGAAAGAATGCCTTAGAGAGATTTTGATCATGGGAGAGAATAAATTAGATGAAACAAAACTTTTGGGGAATGAGCTTTACCAGTTCCCAAAGACCCAGTACACCAGACTTGGATTTAGGATTAAGATAGGTAGGCAAATGGTTAAGGTCTTAGATGAGCATAAGGCTGGGTCCAAGTTCCAATGGAGAAATTCATTACATTCATTTTTGAGGTTACATCTACTTTTAATCCATTGTGCTTAGGTATTTACACTGCTATAGATTCTTTATTGGTTATATTTGACGAGAAAGCTGATATATAATTCTCACCATTGTGAGATTTTGATGGATTAGTGATGGGGAGTCTTTTCCAATTGATGTTGAAGGATCATGATGCCACTAGGGTGGCTTCTCAAATGAAAATAAAGGTTGAAGATGCAAAAGAACACCTTGAAGAATCCATAAGACACATGAACTACCTAAAGGAAGTAGATGAGGAAGGTGTGACTAAGATACTAGAGGCCTTCTAGAAATTTTGAGCACAATAAATTCTTTGGGTCCCGTGACTCTTCTCCCATGAACATATATTATTTGATTTATCATTATTTGAGTGCAAGCTTTCAAAGTCCAAAGTTTCTACTTGCATTTTTGTATTCTTTATGATGGTCAGCATTGATGATTTCTCTAGAGCTGACCGACCACCATCTTAGATTCTTGTTAGAGGCATTGTCAGAGATTGAGTTAATACAATATTGCCCAGAAGAGACAAGGGAAAGATAAAAATACAAACATTACCCCAAATCTCGAGGCACCGATCCAATATTTAATACTTGGTGTATAGGGAGAGTATTTGGAGACGTGGAGTCATCACTGTATTTATGGAGTGCACTACTCAAGGAACTTGGACTACACAAGTCACATCTTCATGCTCTTGTATTGTCTTCCCAATGACTATTTTCCCCAAATTTCTCATTCTTCTTCCTGCCCTCTTCTATTCTTTCCTTTTCTCTTACTGTACTATGATTAGATATTTTTGACATTGTAGGTAGTATCCGTTGTAAATATTATATTTTATATAAAAAGTTGGTTTGTAGATCCCAATATAAATTGTAGACTTTCTATAAATAAGAAGTTTGATGTCTAATCAAGGGTCAGGAAATTTGATGATTTTGTTGTCCATGCTATTGTTGCGCTATTTTATTTTAGTCTAGTTGTTAGTATTCTCAGTAGATTAATACTCCCAGAAGCCATGAATGTATCAACCAGTGATGATGGCCCTCTTAAAATGATGAAGGAGTAAAGACTATTCTTGGTGCCATACTTTGTGTTGCTCTCCATTCTGAATTTAGTGAACTCTTTCATGTTGTATGCTTCCTTATGTCTCTTGCTCAAATTTCTTTGATAGATAACTAAAATTCTTTTGCTTTCTTTGCTAATGTACATTTTGGTTGATGATTGTATGCACATTTAGTATGGTCACTAATCCTTTGTTTGAGGATAATTGATGTTTGGAAGTTTACAATATTATTATAAGTAGATTTATTTTAACTCTAGTTTATCTTTTAGCATTTCTTTGTTAAAGATAGAGAATACTTGTAGGAAACCTCACCCATTCTAAATATCTGATTATCAATGAGCATAAAACTAGAAGGCACCTTAACATAAAAAATATTCACTTATCCAACCAAACCATCCATGCACCATCATGACCTGACTACCAGGTTCTTAGATGCTAGGAGAGTTTTCTCTCTAGTAAACCTCTTCAAGAAAAGTTGGTCCTTACCTAGTGACAACTCTCACCTTGTTGGAGAGATTGTCACAAAGTCTTGTCAATAGAAATTGATGCTTCAAGGAGGGAATGAGCTCATCCTTTTTAGAATATTTTGAGATCACACCTCCAAGGGGTTCCCTAAGTATTAGTTTTAGGAGTCAAGCTTTTCATCATTTAGGGTCATTCTCACCCTTGAAATTTGAAACAATTCTTTGATCAACCCTGAATCATGGAGATTTTTCTAAACTTGGACCTCTCATATGAGGAAAAAGGACCTATCATAAACAACAAATATAGGCCCCTGGGCCTAGATTTACAACTTCTCATAGTACCCTAATTTCATAGCCAAGTACAGGGATAAACACCACCCTCCCCAATCCAAAAATCCTATTGGCTATGTATTTCAACAATACTAGCTCCCCTATGTGACAACTCCCCAATGTAGTTAACGATCATCCTCTACATCAAGAGAAAATATGCCCAAAATATGATCATCTAGGTCCCCAAACCATAGAAGAACACCTGTAGGCTTATAAGGATTCCATAAATAGGCATCACTTCCAACATGAAGATATGGTATGTAGGATGTTCATGTTGTCCCTTGGAGAAAATGAACTAAAGGGGTACTTGAACCTCCCCACCAACTCCATCAATGGTTGGAAAGACATAGAGGATATCTCATAGCGGCATTCCAGGTTCATGTGGACCCATCTTGGTCCCATGGCCAATTTATCTCCATAAATAAAGAACCTAATGAGCCACTAGCTATCTTCAACCATTAGTTCCAAAGGATGTTGAAATAATGCACAGGTATTTTCATTCACTCCATGGAGGTGGTGATTCAAACTTACCTTAATGCCCTAGATCCATCTTTCACAACCCTTCTATGGAGAACCACCATTACCAATGATAAAGACACTTTAGCCAAAGTTTACAACCTCAACCTTGAGTTGTCATGAAATCTTAACCAAGATCTTGGTAGAATTGGCTAAACTATGCCCTATAATAAGCATCCCAGAGAAAGTGCCTATGTGGGTGGATATAATCCTAATATGGAAATGGGTGCCCCAACATTAAACTTGGTACCTTGTTATGTCTATCCTTCTACTATCCACACTCCTTCAACTCCTGAGTATGTGCCCTAGGCCCAGCGACAAAAATTAGCATCTCAAGAACCTGGGGTCCCCTTCTTTCAAATGGTCACTCTAGCTAGACTACCATATAGAGGTATCCATTTCTTCCAAATGGGTACACATAGTGAATAGTCTTCCACATCTTTATCTTCTCTGACAAACCCACCACCCCAGTCGTCACATTGTGAGCAAACCACCCAGTTGTTTGTCAAGGTTGAATCCCTCTGGCGAATCCTATCCTCGCTCACTATAGATATGGAGCATTTGAAGATGGGACCCTCAACTTCACAAAACCCTAGCTCCTCTCAGTAGGGAAATGTCATCTTGGGAAAATGAAGTTCCAATAACTTTGGGCCCTAAAACTACCATAACAATAATAAAAGCTATGAAAATTCTTGTCCCAACAATCAAATATAGATTAACACACCAAACAATAGAAGTGTAACCCCAAACTAGTCTGGCATTCAAGGGAGTGCGAGTCCTAGTCATTCTACACATCTTGCTAAATTTCATCCCTTGACCAATTGATGCTGGCTACATTGCACTGGCTCACATTCCAAGGTTAATTATGCCACCCTAGAGAAAATAATTCCGATCTCCTAGTTGGATCGTCAACCACATATTGATTTGACTCCTCTAGAACCTCTAGTAGAGCCTCATAATTCTGCCTTTTGTTTGTGAAACCAACTTCTTCAGATAAGAAAAAGAAGAACCTAGTCTATAGGGGTGCTTTGATGATTCCATCATGGCCTTTGAGGCTAATGCCTTCACTAGTTCACAGGCTCCCTATAATACAAGGAGCCAATCTAATAATGAAACATTCACAAATTAGATTCCCTTGAGGAATACCAGTGTCCCTCTAGACCCCCATGAAAATGTCAACCCATCCCCTTCAAAAGGACCCATCTTCCATGCTACTCATGAATCCGTGATAAAGATCTTGTGAATCCTGAAGGGATGGTTCGACATCATGAGGGTGATGGAGAGCACTACTACCACCATGACTCTGATGGAGGTATTGCTTAACTTCCTTGAGTATAAGAAGGCCCTCTTGGAACATCTAAAAAATATGGAAGCTCACCATAACCCACCAAATAGTTTTACTTTTGATGATGTTAATGTGGACATGTTCCAGGTAAATACAGAAGACCCTCCTCCCTTCCTGCTTAGCCTTAATATTTATGGTAAAAAACTTCATTGTCTAGTGGATTCCTGAGCTTCATGCAATGCCATATCCTTATCTATATACAAGAGGCTTGGATTGGTCCCCACACCATCCAATGGTGTAGTGGTTCAACTTGACAAAACTTCTATCAAGATGGTGGGAGAGTTGAAAAATTCTCAAATCTAGATCATCCAAGAACCCCGAGTGTCCAACATCATCAACATCCAAGTGGTCGAAATCCTCAAAACCTACAAGATGTTGTTAAGTCAGAACTGGTCCAAGGTCCTCAACGGGTGTATCTCGACTGACTTCTCCCACTTATGGCTTCCGTGGAGAGGGGAGGCCAATTAGATCAAGGTGGATAGTGAACCCTAGATGAAATAAGCCCTCACTAACAACAACCAAGTGAGTGAGGTAGCTTACGCTCATCTCAAGCCTAGCTTGTATTAGGCCAAAGAGATCTTGACTATGTATTTCATTCCATGTGGGACATTCCTTAGTAATGACCTCATTATCACTAACAAAGTCAAGGATCTTATTACAAGATTGAAGAATGATGTTAGCCTTCAAAGTAGTGATGCATCCTTGGCAACTCTCTTATCTGATACATAGTGTCAGGTGTACTATCAAGAGAATTCTAAGTTAGAGTGTAAACCTTATGTGGATGCTACCACAATCAAGCTTTCAAACCTCCCAGAGAGGCAAAAGGGAAGAAATTCCCATGCAATGTACCCTACTAATGAATATAATTGAAGGAATACTTTTCAAAGAACTCCCAGTGGTGTCTCCTCTGGAGATCATTCTGGATCCCATATTTTATGTATCAAAAGAAATGTCAAAACCCCCTCCTATTCATAAACCAATATCACATGATACCTATCTTCCCAAACCTAGGTGTGATGATAATGACTTATGGATCTTGAAGTTTGATGGATCTCGATCTAAAAAAGGGTATGGAGTTGGGGTAGAATTGATTATCCCCCGAGGAAAGTCTTTCCTCACATCTTACTAATTGTAGTTCAAATGTATAAACAATTTCACTGAATATGAGGCTTTGGTCCTAAGCCTCCTACTTGTGCTGAGAAAGGGAGTCACCCACCTTTAGACCATGGGTGATTCAGAACTGATAGTCAAACAAGTCCAGAGTTAGTATACATGCCATGATAAATTATTGGTGGCATATCACAATAGAGCATGGATTTTGATCCCTTTGGCATTGAGGTAATTCATCATAAATAAAACTATGTTTTGGATTCTCATGTTATGTGAGCCAGTACTCTTGCATTCATGGTAGGTTCTTGGCTCTGAAAGATCTCAATTGAAATGGTCCCCACACACTCTGTCCCTGATAATATAACTCACCTTGAGTTATTCAAAGATGATAAACACATTCTTTCCTTCTTAGTGAACACTAGTGTCTTCAAAGACCATATTATGGAAGAGGAAGAACATGATGATATAGGACATGAAAGATATGAGGATGGTATCCTCAATTTTCCAACTAACACCATCCCAAAGGGGATGGTTGTACTTGAATGAATCTTTGACTCAGACCCTCAGGTTAAGGACATAATCTCCCAATCTTTGGAAGGGGGAAAATATTAAAATATTAAATATCAAAACAAGCATTGAATAAAAATGCATCTACATAGGTACCTCTCATTCCCCGAAGGAAAAAGAGAAAAATCCTCGGGGTTCTTCAGGAGTACATCGATGTGATTTCCTGGGGATATGAATACCTTAATACTTATGATACATCTATCATGACACATACCATCCTCCTAAAGCCTGATTCCAAGCCTTTTAGGCAAAAATAACAACCAATCAATCCCCCTAATCGAACCCCTAATTTACCAGGAGGTTCAGAAGTTACCATTTTCAAGAATAATCTTCTCGATCTAGCACATCACTTTGTTGGAGAATCTAGTCCTGGACTAGAAGAAAAATGGGGAAATCAACTTTGCGTAGATTTCTAGAACTTAAATAACACTTCAAAGAAAGATAACCATCTCTTTCCCTCACTTCATGAGGTGCTTCAAATCATCAAAGGTTCCCAGATGATGTCCTTCTTGGATAGATACTTAGGTTACAACTAGGTTATGGTGAAATTCAAGGACTAGATCAAGACTGTGTTCACCACCAAGTGGAGGAAATTTTCTTACAAGAGAATACCCTCTGGGTTGATTAATGTTGGGGATATGTTTTAGAAGGAAATGAACATCACCTTTGAGGGATTGGTTAACAAATGCATAATCATCTACATGGATGATTTGATAGTTTTCTCCTAGGATAAGCATGATCACCTCACCCACCTTGCTAAAATTTGCAAGACATGTCCCTGTTTTGGAATTTCCCTTAACCCTAATAAATTCATATTTAGGGTCATGAAAGGGAAATTTTTGGGACATATTATCTCTAAGAAGGGTATTTCCATTGACCTTGAAAGAGTAGAGGCATTGTTACATTTTTAGATGCCAGGCAACAAGAAATAAATGTGAACTTTCTTTGGGAAGATCAACTTTGTTCGAGGCTTCAACATGGGATTTTCCAAGGTTGTTAAGCCTATAAATGATATGATGAAGAGGGACATGAAGATTGGGTGGAGCCTAGAAGAAAAGGAGGTATTCATTTGGATTAAACAGACTATCACAGAGGCCCTAGTCTTGGGAAGCCCAAACCACACCCTCTCATTTTATAGAAAATCCTTCACCTCCACCCACTCTATTGCCACAATAATAACCTAAAATGTTGAAGGGGAAGAATGACCTATCACTTTCATGATTTTCCCTTTCAAAAATACTGAAGTGTTGTATTCATCCATTGAGAAGAAGGCATTTGACCTCATCTAGGTAGTAAATAAATTTTGGCATTACATTCACTGGAGTAAGGTACATGTGATTGTGCTAGATCAGACTATGAAATATTTACTGATGAAAAGTGAACTAGGAGGATGCCATGGGAAATGGATGGTTATCCTCCAATAATTTGACTTAGAGATGCAACCTATGAGGCTAGTGTACAAACAAGAATTATGTTAGGCCATGGATGAGACCGATCAGCAAATCAAATTTTAGACTTACATAGTGGAGTCTCTCACTTAGGATCCATAGTATGTTGACCTAGTGTACCTTATTCTAAATAATATATGCCTTGGGAGACTTCCTTCCAACAAACATTGAGCACTCTAGCTAAAGAGTGAACTTTTCATGATTAAGAATAGAACTCTTTTCTACATAAACTACAAAGGCATATATCTTCAGTGCTTTGACCAAGAACAAGTTGTATGAATGATCAATGAATTCCATGGACAATTCAAAATTGGGTATAGCTCAATTGATGCCAATGCCCATCAAATTTTCTAGGTTGGGTACTATTGGCCCCATTTCTTTAAAGATGTCCATGCACACATGAGGAAGTACCATACTTTTCAAACCATTGCCTCTCAAGAGTGGAACCTGACAATGTCCCTCCACCCTATTTTTGAGGTCAAACTCTTTTCCTAGTGAGCATTTAGTTTCATTAGGGAAATAAACCCCAACTCATCCACCAGACACCGATACATCTAAACTACCATAGACTATTGCACCCAGTGGTCTAAAGATATACCATGTAAGAATAACACAACTGACATGGTAATCATATTTATCAAGGAAAAAATTTCCCCCAGATTTGGAATACCCTTCACCCTTGTGTGCAATAATGGTTTGGCATTTTCCTCTACCTAGATACTTAAGTGGGCTTACAACTAGAATGATTCCCTAAAATTATCAAGTAATTACTATCCATAGGTCAATCAAGTAGCAGAGTCAAAAAATAAGAACCTCTTGAAGGTAATCAAATATCTTCTTGAAAGGAATCTTAGGGATTGGCACCAAAAACTCAGGTTCGCTCTCAGGGTGGAATGCGTTCGAGTCAAGGTCACCTTGGGGAATTCCCTATTCTATCTGGTCTATGGCTAGAATATGGTGTTTCCAGTGAACCAACAAATTTTGATCCTAAAATTCATGGAGGAATTTGATACAAGAGATAATGTTGTTCAGGTCTACCTCCTCAACTTAGTTCTCTTAGAAGAACAAAGTGACAATGCCCTTGAGCATTTTGTGAAATACCAAGAAATTATCAAATGTTGGTTTGATAAGAGAGCTCAATATAAGGCTTTAAATATCTCATACCTAGTCCTCCTATGGGATAAGGCTTGGGAGAAGAAAGGGAATCACACTAAATTCCAAAGGCTCTGGCTTGGACCTTATCATATATCTAAAATTTGTCGGGCTAATAATTATCTCCTTAGTTCCTTAATAGGAGAAGTTGTCCCATTTCTTGTCAATGGACAGTTTGTCAAACACTACTTTGAATAAGGAAAGAAGAAGGGTTTATGACCCTTTGTTGTATTCTATGTATAGTTATCTTGTGAATAATCCTAGCATGCCTTCTTGGCATGCCCTTCATGTAAATTCTTCATGTTGGTGGTTTTTCCCATGTAAATAATTCAGGGTAATCTGGTCTCTTTGTCTTTCATTTATTTTCCTTTTTTCTCTTTAGTTCATCCCAACCCAACATTTTTTCCCCCTTTTGTAGGTGGGAATGCTTTGCATAACATATCGCTATTTATTGGGAGATTATCCTCATGCATTTTGGTAGTCCCGAATCCTCCACTAGAGTGACATCTAGTCATATTTTCATCTGAGAATTATTTTAGAAGCGTGATGTAGGATGGTAGTGAATCTTCATTAGGTTTGAATTCAGTCACTATTGTAACAAGATAAAATAAAATGGCTAACTAAGTTAGCATGGTAAAGAGAAAATACCACAAAGGAACTCGAGGGTAGATCGATTATACTCTTAAAAAACTACACATAAAAAGTTAAAAGCATTATCTTGGGCCTGCAATATCCCCTCCTCCTGAGAAAGAAAAATAAATGGCAAGGTGAAAGAAGTATCTTTGTAGTAACAAGTTAAACTTGAAGACTCTGGTGAAAGGAGTATCATCTTCGCCTTCTAAAAAAAAAGATCTTAGAAGAGGACAAAATTCCTAAACCTGGATTGTGTGATAACCTATAAAAGTGTTAGGCCTATTTGGTTTGATTATTGTTTCTCTATTTCTCCCATAAAATACAAGGTGCATCTCTTTCAAATCACACATCTCATAGATAGATAAGAATGAATGATCAGATCACAGTGAATTAGATTCCCTGACACCCAAAATCACAACAATGAATCTCTTAGATGATGATAAGACCTTGGTCTACTCTACCGGTACATTCAAGAGTTCTCAAATACATAATAATTTTTTCCCATTGAGTCACCATTTTTAATGCCCTACATAGTCGTCCCTACATTTTGGCAAGGAAAATTTTTGGGTCCCCCCTTTTTGTCTTTTGTTTCTTCAATTTTTTATCCTTGGTTGTCTTTTGTCTTTTGTTTCTCTCAGATCTAGTATCCCAGAGTGTCTTCTTGTTTGTTTCCAAGAATTTCAGATTTTAGATTTCTAGTGTCGTCACTTCTATTTTTGTTTGGATAAAATAAAAACCGGGTGTCTCAAGGTCCAAAATTTTAGACTTACCTACCTAAAGATTCTAATTAGAAATTAATGTTCTCACTGAGGTAATTTAGTGCAAGGGCTAGCGCTTGTGCTTCTACATTTGCGTAGGGTAATTTGAGCATCTAGCAAGCAGTGCATCCTCATTGTCTTCAACATCCTTTTGTCATAGGTAGTCCACCCTTAGATTTTTGTTTCATTTTCATTATGTTTCATTGCTTCCTGCTTTCACTTGTTGTTTCCTTTTTCCCTTTTTTTTCTCTTTCTCTTGTGTTGCCCCAAAACTCTGCCTTGTAAATACGATTGGTGTTGATTTCTTGTGGGTTTTTTCATCACTCTTTTGTTTTAGTTTTTTCTTTCTTCCATGGCTTGTCCAACCCATGTAAATTTGTGTTAGCTAGTGTAGATTAGTTTAAGTTTATGTAAATTAGTGTAAATTCATGTAAATTCATGTAGTCTTGTGTTAGCTAGTGTCTAGTAGTGTAAATTGGTGTAGGCTAGTGTAGTCCTCTATGAATTTGTGTAAAGTTGTTGTTTTTAAATACCTATAATTAGTGGTGTTTCTTTCGCATGTCTCTATGCATAGCCATGTAAATGAGTCCTAGTCTTGGTAGGGTTAAGTGTGTGTATAGGGCGTCAAATGTAGAGCTAGAGAATTTTCTAAATAAGGTGTTGATTCAAAATTATTTGTGAGGTTTGTTAGACCATGTCCCAATAATAATTTGTTCTTAGACTCTGTTGCCCATTTGCTATAAGTCATGCATTGTCATTTCAAAATGAGTTATGCTAAGTTACCGAGTTCATTTTGGTCATGAGGTCAAGTCCAAAAGGCCAAACCAGTCAGTTTTTGAGTTACCCATCATTTCTTCCATGCTCACCTTAATGGAGACACTGATTCCCATGAGTGAGCATTCAAATTTTGTCTAATTTGGCCATCAATTCCCACCTTGTGCATAAGGTGAAAGGTTTAAATGTCTTAATTTCATGTGCATGTGCATACGTACATCCAACTTGGGAAAAAACTTGTCATTAAGAAAATGTCACATCATCTAGCCATTGTACCTTTCACCATTTTAAGATAAAATTCCTCAAATGTCTTGGTAGTTCTAGACACTCATGTATTTTACAACTTTGCAGTTCATCAAGTCATCACCTTTGGACTCTAGTCTTCTTGGTTATACTTCATATATTTCATGAATTTCTCGCAGAAAATACATCTCGCATGATATCCCTTGTTACTAAAATGATTTATTTCTCAAGTAATTAAATAAGCGGTCTCCGAGCCTCAGAGTTTGGGTTTCTTATAAGGCTTGTTATTTATATCATTTTGATGATCATCTAGTTTTTTAGGTGATAAATTGGAAAGATGAGAGCAATAGGTTCCCCTCTCAAAAGTTCGCAACTCCCAATCTCATTTGTAGGTCCAACCAAGAAATCAATGGTGGAGAAAGCCTTGGAAAAGTGATGCAGGAGCATCTATGAAGGAACCTAGGTACATAAAGGAACCATTTGATCAAGGAATGGAGAGAATCATGAAGGAATCCCTATAAGTTAATTGGGAGATCCTGAAGCCTATCATGAAAATTTGGAATGAACAATATGAGGAAATTGGTAAAACTCCTAAAGGGCCTAATAAGGACCTTAGGAGAAAAAATGATGTAATAATGAGCCATTAGAGCTCTTGGAGTTAAATTAGGTAACTAGGGTCTTGAATAGGTTTATTTGATCCTATGTTATTGAGATCCATTGAATTGGATTGGTTTTGTGGTCTAATTTTCATTTATATGTAAGTTAGAGATTTGAATTTCAAATCCTAATGGCTAGTTAGGAAAGGGAGGGAAAGTAGTTTTAGAGTTTTTTAATGAGTTTTAACACTCTGAACTGATTGGGATCAGTTTGGGAAGTTGGGAGAGTCTGTTTGGGATTTTTTTAAATCCTTATTTTGGAGGAGTAAGGTGTGTGTACAGACTGGTGAAGAATATACTAGTTGTACAGTGATTTTGATGCAATAAAGAAGGATTTTTCTTGCAAGTTTGAGTTTTTACTTTGATGTTGCATTGAATCCAAGTATTGGATATCATTTTAAGATGTTTTTTAACTTGTTTTTTAATCCATTTCATTTCATTTTGGATTGATTTTAGGCCAACAAGGTTGACTGTGTCGTGACAACCCTTGTTTTGGCAAGGGTTTTAAAGTATGAATGAATGATTCATCCTCATGTTGTACTTATTTTGATTGGGGGATGAATCATAACATTGTAAATTAATTTCTTAACCATTTTTTATGCAAGGATAACATCTATGTGCAGGGTGATCACTAAATGAAAGTCTGATTGCATTGATTTTGGGATGAAAATGGAGACATGGGAGTAGCAATGACTAATCTACCTTCATGAGGGGTATGTTTTATGATTTTAAGAGTGTTTTTATGTTCATATAATGGTCTATCAACCATTATTATTTTCTAGAAAGACTTGGAGAGTGGAGATTGGGAAAACCCTTGTTTTGAGGGCTTATGAGTAGCCTAATTGGGGGTTTGGTATTTGCATTAGTCATATAACCTTTTTGAGAAGAAAATCATTTTAATTGAACCCTATTGAGATACTTTTGAGAGTATTGGGTCTTGGGGGTAAGCCTAGCTTATGCTTTCTTTGTTAAATGGACCAATTTAATGCCTAAAGCATGGGTACTATGTGGAGTTGGGAGTTTTGGTCTAAAACAACATATGTTGAGGTTGAGATATGCTATGTAAGGCTGAAATGTTTATCTAGATCCCCAATTTATTTGTTTGGTGTTTTGAGACACTTGGGTGAAAAGTTGACTTTAATGTCGTTAGAGACCTACTAGGGAAACAATTAGGCCTAGTAGACTAAAAAGGGGGTTTGGGTTGTTGGGTCTTGTGTAGAACCCTAAAAATTGTTGAATCCTCATTAATTAACCTTTTTAAGGTCAAATACAACCTTTTTTGTACTTTGGGAAGCATGTAATCCTTGGGTGTGGTTTGGGCTATTTAGAAGCCTTGGGGTTTGATAGGCCTAGTGAGAGCTTAAGTCCTTGAAACTTGATTAGTTGGAGAAAGACCTCTACCAAAACCTACCCAACCTCTACATAAATTGGTATCATAGCTTAGGATAATCATAGGTTGGAAGAAGGTAAGAAAATTTTGAATTTTTTGGTGTACTTGATCCTTTGTTGAGGCCTTGGAGTGTCCATCTCCTCCTTGCGTGTTCCAAAGTTGATCTTCTACATTGAAGATGTCAAAAGGGGAAGATGATGGGATCCCTCAAAGGGTCACTAATTATGATCTTTCCAAGCTTGTGAAGGAACAATGGAAGAGAACAAGAAGATGAGAGAAGCCCTTGAATAAGAGAGAAGGGAGAAGATAGAGAAGGACAAGGAGATGAGATCCTTGATTGGAAGATTGAATATCCTTGAGAAGAGAGGAAAGAGCATGTTAGAAGATGCTGATGAATTTTAAGATAGGGGACAAGAAGAGATTCCTTTGAGAGAGGAAACACAACTTCATCCTGAAGATGTGAGAATGGAAAAATTTTCTAAAGCCATTAGAAGTGGAGATGCAAAAGGAAGATCAAACTTACCTCTATATACAGGTAAGATGGATGATGAGGAAATCATTGATTGGTTTAGTACTATAGAGAGCCACGTTGAGTGTGAAGATGTTGAAGAGGAAAAAAAGTTAAAGATTTCAAATTCAAGGTTGAGAGGACATGCCTTGTTATGGTGGGATTGTGTTCAAGAAGAGAGATGGAAGAGTAGCAAGCCAAAGATTACTTCTTGGTATCCTATGATGGACAAAATGAAGACTAAATTTTTACCTAGTGACTACAAGGTGTAGCTATAAAAGAATATGCAAAGTCTTAGGCAAAGAGACTTGGATGTACAAGGGTACACTAAAGAATTCCACATGCTAGACATTATATTTGGCCATGAAGAGGATGTGGAAGAAAAGGTAGCAAGATACTTGGGGGGCCTTAGATTCAATATCCAAGATGAATTAAGTCTTACAACCCTTAGATCTATTGAGAAATTTTATAAATTGGCTATGAGAGATGAGGATAAGTTGAGAAGAAAAAAAGAGAAGAATGGTGGTGGTATAGGAAATCCAAACAAGGGAAGAGGAGGAAGATCCTATGAGGAGAAGGGATAGCCTAGTGATGAAAAAAACAAGAGCATGAATGCCGATGCAAAGCAAAGAGGAGGTAGCAATAAATATGGTTACGGTAGAGGTAGTGGCATATTCATAGGAAAATGTTTTAATAATGGAGTAGTTGGGCATCAATATTTTTAGGTGTCTGAAGAAAGAGGATGACCTGAAGAAGGCAGAGAAGAGAGTCCACTTGACACAAGGTGGAGAGGAAGAAGACAAACAATCACAGTAAGAATCAAGGATAGAAAACCAAGAAGAAGGTGAATACTTGATGGTAAGGAAAAAACCTATGTAGAAGTAACAAGATAAGCTAATGGTAACTCTTTTTAGAATACATTGTAAAATTCATGGTAAGGTATGCAACATGATCATTGATTTTGGTTCATTTGAGAATTTAGTTTCTTATGATATGGTGAGGAAGCTTAATCTAAAAACTTTTCCACTTGAGCATCCTAATAGTGTGTCATGGGTAAATAATGATTAGAATTTGATGATAAGAGAGCAGGTATATGTTGATTTCAGTATTGGAGGTTACCATGATAGGGTACTTTGTGATGTTTTACATATGCAATGTTTCCACATTATCCTAGGTAGGCCTCAGCACTCTTCTAGGAGAACAATTCACTATGGGTTTGAAAATACTTATGTTGTATGTCATAAAGGGCAGAGATTTCTTTTAACACCTTTACCTTGTGATGGTAAGGTTAGAAATGTATGTTTTGGTAAGAGAGTATGTGGAGAACATTAAAAATTAGTCCTTGAGGAAGGATCAGAAATGGAGGCAATCTTTGTTAATGAGAAGGCATGGTGATGCTGACAGCATGATGAATGATGCTGCTAAAAATCAGAAAAGTGGCATACTCATTGGAGTATGGTGTCCTCTAGTGGATCAGAGGATGGGAAATGATGTGAGGAGTGGAAACAATGTTTTTAATGGCCTTGGAAGGTAGGAAAACAAAGAACATGCTGATTGTTCAAAACAACATCATGGAAAGGAAATTTGTGATACACATGTTTTATGTAATAATTTTTCTGACAATATGATTGTAGGTATGAAGATGATGTTGCAAGTACCTAGAAAGGTACAAGGAGGTAGAAAACCATCTAGGAGGATGGGTTGTTTGAAGAGAAAGAGAATTGGCTCTTGGGACAAGAGCTATTTTAAAGGTGGGGTGTATGATGCAAGAGCATCTATGAAGGCACCTAGGTACATGAAGGAACCATTTGATCAAGGCATGGAGAGAAGCATGAAGGAATACCTACAATTTAATTGGGAGATCCTAAATCCTATCATGACAATTTTCAATGAACAATATAACGAAATTGGTAAAACTTGTAAAGGGCCTGATAAGGACCTTAGGAGAAAAAATGATGTAATAATGAGCCATTAGAGCTCTTGGGGTTAAATTGGGTAATTAGGGTATTGAATAGGTTTATTTTATCCTATGTCATTGAGATCCATTGAATTAGATTTGTTTTGTGGTCTAATTTTCATTTATATATAAATTAGAGATTTAAATTTCAAATCCTAACGCCTAGTTAGGAAAGGGAGGGAAAGTAGTTTTAGAGTTGTTTACTAAGTTTTAACACTCCCAATGGAGTGGGATCAGTTTGGGAAGTTGGGAGAGTCTATTTGGGATTTTTTTCAATCCTTAGTTTGGAGGAGTAAGGTGTGTGTACGGACTGGTGAAGATTATACTAGTTGTACAATGACTTTGATGCAATAAAGAAGGATTTTTCTTGCAAGTTTGAGTTTTTGCTCTGATGTTGCATTAAACCCAAGTATTTTATATCATTGTTAGATATTTTTTAACTTGTTTTTGAATCCATTTCATTTCATTTTGGATTGATTTTAGGCAAACAAGGATGACTGTGTCGTGACAGTCCTTGTTTTGACAAGGGTTTTAAAGTATGAATGAATGATTCATCCCCATGTTGTACTTACTATGATTGGGGGATGAATCATAACATTTTACATTAATGTTTTAACCATTTTTTTATGCAAGGATAACATCTATGTGCAGGGTGATCACCGAATGCAAGTCTGGTTGCATTGATTTTGGGATGAAAACAGAGGCATGGGAGTAGCAGTGACTAATCTTCCTTCATGAGGGGAATGTTTTATGATTTTAAGAGTTTTTTTATGTTCATCTAATGGTGGATCAACAATTATTTTTTTCTGGAAAGACTTGGAGAGTGGAGATTGGGAAAACCCTTGTTTTGAGGGCTTGGGAGTAGCCTAATTGGGGGTTTGGTATTTGTATTGGTTGTAGAACCTTTTCAAGTTGAGAATAATTTTATTTGAACCCTATTGAGATAATTTTGAGAGTCTTGGGTCTTGGGGGTAAGCCTACATTATACTTTCTTTTTTAAATGGACCAATTTCATGCCTAAAACATGGGTACTGTGTGGAGTTGGGTGTTTTGGTCTAAAACAACCTATGTTGAGGTTCAGATATGTTATGTAAGGATGAAAAGGATATCTATATACCTCATTTTTTTGTCTAGTTTTTTGAGACACTTGGGTGAAATTTTGACTTTATTGTCATTGGAGACCTACTAGGGAAACAATTAGGCCTAGTAGACTAAAATGGGGTTTGGGGTGTTGGGTCTTGTGTAGAACCCTAAATTTTTTTTAATACTAATTAATCAACCTTGTTAAGTTCAAAGAAAACCTTCTTGGTGCTTTTTGAAGTGTGTAAGCCTTGGGTGTGGTTTGGGCTATTTGGAAGCCTTGGGGTTTGATAGGCCTAGTGAGGGCTTGAGACCTTGAAACTCGATCAGTTAGAGAAAGACCTCCACTGAACCCTACCCAACCTCAACATCAAAAATCTCCCATTAGTAATGAATTATGAGAAATATGAGGCAATCCACATGTCCTAGATTGAGATGATGCTTAAAGAATTCTCAGATATAGATTTTGGCACCTGGACTAAATTAAAGGGTTTACAAAAAATAATAGACCATTTGATATGGGTTAATGATCCATTGTTAATCAATCTATCCACCTTGAGGATCATGCAAGCCACATGTTTCCCACACTCTATATAGGCTTTGGAGTTAATATTGCTCATGGACAAGAACTGCAATATGACCATTAGAGCTTCTATGTCATCCTCTAGGGTGCCCATTTCCTCCTTGGACCAAGATACTATTGCCACAGCCTAGAGGATCTTGTTCTTTAAGGATCGAGTTATTATGACTTAGGAATCTTCATTGGCACAATTCACAATAGTGGGGGACATGTCCCAACATCACCTAAACATAGAATGGTTACAAAGCCCCCACTGAGACTACATGAAAATGAAGATGGATATCCCTTGAACCAATTTCAATGAGCCAAGTCAATAAGGAATCATATTCCTATACATGTTTTTTAGTGAGTCTCATGCATGGGAGTTCTCACCATGGATGTAATATTTCCTATATTATATGACCACCAAGCAGAGTTTTGATTGGGTTGCTATTATCTCCAACCACTCAGATGCCCAATTGAGGAGGGTGGAGGGAGATAATAAATTTTAGATGACTTCTTTTGTTTTTTGGTCACTGGTCTGGTAGTATGGAGGAATCCAAGGACTAGACATAGTTATTGTCCTCTAAATAGAAATGAGACAATCTACCCCATGGGATCATTTTCCCCAAATCTAATGGGTTGAGTGTTTCTAGAGTTTTTGCAGAGTCAGCGATGCCTTTGTTTATCATGGAGGTAAGGCATTGACTAGGGATGTAGGTTTTAGTTTGACTCTAGAGGCAAAGGCCAAGATCAGCCCATGGGGATGTTTTTTCATATCCAATTTTCATAGTTCACCTATATTCGGCTCACTGAGTTCACAGTGAACCCATTTTTGATGCCCAAGTATTATGGAGATAAAGTTATTTTGTTAAAAAAACTTAGCAAATTCTTGAGGTACACACCCTATTGGCAAGAAATAAGATTACCTCAGTTTCCTTCCCCATCACCTGTAAAAAGTACATGTGCTCCCTCACAACTACTCCGAAAGGAAAGAATGAGTTAAATAGTTTTGACTTGGACAAAATTTCACTAAGGTGCCACAACTATGATCCATGTGGCCACTTCAAGAAAGTAATACCCCTGGAGCCTCAACCCCATGAGTCACATATGGAGGATTTTTGGGAAGATTGCCAAGATAATTTTGATGTCTGAAATAGGAAATATGTAAGAATGTCAAAGGATTTGATGGAGCATCTTGGCCTGTGAACATTCCCATGAAATTTTTGGACAGTTGGTTTGTTGAAGACCCTGCGTTTAAAGAAATAAGAATTTGTAAGTTGGGTCTCCCTCTGGTGGATTGGGACATCCCAAAAATTTTGAGCATTAGGGTCGTAACCCAGATAATGATTAAGAAAAGATATGCTTATTTTGAAAATTATGTCCAGAGAGTATCCTCCTAGACACTTATCCAAAGGGAGCTACCACTTATGGACCCTAGACAATAGAGAAAACCAAAGCTCATGAGAAATAGAAAGTCAGTGAGTCATCCCAACCATTCAACCTAGTACTAGGGCCTCTTATGAGTCAATTAAATGAGAAATTAGAGTGGTCCTTGAAATTAGAGGGATCTAAAGCTAGTGTAACCTATGGCCTCAGAGCCATCTGTATAGGCTTCCAAATCCTAGATGCCCCAACACCCTCTATGGATACCCCATTCGATCTTCCAATTGTTGAGGAAGAAGATGTAGAGATAGCAGCTATCGAGGCACCTCTCTAGAGGAGGAAGAGGAAAAAATCTCATAGATCTCCAAATAATGAACTAAGCCTAGAACTTGAAAAGTAGGCTGAGGTCCCAGAAATTCCCTCTACCTCCCTTGAGATAGAAAATGCTCTGGAGGATCCACTAGAGATTTCATGAACCAATGTCGATGACTTCTTCCACATTGACGAATAGGGAAGCCTTCACCATATCAGTGAGGAGGTAAGAATGACTAAGGAGGCGGTCTAAGAGTAAGATACAGATATCCTTTGGGAAGCTAAAGAAATTTAAGAAGTGCCAAGGTGTACTTAAGAGTAGGTGGAAGAGTTTTTTCAATGGGAAGAAGAAGAAATAGTAGTTGAGGATGATCATCTCCACACTGAAGAATCCACTGAGAATCAAAGATAGGAGGAGACCATGAGGATGGAAGAGGAAGAAAAAAAGAAATTAGAAGGGAAGAAAAAGGAAGAAGATGTAAGGATGGAGAACAATCATTGGCTTTTGAGGAATCTGGACCTTCAAGAATAACCATGCCCTTAGTGGCCACCCCTCCATCTCAAAGAGATAATCAAGGCACATTTCCTATTAAAAAAGGTGAAATGGAGGCCCTTTCGAGATCCTAGGAAGAGGAAGTTCGTATTGAAAAAGATCCTCTAGCCACTCCACCCATAGAGGATACCCCCAAAGATAATGTAGGGGATAAAGAGAATGTAGAGTTTAATACATGTGATAACACTGAAGAAGTGGCCAAAGAGGGACCAGAGAAAAAACTCATAGGGAACTCCACTAGTCTAGAAATAATAATAGGTAATATCTAGGGCCCACCCCAATGGCTAGTTGAATCTTGGAGGAGAAAAATAACTATAGAAACATCCACTCCTCTTTCACTAACATATATGTTAGTAGTGATGAACTACAACTGATTTAAACCTTGAATGAAGAATCTATAATTTAAAGATTACTGAGGAGTTGATGATTAGATATGCAAGATGATTAAATTAGTCTTATGTTGTCATTGATGTCAACTAGCTTGAAAGTACTTATCTTGTAAGTTACTATACCGACACATCTGAAGGAAGGTGAAAGAGATGAAGAAAAAAAATATCTACATGAGGAAGATGTATATGACAAATGAGGATAAGGAATACACTAAGTAACTTGTTGATGAGTCTATGACTTGATGAAATTGACTTTATTATGTTGCATTCATCTATGATGAAGAATAGAGTTGAAAGACACAAAGTAGTGTTGTCGGTAAATAAAGCATTTCAGTATACACTGACGAAGTGTAGTGTATACCGAGTGTAGTATCAATTGAGCTTGTGTTCATCGACACATTTCTTTGTTAACTAAGCAAAATAGAAAGGAATTAAATGATTAGTTTAGCCAATAAAGTGATGAGTTGTAAAGTGTATGAAATTGAGGTAACAGATAATGTTTGTTATGAAGATCTATGACTAACATAAATCAAAAAGGATGTAATGGAGCAGATTGAAATGCGTTACTGACACATCAGCCAAGGGAGCTTAAAGTGGAAAAATCTATTAATATGATTAAGCAACAAAATATGATGGAGGAAAAGAAAATCATTTACTCGTCTATATAAGAGATATTGGTTTCAGTATGAAATGATGCAGGAAGAAGAAGTGACTGCAAAATTATCACTTGAAGAAGTTTTCATGCATTCTAATCATACTAGTTAATAAGAACCGAGCTGCAGAATAGTTACCGAGCTATAGAGAGTTATAATCGACGGATAGTAAGTTGATACAGTATTGAATCTAAAGTGTTATATTGGTCAGAAATATTTGAATGAGTTGAACATTGATCTGTAAATTGCAAACTGAAGTTGTATTGAGGCAAATCATCTACTGTTACATATTTAACCATTGTACATAGTCAAATCTCTTAACTGAGTGGAGTATGAAAGTCTTTTGATGTTTCATTCATAGAGTGAACATTGTCATCCTGTCAACCTCAGAGTGAATGTTGGTTGGATGATAAATTTTGGTCTAAAATCCTCTAACAAGGTCACACCTAACAGTGTGTTTGTAAACCTTTAATAGGGTTGGGTCTTCACCCACCTCACTTCAGAAGAGTGAAAAATTTTGGGTTACCGGTCCCAAGTGGTTTTTCCCTTTACAAGGTTTCCACGTTAAATCTCTTGTGTTATGTGTTGATTGTGATATTTATTTGTTATCATACTTTGCATATTACATGTTAGATTTAATTGGTAATTATTACAAATTTTAGACTGATAATCGGTAAATACACAGACAATGGAAGTATTATATGTTTATCAACTTGCAGAAGTAGTAAAATTGTTTTGGATTATACATTTTGATTTGGGACACTGGATAACTAATTCACCCCCCTCTCAATTATTCTAACAAGTAGAACAATAGGAGCCAAAGAGGATATTTAGAAAGCTCATACCCTCCATACAACTCGAAGGGGTCTAGATGGAGATGTGGTGGCAATAGTGGTGGCCCCACCAAAAAAAGAGGAAGAGTCTGAAGTAGTAGATGAATAATATACAATAACCAAGATTCCCCTAGGTTGGTGAGACTGAAGAAGAGAACTAGACCTCCTTGATGATGAAATTCAGGTCATCCATAAATGGTATGAAAATAAATACCATAAAAATAAATATCTTCAAGCATCACAATCTAATCTCTAGAAGCTCTTAACAGAGTTAGCATCCTCCCTCTCTTCTGCATTGTCGAATGCCACCACCTCTAGAATGTAGCTCTCATAGGGAAACATAGATGTGCTTTGAGTAATGAAGAAGAAGGTGCAGGTAGTGGATGGATGGATAGAGGAGCAATTAGATTCAATGAGGAAATTTTTATCTAAATCCCTCCAAAAATTATATAGTGGTCATGAAGTTTTTTGCAAAATTAATAGGATCATTAGTACATGGTAGGATTGGGTAGAGAAATACGATGATTGAAAAGAGCACCTCGAAGAAGTTTTGAGCCTAGGAGAGGAAAACTTGGTTGAGACAAAAGTTTTGGGAATGAGATTTACCAGTTCCCAAAGACCTAGTACACCAGACTTTCATTCAGGATCAAGACAAGAAGAAAATTAGTTAAGGTCTTAGATGAGCATAAGGCTGAGGTTGAAGGTCTAATGGACCACTTCATTGCATTCATTTGCGAGGTGAAATCTGCACCAAATCTATTGTACCTAGATATTTACACCACTATAGATTCTTTATTAGTTAGATTTGACAAGTGAGCTAATGTACAATTCCACCCCTCAAGATATTTTGATGGCTCAATTATGGAGAGGCTTTCCCAACTGATGTTGAAGGCTCATGATGCCACTAGGGTGACTTTTAAAATGAAAAGAAAGGTTGAAGATGCAAAATACCACCTTGAAGAAGCCATAAGTCACATGAACTACCTAAAGGAAGTGGATGAGGAAGGTGTGACTAAGCTACTAGAGGCCTTCCAAAACATTTGAGCTTAATAAATTCTCCGAGTCCTGAGACTCTTTTCCTGTGAACCTATATTCTTTGATTTATCATTCTTTGAATGCAAGCTCCCAAAGTCCATAGTTACTACTTACATTTTTGTATTCTTACGATGGTCAACTTCGATGAATTCTTTGGAGTCAACTAGCTATCATCTCAGATTCTTGTTAGAGGCATTTTTAGAGATTGAGTTAATACGATATGTGCCATAAGTGACAAGGGAAAGATAAAAAGACTCCAAACATTATGCAAACTCTTGCGGCGCCGATCCAACATTTAATACCTAATGTACATGGAGAGTATTTGGAGACATGGAGTCATTGTTGCATTTATGGAGAAGACTTCTTAAGGTACCTAGACTACACAAGTCACATCTGCATGCTTTGGTGTTGTCTTTCCAATGATTATTTCCCCCAAATTTTTCATCTTCTTCCTCCCCTCTTCTATTCTTTCATTTTCAATTATTATACCATGATCGGATATTTCTAACAATGCAAGTAGTATCAACTATAAATATTGTATTTTACAAAAATAAGTGAGTTGTAGATCCCAATGTATATTTTATGATGCCTAATCAAGGGTCAACAAAGTTGATGATTATGTTGTTCATTCTATTATTGAGCTATTTTCTTTTAGTCTAGTTGTTAGTATTCTTAGTAGATTAATGCTCCCCTGGAGATGTGAATGTATCAACTAATGATGTTGGCCCTCTTAAACTGATGAAGAAATAAGGACTTCTCTTGGTGCCATACTTTGTGTTGTTCTTCATTCTGGATTTAGAAAATCTCTTTCATATTGTATGCTTCCTTATGTCTCTTCTCAAAGTACTTTGATAGATAATTGAAATGTTTTTTCTATCACTGCTAATGTATATATTGGTTAATTATTTTATATACATTTAATATGGTTACTAATCCTTTCTTTGAGCATAATTGATGTTTTTAAGTTTACAGTATGACGATAGGTGGATTTCTTTTAACTCGGGTTTATCTTTTGGTGTTTCTTTGTTAAAGCTAGCGACTACTTGTAGGGAACCTTACCCATTCTAAATTTTTGATAATCAATGAGCATAAAACCAACATGCCCCTTAACATAAAAATAGTCACTTTTCCAACTGAACCATCCTTGACCATCATGATCCAACTACTAGGTGCTTGGAGGCTAGGAGAGTTTTCTCTTTGCTAAACCTCTTCAGACAAAGTTGGTTGGTATCTCGGTACTTAGTGACAAACTCACGCTGTTGGTGAGATCATTAAAAATTACCATCAATAATTTTTATTAAAAAATTATTTTGTGACTATAATTTTGTCTTGCCTTAATTTAATAAGATTTTTTTTTACCTATTTGTTGATTTGAACAATTTGTGTAGATATTTTACCTAATTATTTGGATACATTTCATCATCTATAGCATACTAGGGTATTATTATTTGATGGCACTAAGGGGGGTGAATTGGTACAAATAGATAACCTATTAATTCAACCATAAGTTTCAATAAATTTAGTATAAACTTCCAAACAACAAAACATATAACTGATGTAATGAAATAAAAGTAAATAACATCAATCATCAACACATGCATCACATAAAAAACTGATTTTTCTTATGGAAACCCTTAGTTAGAGGGAGAAAACCAAGGTGGGGATGACACTGAAAAGGCCTTCACTACAGTAAAAAGGTTTGCCTTTTTATCAGCTAAAAATAACCTTTCTAAGGGTTCACCCTATTAGGAGTGACTAGTACACTATTAGGAGTACAATGAGATTTGTTAAGATGTACCTCACTAGAAGATTTAAGACTCTTTGTGTGAGTCCACTGGGCTAAGGGATTTACAATAGAAGACCTATTAAACTCCACTTAGTTAAGGGATTTTTCTTGATGTAGCTATTAGGTAACAAAAAGTAATGATTTGGATGTAGAACTACTTGTCTGTCGGATCTAATCTATTCTCTACTCTCCTTAACTTTACTATGATATTCCTGTCCTCAAAACCCTAATTACAACACTAGGAATCATGCATTTCACTTCATACACTCAACTTACTTCATCATCCTTTTCAATAAGAGTAGTACCTAATAAATACTTAACTAACACTTCGTTAACCTTCACCAAAATTCAACTTACAATCTTCTCGCTCAAATATAACATGCCAAAAGGATAATATTGATGTAAAACACATTTTACCATGACCACGTCAGACCAAAATAAGATCTACTAGTCATATCTGCAAGGTAGTCAAACAAATTTTTACTTCTCCAATGCATCATCCTAAATCCACCTTATTTCTTTCCTTGAGGATAAAAATGACATCTCATAAAATCCTTATCATCTAAGACATGTCACCATAAAAACTATATTCATCACAATATCCATACCGATCACTGATCTAAGATCTACCACGAGTAGCTCAAGAACTTAGACTCATAAACCTATAACCTCTTCTAACACAAAAATTCTTGCACACCGATCGTCTAAATGAGTTGTGGTCACTAAAAGGTGTTATGAGTATATCCATGCTATGTCTACGATTTCTCCACTTAATTCCTTCTCAAACATTATCGATACCAAAATCTCCATCTATAGTTGTTCTTCCTATACACTACTCACTGTACATAGTTGATTCCTTCTTATCGATTGAACAATGACCTTACTGATTGTCCCAATCATCTGATATGACCATGTTTTCATCAATAAAAACTAAAATAATAATCACATGTGACCACTCACCAAAATACATCACAAAGCCAACAATCTCCCCATTTGGCATTGATTGAAAACATTGGGTAAAAATATTTCTATCTCCCCAAATTCATCTTAACACTGATTAGAGAAAAAAAAAAGATATTAAATGGATCTCCCTAACACTATACATCTAAAAATCATATACATATTTTCACCAATTCTTACACTCCCCCTTTTGTCAACAATGACAAAGGTTTACAAATTGAAATGTGTTCGAATAAATAGCTGGCTCACATTATGTCAAATAGATCTTTGAGGTTTGTCTTTATTGTCTCCAATGACATCTTCCATGAATTCTTCAAATGATTCATAGAAATGATCTGCCCATGTAGATTAGATGCCAACTCCTCCATGGCATTCAAAGTACTCATATCTTGTAATCCAATTATAGATTTTGAATTCTTCACATTTTGTTTCATCACCTCTACTGTAGGGGCTAAGTATGATTTTAATTCAAGTAGTGTGATGACCCTCTTGAATTGTTATACTTGAAACTTCTTTACCTTTTGTGTGATCATTTTCACTTTAGCTTTGTATTCTAATGCAAAGCTTGTGATGGGATCAGACTTGTCAACTAAGTTGTTAAGCTCCTTTGTGCTTCTTCTCTTCTCAACTCCAAATCCTTGGTGAAATATGATAGTTTGGACACTTTAGTCAATAACTGAATGACCTCCTCTAGTGTGAGCTTAGTTTCATCTATTAGTCTTGAAAGTGTTACCTTGTCTTTTGCAATATTCTCCACCAGTTTTACTATCCTTTTCTTCTCATAATGAGACTTTTCCAACTTCATTATTGTAGTCTCACTATCAAAAGTTTGATTAGATATAGCCTTAATCAATGTTTCCATCTGATCAATCATTGTTTCATCTGTGTCATTTTCTAAATCAGGAATTAAACCTACTAGAATATCCCTAGCCTCCTTTAGTATTCTAGCCTTCTTCTTCTCTTTAGCCTTGTCTCTTTGGGCCTTCAGCATCATATTTTTAGAAAACTTAAGTATTTCCTTTGGGCACAATTTAGTGATATCAATGTGGGTATACATATCTTCATCTTCTTCTTCTTAATTCACTGATTTAAGTTTCTTCTTTTCACTTGTTTCCACTAAAATCAACCTCTTTAGGACTTTCTACTTGTTGTCGTATCACTGGTTCTTCAAACTATACCTATACCTTTGGTGTAACCTCTTCCTTAGGAATATCTTCAATTATTACTTCATCTCCACCAATTTTACCAACATCTTGTGCTTCAATTTCATGTACTTTCTTAGGGATATTGGTTTAGACTTCACCTATTATCTCTTTAGGAGTAAATGTGTCATCAACTTGCTCAATATCTGGCTCATCAACATTCTATTTTTTACTAGTACCTTCTAGATTCTTTTTTCCCTAGTTTTCTTCCCTTTTTTATTGCATCTTTTTCCTCCATATCTCCATAGTTTCATCATGAACACTTTGTGTTTCACATACAAGTATTATTGTGGCTCTTTTTCTAACCTTGTAATCATATCTGTAAGCTTCAACCATTATTTTTGCATCCTCAAGCTTCAAATCATATGTTACTTGCATTATTTCTCTCTCCATGATCTCTCTATCCAAATTAAGTGTTTCTTTTCATCTTCTATCAATTGATTTAAATAGTTCTTTAGGTAGGATATGGTATAGTTAACTTGGAGTTCTACAAAATTTGTGTAGGCTCCATATGATTGCCTCCTCTAACTTAATTTTGTCTTCATCACTATAAAATTCATATCTTCTTACAACATTACCCATTCTACCACTCTTCATTATGTCCTTGACAATGAAATCAATAGTAGGAATTTATTCTTACCCCTCTCCTTCAACTTCTTCACTTCATTGTCTAAATTGGTTTTGGCTTCGTCATCTTTTGTTGTCTCTTTCT
This sequence comes from Chamaecyparis obtusa, assembly GCA_027943335.1. Lineage (NCBI taxonomy): Eukaryota > Viridiplantae > Streptophyta > Pinopsida > Cupressales > Cupressaceae > Chamaecyparis > Chamaecyparis obtusa. The sequence continues at coordinate 1,474,955 of BSBK01001162.1, read as the reverse complement.
TCTTATTGACCTCACTAGTCTCACCAAATTTTCCTCCCTTCCTCTCATAGGTTTTCTTCATTATTGGTGTATCCTCTACTTTTGTAGATGTAATGGGAGTAACTTGTCTTGGTTTATCAACATCAATAGCTTCAGTAGAAGTACCATCTTCTATATTTTAAACAATCTTTGTTAGCTTCTCAATCATTCTCCTTGTCTTCCTTTGTATCACTGATTTATTTAGTTTCATCTGAATCTTAGGAACAACCTCTTCATAAGTTCCACACCTAGATGTGGTGGCATCTATAGGTTTATAAAATAATGCAACTACATGAATTTTGACCAGATCACTATCTACCTCATAACCCATGGTAGGAACCCAAGATGTTCATAGTTACACTACTTGCAAACTATAAGTGTCAGTATCAAAAAGGAAACATATGATATTATATCTCTTTTATGCATTATAGTTTAAAATATTTAAAGTAACCCCACATAACATTATTAAATGTATTTCCTAATTATTTTATTAATTTACTTATCTATACTACCATCGGTCTATATGTAGCCCATTGAACTACACCTCTACTAGGGAAATGATTTTGTAGATAAAAGAAGATACATACAAAGATAGCTCCATACTTGAATGATTGTTTCTTGTACTTATTTATCTTGTCCATATTTACCATGAATTTACTCCTCAACATATTGCATAGAACATATATCACATCCTCCTTCACCATTCTATAGGCATAATGAATTACTCCATCAAGCACACTGTTAAGACAAATTGATTGGTAAACTCTATATCCAATGACCATAGATGTGAATCTAACTTCTTTGTGTTCTATGCCATTTATTATCATATCTCAGTAGTCAAGATAAGATTTGGTTAAACAAGTAACCAAATTAGCAACAATCATCCTTAGGATATCTAACTCACCCATAGCACAAAATCAAGTTACTTTGTGAATGATCTCCTCCATGATCTTGTTTGGTCTATCCAACCACAAAAATTGATGTTGCATATGGCTCAAAACATATCAAATCCATTGTTCATGAAAGACATTAGGTATATCAACTACATAGGAAAAACCCTTCATCTTTAAATGCTTGTGCTCATCCTTCAACACATGATTCTCACACAATCCTTCATATTCACTATTAATAACATCCACTCTTAGTTCATTAATTTTGAAATGAATGTATGATTGGATGTCCTTGATCAATACAACTCTAGGTTCTATGGAAGGTAAGGAAGTCATCTTAACATTCTTTCTTTCCTTCATCAGATGTATCTTGAATATGGGTAATGGCTCTTTAGCAATATCAACCAAAATAGGGGCATCTACAACTCTTACTATGATTCAATTCAAATGGTACACATAAATCTTATCACAGACTAGAAAAATAATTCTTGCTTCACCAGTTGGTGGTTCGTGAATAATTTCTCACTTCTCAGTATGCAAATCACAATGCTCACCTTAAATCACCTTAAGAAAGTTCACAAGTGTGCATAAGAAAGTAAAGTGACAAATGAACTCACTTTAACCCTATTTATCCTTGATAAAATAGTCATTTCACTTTAATGGTAAAACAATACATTCTAATGGTTGAATAATGTCTTTATAACCGGTTAGTACTTTTCCATCAGATATAACTGATTCCAATAGTTACAACTCAATCTGATCATCTCATAAACATATATATCCTAAATACTTCATTAAAATTATCCAAAATGCCATTAAACATCTCAATATGTAGATAGATCTTACTGCTCTTGAATCAAGGGGATCGGTAAAATATTTTTTCTTTAAGTGCTCCCCCTAAGTCCAAAATAGACTTAGTTGGAAGATGAATCATATGCAATAGAGGATGGTGAATATCCTTTAGAACACTTGAACTCATCCTATTTCTCTCCTAAATTACTCTAAATCTTCTTCATCTCATGTTTGACTTCCTTAACATCGGTTCTTACTCTTTCTATCTTCTAACTAGTTGGGTGACCAGTTCCTGAACTAAAAATATCTTGCAAGGTGACCGATCCTATGGAAAACAAAGCATTATATATTGTTTCACCTCTAAGGTCCAGTATTTCCTCTCTAAGTTCTTATTCTACAATTCATAGCTAGATGACCATAGTTACCACATATTGAACATGTGACATTGAATTGTCTTTCCTTTCCATGAGGGCTTACCAGTTTGACTAGAGACCTAGGAACATATACTTTAGACCTATAATCCTTAGCTTTATGTCCATATTTTTTAAATGTATAATATTATCCATCAAATCTACTACCACTGCATCTATTGCTAGATCTAGGTATACACCCATATTCAATATGACCATACTTATGAAAATTATAGCAATAACCATCTAAATAATATGGTTTAGTCACTAGTTTGCTCCTACACACATTTGCAATATGACCAGGCTTCCCAAAATTATAACAAGCTGGTCTATTAGGTGTCTTACCTGAATTGCTTGGATCTACCTGCTCATCTTGTGGCTTCTTAGGTTCATATTTATATGACTCATAGATTTCAAATGTTCCTTGACTGGTGTAACCAAGACCAGTTGTGTCTTCTTTGTCTCTTCAATTGTTCATCAAGCTTTTGGAATCTTTCATTGTATTTCTTTATCTTTTCATTTTGTTCTTTCTCATTTTGTAATTCCTTCTTCAATTTCTCATTATTCTCTCTAAGCCTTTCATTTTCACTCAAAATTTATTGGTTCTCCTCATTTGTGTCATGAAGGTGCTCATGCATGATAAAATTATCTTGAGATACCATACATAATTGTTCCTCCCTTTCCTTAAATGCATCTTCAAAAGATTTACTTGCATCTTCATCTTTTATTTTTCTTTCAGGATCTTCACACATCTTGGCATATTGAATTTCAAGTTCTGTTTTCATATTTTTCACTTCTTCTTTAAGACTCATGTTCTATCCATCAGATCTACAATTTCTTCTTTAGATTCTTCATACATACTACCTTTAGATAATTACTCAATGTAGTCTTGGCTTTCATTCAATTGCTCAGTAAGTTTTCTTCTTATGACAAGTGACTTTATTAGTTTTTCCTACAGCTCATTGATCATCTTGTGTGCATTCTCAAGTTGTGTCTCATACCTATAATTCTCCATGATTTTGGATCTTTTCCTTAATCTATTAGGTTTATCACCAAGAGGACTAGTGTTTTGATACCAATTATTAGTATTTGATGGTACTGAGAGGGTGGGGGGGTGAATCAGTACAAATAGGTAACCTACTAATTCAACCACGGGTCTAAATAAATTTAGTAGAAAATTAAAAATAACTAAGAATATAAATAATTAAATGAAATAAAAGTAAATAACATCAATCATCCACACATGCATCACACATAACACACTAATATTTCTCATGGAAACCCTTAGTTAGAGGGAGAAAACCACAGTGGGGATGACACCCACAAGCCCTTCACTACAATAAAAAGGTTTCCCTATTAGGAGATACAAATACTCTTTTTGAGGGTTCTCCCTATTAGGAGTGACTAGTACACTATTAGGAGTAAAATGAGATGTATTAAGATCTACCTCTCTATAGGATTTAAGACTCTTTCCATGAGTCCACCCGGTTAAGGGATTTTGCTTGCTACAACTATAAGGGAACAACAAGTAATGATTTGGATGTAGCACTACTTGCGTGTTATATGAAATTTATTCTCTACTCTTTGTAATTGCCCTCTAATATGCCTCTTCTCAAAACCTTGATCACAACCCTAGAAATCATGATTTTCACTTCATACAATCAACTTACTTCATCATCCTTTCAATAAGAGCAGTACCCAATAAATACTTAACTAGCACCACATTAACCTTCACAAAATTCAAATTTCAATCTTCCTCCTCAAATATAACATGCCAAAATGAAAATCTTGATGTAAAACATGTTTTACCATGACCGCATTGGGCCAAAATAAGATCTACAAGTTATATCTCCAAAGTATTCAAACATATTTTGACTTCCCCAATGCATCATCCTAAATCCACCTCATTGATTACCTCAAGCATAAAAATGATAGATCATCAAATCCTTATTATCTAAAATATGTCACCATAACAACTATATTCACTGCAATATCCATACCAATCATCAATCTAAGATCTACCACGGATAGGTCAAGAACTTAGATTCATAAATTTGTAACCTCTTTTAGCACTAAAATTCTTGTACACCGATTTTCCAAATGAGTTGTGGTTACAACCATAAATTTTTACTAGGATAAATCCATGCTATGTCTAAGAACACTCCACTTAATTCCTTCTCAAACATTAGTGAACCAAAATCTCCATTTGTAGATGTTCTTCATGTACACCACTCACTGTACTTCGCTAATTCCTTCTTACCAATTAAACAATGACCTTATTCATTGTCCCACTCATCTGATATGACTATGTTTGCATCAATGAAAACCAAAATCACAATCACCTATGACCTCTCACCAAAAACATCACAATGCCAACATAGGAGTGTGTTAATCTATGGTTGATCAATATTGTTTAGTGAATATTTATATTCTTTATAGTGTTGTATTGATCCTTAACCTTCTTGTTGAGATAACATTAATAAATGTAGGGAGTAGTGTGGCTATATGATTTTTATGGATTCAAAGAGAAGGCATAGGAAGAAGGAGATCAAATATTTAATCTTGATGTATCACCCATTTTCCCTTTTTATATTTCCTTCTCCCTTTTCCCTAAAAAACTATAGTTTTAGGTGCACCCTGATGATAAAGGAAGATGATGTTCTCCACATACTCAACCTCACATTTCAAGTGCCACACTTGGAGGCTATTTCCATGTTTCACAAGGTTTTTTAGGTCATTAAACATCACTTAAGAAATAGTAAAAAAAATTGTGACAACAATTTTTGGCATGCATGGTGGGACTACATTCAATCTTATAAAATAATTATATTGGTTTGCTAACCAAACAAGGATTTTAACTTCTATACTAAGGATATAGTAATATTCTTATCATTTTATCCTTCAAGAGGCCCAAATTCAAGTAATTAGCAACTCCATCTCTAAATCTTGGCTCTCATGCCATATTACTATAATTCATGCCTAGAATTCAAACTAGCACGTCTTCTAGAGGTAATTTTTAGTTTGTTCAACTCTCATTGTCAATCTCTAGAAGAAGAAGAGATAGACTTTCTCTATCACCTATCAGGGGTTCAAAAGCAGCACCTACAACATCTAGATCACTTTCTACCCCTCATGCGATAAGAAAATAACCTAGTATGCCATCCTTCCAATTGAATAGATCATTATTTTATATGCTCATCCCTAGAAATCAAGTTTTTGCTACCTTTAATGTTGGTAGACCTCTTATTTTATCCCAAAGACATGATATACAAGTGGCTACACATAATATTCTTTGAGATTTCACTGGTGAAACTTCCATTTCTCTATTAGAACACATTCAATAAGTTTCAAATATATGTAATATACATGGTATTATAGAGGATGATGTTTTTGTTAGACTTAAAGCTTCATCACTAAAAGGAAAAGGCTTATAGTGGTATAGAGGATTTCATCACAACTCAATTCATAATCGGGGTGAGTTAGGTGAAGGGAAATGCAAACACTTTGAGGATAAAAGTGACCATTTGTCACTTTTAGAGTAGATTTGCACAATCGAAAGAGCACCCCATGAATTCATGACAGACTTCAACTATAGATTTCAAAAGATATGGGATATAATTATTTCTTCAATGAAGCCTTCTCCTAGTAATACCTTCTTGTATTATCTTAGAGATTTCATGAGTGGTATTTCTAGTACATCATAGACAATGGGTGGAGATACTTTACTAGCTACATGTGATGTGGCTATAAGAGAAAATAATTTCCTAATTCAAGAATGGAAGTTAGCTCTAAGGCTGCCAATACCTTTATTTCCAAAGATGCCTACATAGTAACCTATGGTGGATCATATTACTATTACAACTACAAGTCATCCTCTTACTTCAGCTCCACCAAATTCTAAATCTTCTAATGAGTTAGATAAACTTGAGGCCATGATGCAAACTATGATGCAGAATATGTATAAAAAGTTTCAAGGTCAAAATTTAGTGATGTAGACCATTGGGAACAAGGTAGTGACTATATAGAGGCAAAAAGCTCAAGGTTCATTAAAAAGGCTACAAAATCTAGGACAAGGTTCATGGAACCAAAATAGGCCTTTTAAATATAACATTGCCTTTTTGAAATGCAAATACAAATATAGTAAGGACACTTGTTCCCCAAAACAATCTTTCTCAAGGATTAATTTTTTTTTCTTCTTGAATCTAGACCCTATATTATCAATTCCAGGTGTTGAAATCATATGATTGGTGAGTGAAGATAGACCATTGAGCTTGAAAAGTATGATAGATTATCACTCTCATTTTTTGGTGAATTATTTGCACCTATATGTGGTAAGGGAACTATTTATATTGGTGGAAAACATAAGACCAATGATGTCTATTATTTTAAAGGGTTAAGGAAAATTATACTAATCATAATTTAGTTGCACAGTAAAGGGTATGAGGTCAATTCTCATGGATCTAGATGTGAAATTAGAAAAGGTTCTAGAAGATTAATTGTAGAAGGTATAAGAAATGGAATTTTCTACTTTATTCAAGAAAAGAGTGGAAGAAATTTTTATTTGGCACAAAGAAATGAGTGTTGGCTATGGCACAAAATAACGGTATATATTAACTTTGACAACATGATGAAGATTAGTTCTTCCAAGTTGGTGAGAGATCTTCCCAAAAACATTAGGTTTACTAATATTATATGCAGAGATATTAAATGAGGAAGAAAATGAGAAACAAGTTTAAGCACAAAGAGTTCTCAACTACAAGACCTTTGGAGCTGATAAATACATATCTATGTAGACCCACAAAAATAAGAGGAGTGCATGATGAAAGGTACTTCATATTTATTATTAATGACTATTCTAGAATGATTTGGGTCATTTTTAAGAGAAAAATCAAAAGCATTGGATAGGTTTAAAATATTTAAGAATTTAGTTGAGAATCAAATAGATGCTAGAAACAAATGTTTAAGATCTGATAGAGGTAGATAATTTACTTCATATAAGTTTGATAGATATTGTGTAGAACATGAAATAACAAGGAAATTGTTTTCTCCTATAAGGCTACAACAAAATGGATTAGTTGAAAGGAAATAAAATTGTTATATAAATGGAAAGAAATATGTTAAAAGATGCAAATTTAGCTAACATGTATAGGAGGGATGTTGTGCACACTACTATTCATCTTCTTAATAGGGTACATGTGAGAGTAAATTATACCAAAATAATTTTTGACTTATGGTTTGAAAAGGTAAAGATTGTGAAATACTTTATAATATTTGGAAGAAAATGCCATATTAGGAGAGATGAAGAAAATCTTAGGAAGTTTGATACAAGATCAAATGAAGGATTATTATTAGGATATTATATAGAAAAAAAGGCATACATATGATACAACCTAAGGCCAAAATGGATTGTTGAAAGAACTAATGTCTAGGTGAGTGAAGAATAGAATTAGGTTGCTTTGGAGCCTAAGTTAGAACTTGAAGACAAGGAAGAATCATCATCATCAAAAGAAGAAGAAGAAGAAAAGGAACCAAAGAAAATATTGAAGACCCCAACAAAAAATATATAAATTTATTGTTCTAAAGATTAGATAATTGGATAGAAAGACAAAGGTGTGATTAAAAGAAGAAAGACAAGGATGAATGAATACACAGACTACTATTTTTGTCCAATGTAGAACCAAAGATGTATATAGAAGCCAACAAAAAAGAGAGGTAAAATCCAATAAAGAAAAGTAAAATCATATAAAAAAATAGACTTGGGAATTGGTACCTAGGATAGTGGAGAAGAATATGATTGGAACCCAATGGGTATTTTGGAGAAAATTGAATGAAGATGGTGAAGTTACAATAAAAAAAGAAAGATTGGTATGCAAAGGATACACCCAAGTTGAAGTTATAGATTTTGAAGAAACTGTTGGCATTATAAAAGTTGGTGTGAGTACTTAGTGTATATTTGATGTTTCTTATCATTGATGGAAATCATGCATTCTTTTGATCTCATAAGATGAATAGGTACAAAGAATATTGAAAAGTATAGGATTCTAGTCAAATTGATAAAAGAAAGTAAGACAAGTAAACCAAAAAATTGATGAAGTACGAATCCTTTAATAGAGTAGTGAAGTAAGACATTGGAACTAGTAAAGGAAATTGACAAGTTGTATAGAGTGGTTAAAGAGATAGGTGTACTAAAAATAGGTGAAAAAAAGTTTATGACCGCAATTCAGTATGGAAAATAGGTATCTAGTGTGGTTATGTTATAACCGGTCAATAATAATGATTCACAGTTTATCAAGTTGACTTGGACAAATCAGTGAGCGGTAATGAGTTTTGTAGAGAAAGTGAATCTAGACATTCATGAAGTAAAGTATGGTCAACAAGGAATCATTACATTACACATATTTGGATCAAAACCTTGATTGTGTATGATTCCTAGGTAAATTTAGAGCAAATAAGAAATAAGTTTTTTTTCTTGGGAATGAAAACAAAAAATGCAAGAATTAAATAAGGTGGTGAAATTAAAACATGTTATGGTTGAAGAAACATTTTTTGATGGTGATTAGGGTTGATGATCAGAACCCTAAACATATTATGGAGAAAAGATATGAAGTCTATTTAATATTTTTATGAAATAGATAGAGCAGAGTGTTGGAAGAAAAGAACATGACAGTCTCAGATATATCTGAAGATGCGATCAAGTAATTTAGTGGAGCAGTTATAGAAGGTCAATGGAGAGTATTGTATTAACTTAAAAGGATTTGATTTAGAGAGTATGTTCTATTATACATGTCATTAATCTTTTTGTTTCTTATCTATTACAACAAATTTGTAAATCATTTAACAAGGTAGTTCTTAGCAGGACTTATTTGTAAATCCCTTAATCAAGCGCACTCTTGAAAAAGTTGTAAAAATTCTATATCATGGTAGACTATAATAGGTCTTTCAATACTCCTAACAGGGTATTAATCACTTGTAACATGGTGAGTCTCCATAAGAGACAGTTTAAGTCTTTAACAACATAAACTTCATAACTGTAGTGTGAAGATTCATGGGTATTAATTTCCACCATGGTTTTTCCCTCCGACCAATGGTTTCCATAATAAAATTAGTGTGTTATGTGTGTCCCTATATTATTATTTAATTTAATGCACTTTTACATAACATTTTCAGTTGTATGCTTTATAGTATTGAAGTTTCTTTTGTTACTCTTTAAGGGAATTAGTTAAAGTTTGAAATTTTTATTAGTTTTGATTCACCCCCCATCCCTCTTAGTATCTATTATTCCCAACAATTGGTATCATAGCTCTAACTCTCTAAAAGAAAATTTTGACAACTTGGAAAGTATAACCGAGGAGACAAAAAGCTATAGGTATGAAATGTAGATCTCTATAGTTTTGTTGACCATTAGTGTTTCACACTTAGTCATATATCTAGGCAATGATGGTCGGTCATCACTGTGATTGAGTCATTTTGTAAAGGCCAAGTTTTTTATTGTATACTTACCGAGCAGTAGTACTGCTGAGTAAAGTCATGGTCACTATATGTTTGTAATATGCTGAGAGTATAGCTGTTTCCAAGTTACATATATCAATGATTACTAAGTGATAGAGAAGTTCAACTGATGCTGATTATAGTTAATTCTGAGTGCTAGGAATAACTTTTGTCGAGTTAGCCATAATTGACATACAAGTTTGGAATGGCACAATGATCGAGGTAAACCATTTTTGGTGATAATGATGTTTTGTATTTTGTCTAATGAGGTAATTATGTATCCATATTATTATCATTGATCCCTATGTAAAACCTAGAGTCAATCAAAAAATTGTATAGTTTAGGCGGCAATAGAAATAAATCTAAACCATAGATCTTGAAACAGTAAAACATTTTTGTTGTTATATAAGGGCAAAATCTAGATCAGAGAAAAGTGTGTGAATCAGAGAGATAAGATTGAATTAGTATGCGAAGATGATCAAAGAAGTCTATTCAAAATAGTGAAGTATTCAGACAGAGTTCAGTGACCGAGCTAAGTAGTGAAAGGACAGAATCAAGAAAGATCAGATAGAAGAGATCAAAATATAAAGTAAAGAGGAGATCTGTAATCTACATACTAGTGCAAACTGAAAGATCAGGTACTAAGACATTTTGACCAGTGTATCAGGGTAAATCTCTTAACCAAGTAGTCTTAGCAGACTTTTTGTAAATCTCTTTACCGTGTGCTTACTTTGTTGTAAGTTTATAAATTCTTTAACAAGGTAGACTATACAAGTCTTTTAGCTTTTGACAGAGTAGACCTTTTATAGGGTAGATCATGATTTGATCACATTTTGTAAGCCTTAATAGGCAAAACTTATTACTATAGTAGTGAAGATTTGTGGGTGTCATCCCCACCCCAGTTTTACCTTTCAAGGGTTTCTGGGTTACCAAAATCATGGTGTTATGAGTGATTTCATGTATGCTTCTTTATATGTTTTGTTGCTTACAATGATTAAGTATTTTTTTATCATGCATAAAGTTTTATCAGATCAAAAGGATAAAAAGTAGGTAATATCCAATTTAGCCCCCCCTCTCAGTATTACTTTCCCACTTATACTTCCAACAATTGGTATCAGAGCAGCAAGGTTTCTCTTAAGGAAGTCTAATCACTTGAGGAAAAAGATCTTAAAATGGAAGCTTATAAACTGGGGAAGATCATAGAGAATCAACAGATTGAAGTACAACTAGCATTACAGCAACCAGAAGCAGGGAGAGGAGAATTGAAGAAATCCTTGAGCAAGAGAAGAGAGATTGCAATTCAACAAAATGAGCCACAGTACAAAGAGGAAGACATCTCTGGACTATTTGACAATGGTAATTCTGTTGAGAGTGATAAAGCTATAAAAGAACTACTGCAGAAAAATACCATACTAAATGATGACATCAAAAATCTAAGGAGAGAACAAGAAATTCAATCTGTCAGACTTTGTGAATTAGTGGAACATAAAAAGAAAGCTGAAGATGATAAGACAATGGCTGAGGAAGACAAAAGACAAATTGCAATTAGGCTAAATGAAAGAACTAGTGACATGCAAAGGTTGACTAATAATCAACTAGACATGGTAAATCAACTACTGATGGTTAATCAGGAATTGGGCAGAAAAGATATGGAAATCAATCAACTAAGGTCTGAGAATGATTAGTTGAAACATGATTTGAGAACTGAAAAAGAGATCAATGAAAGGATGAACAAACCCAATGAAGCTGCAAAATATTTTGAAGAGTTGTTAAGATCACCTAGAAGATCCAATGATAGATCTAGACTTGGACTAAATGAACATTCATCTACTAAAGAAGGAGAATCATCAGTGAATGGAGAATAGAAGATGGCTAAACCAAAGAACACCAAGCCCACTTGTCACCACTATGGAAAGCTAGGACATACATCCAACATATGCAGAAGCAAACATGGTAAGTTTGATTGTAAGCCTAAGTTTAATGGACATTATTTTAACTGCAAAAAGCATGGACATCAAGCACATGGATGTAGACCTAAAGCTAGCAATTCATCCACCTCACCCAAGTTTCAAGGAAGTTGTTTCAATTGTCATAAATATGGGCACAAAGCATTTGAATGCAGATCTAGACCAAGGTGGTCATCAAATGAGAAAACCAAGCCAATCACAAAGCATAACTATTACAATTGGGATTACAACACTTGGTATAATTGCCATTATTGTGGTAAGTATGGACACATTGGAGCTAATTGCATGAAGACTCAATTTAGAGGAAAATCTAAAAGCTAGATGAATGGAAGCATGGTCTGTTACAAGTGTAACAAGGTCAGTCACTTAAAGAAAGATTGTAGATCACCTATGCCAAGCAATGATAATAATCAAAATGAAGGTATCCGTGAGAAACTGAAGAGTCAGATGGAAAAGACATGGAGGAAGAAAGAAGAAGAAAACTCAAGCGAAGCTAGCACATAGGCGATCACCCAATCCAATGGATCAGGTGATCACACTTCTTCTGATTAAGTTTGAAAGGTATGTTCAGAACTGGGTTTTGCAAAGCCTTATCTTTCATCAGTTCCTAACATAGAAGTGAGAAAAAGTCCACATCAACATAGATAAAGATGCATTAGGACATATGTGAGAAAAATAGAAAATTTCATTTTTGATGCTGAGCATCAATGTCTTGACCGAGTTATCAATGTATGCCAAGCACCTACTATGGCTGAAATGCTATGTACGCCGAGCTATATCGCAACGGTTATATCGAATGAGCTTGTGAGTTTTCTGAGACAACTATAATCTACCTAAATCTGCACGAAGCATTTATGAGGCCCTAATCCTATTTTTTTAGATTCTATAAAGAGAAAATTTTCTGTTAATTTCATTTCACCAAGCTATTCGAGATTTCAAAGAGTGATTCAGAGTTTGTGCATCTAGATTAAGCAAAGCAATTTTGAATTTTCTCAGCGTGCTGTAGGTAAAATTCATCTACAGGGCTACTGACAAAAAGGTACTTTACCAAGCAAATATTTTCTTTTTAAAAATTATAGTTTAAAATGGCATCATCTTCATCCACACCAGTCAAGAAACAAGGGATGGAAGTTTTCAATGTGCAACTCGTAAGGAATGAAGTTTGCAAACCGAGGGTATTCAAGGCAATATCCGAAAGTGCTGTCAAAGGAGATTTGAACGGAGCCCTATCTTCTATTCTAGAAAATGTGTTATTGATGAATGATGTTAGGTCTTGCTATATGTGCAAAATTGGAGAAATCGGTGATTATGAGATTAGGGAAGCATATGACAAATTATGTGTCAATGGAGTGTTGAAGCGGGGACATAAGGTTGTTGCCAATCAAGGGTCAGTGCATGCCCTAAATTTTCCAAAAAATTTCAAAGTGGAATGGATAAAGATCATTTTGGGTCGAGTACATGACATGCAGTTATGGCTGGAAGACAGACCGGTGAAGATCACAAAGGAAATGAAACACAAAGTCACTAGTTACCCTACAATTGATGAAAAGAGAATGATGAAATGTGCAGGAAAAGAGGATATTCAAGCAAACACCTAGGAAGTTTGGAACAAACACGGAATGAAAATTTCCACCATCACTGATCTAGAAATTGACTTCGCTATTAGAGTCATCTCGTACAAGTTCTACCAATCTAGTCGGTTGGATAGCATCCCCTGTATGGCATTGGACCAGGCATGGAAGATAATTAAGAAAGGGCACACATATGACCTTGCTGAGCTCCAGTTGACTCAACTTGCTGAGAACTTGAACTCCATCTAGATGGTGATGAACTCTATGTGTAAGTTTGGTTCCCTACTGATCTGTATATTCTTTTATGTCAAGAAGTGTTTTCCTACACATGGTGATATAACATGGGATAAGAAGAAGCCCATCACTATTTAAATAAATGATTTTATAAACTAGATTGGTGATGATTTTGAAGGGATAATGGATAATTATTTCATTGAGTTTAAGAAGAAGATGAGGAATAGGACTAGAGTCCCTGTGTCTTTGATTGAGAAATACAGTAAAGATATATGTTTTCTGGTAGACACAGACTTTACCTATGCACAAGCAGTCCTACCTAGGGTTTCATGGTTAATGCCATTACCCTATGAACTCAACATAGATGAAGCTACTACTACAATAATAACCCTCTTAGCAGAGGAAATTGATGCTAAGGCACCTTACTTTGGCACATTTGAAGAAGCCAAATCCAAGATCTCTTTGGGATTATTGGCTGCCACCACTGAGAGGAAAAGAAAGAAGATAGTGAAAAATCTAGAAGAGTATGTTAAAGAATCTGAGAAGGATGCACCACTAGAGTTGATCCATGGATTGGGAGAAGATGAAAAGAGTGCAACTAGTGGTAGTGAGAAAGAAGAAGAAGAAGAAGAGAAGAAACCAGTAATTGCTGAGTCCCAGCCAAAGAGAAGAGTGTTGAAACATAAAGTGTCAGTGAAACCATCACTAAGGCCTCAGACTAGAAGAACTACTATCGAGACTCCAAAGAAGACTCCTTCATCTACAAAGCAAAAATTTTCTCAACCCAAGGTAGTGCAGACCAAGGCTATGAAGAAGCTGAGAAGGAAACTTGTTCTAACACTGGATGATGATGAAGAAACCAAAAGTGATGAAGTAATAAAGGCAAAGGCTACACAACAAGGTACACATCAACTCACTATTGATGAATTATGTCTTAAGATTACTAGAACAGCTGCAGTAGATGAGGTGAAAAGATTAAAGTTTGGAAAAATGAGCATTGGAGATAAAGAGAAAGTTGAGGATGCTATTCTTGAAATGTTATGCATTTTTAAGATGCTACCAATTGAGATTGAAAATAGAATTCCAAAGGAATTATGCAACAGGGTCACATAGAAATGGGAGTATGCCCTATAAATAGAGAAGGAAATAAGGGAGAGTACATTAGCACAAGTTGAATCCACTCTCACCCCTACAAACATCAAACAAATAATTGAGCAATATAGAGGCAAGTTTGATCCTAAACTTAGAGCTTATCTAATTCTTCAACACAAGGTTGAAGATGTTGTGCAAGAAAGTTTAAAAATTTGGAAGGTATTGTTTGGATTGTTACCCACCCAGGATGAAGAAAAGGATGAAGGAAGGAATGAAGGAAAAGATGCTACCACTTCAATAGTTGTTGAACCTGACAACAAGAAAAATAAAATGGAGACTCATACTCCTCAGGAAGTGAAATCACATGATACATTTGAGGTTCACATTGTTGACATACACGAGGAGAGCCCCATTAAGAATTCATTCTTAACTAAGGATGATTTAAAGAACATGAAAGCAATTGAAACACCCCTACCAGGTAGTAATATTATACTGTTGCAAGTCATGGATTATCCCACCATCACGAGCACACAATCTGTCGATGAGAATCCTACTCTACCTAGAGTTGCTACTGTTGATAAGTTAGTCGGTACAAGTCTTATCAAGGAACCCATCAAGTTAGTACCACTAACTCAATCTGTCGAGGAAGAAGTCAAAGCAGAAGAAAAAATTCAAAGTCCTCCTAAGGAAGAACACAACACATAAGAACAAGGAATCAAACTAGATGAACAAGTTGTTAGTCCTCATGTCAAGGAGGAGAAAGGAGAAGAAAACATCAAAGGAAAACTCATTGAAGAACAAGAGCCAAAGGAACAAGAGGCAATAAAAGCCCTTGTACAGATGCCAAGTGGAAGCACCCCACTAAGAGCACAAAAGGTGAAAGATGAGGTAACAATTGATGAACTAATTGTTATTCCTAAATGGGATATAGATAACCTTTCTCATGAGCAACTATAGATAATGAAAATTTTTTTGACAAGAAAGAGTAGGCAAGCAGAACTTCGAAGAGAACATCAGTAAAAATAGGTTCTTCATGAAATCAAAGACATATTTAATGAAGTATATGACTTATCAGGTGTAGATAGTTCCGTTCCCATATTGGAACAACTTGTACACATTGTTCAAAAAGTCAATAATGAAGTTAGCTGTGCAAGTGATAAGTTATTTGAATGCTCAGAATGGTGATTTGAGACCAAAATGCTAGAGAAGATATCTACCGAGAAAGCAATAAAATAGGTTGAGCTATCAAATTTGGTAAAGGAGATCGAGGGATTAGTTGTGAACGGACAGTCTCTATTGGACAAAATATGTAATGTTGAACTATTCATAGATGAGAATCAATGCTTGCTTGAGACTCTCAAGCAAGAGATTAAAGCTACCAGTTAGTCCCTGACCTTGGATGTAGACACCAGTGCTGCACATTATGTTAAAATCATGCAGATAGAAGGTAAGTTTGCTGAGCTGATGACTAATGATGGCAAGATTCACTCTCACCTACTCTCTATTCAAATTGTTTTGACACTGCATCTGGAGGTTATATAGAGAAAATTAGCAAAGGATAAAGCATTGATCCAGAGTGATCCACATTTGTCCATAGCAGAGAGTCTTATCAGTTTAGCTACTGATTTAGAAGTGTAGACAGAAGTTTTGAACCTTGCTTCAACTGCTTGGATGGATGCATTCTACATGATCACAGTGCTACATAAACCTTTTCTGGAGAAAATTTGTGAGCTACCTACTAATGAAGAGATTAGTTGTGTCAAAAAAAAGGGGGAATCATCGTGACATGAGTACGGACAAGGTTAGAATAGGGACAGGTAACAAAATTTTGAATGTGTATATATATCTTAGGGGGAGTATTAGGCTAGTACAAACATAGTTTTGTAATTGTAAATACCAATGTCATGACAAAGTGTTTTTGCCTCTAATGTCAAAGGGGGAGATTGTAGATCTCTATAGTTTTTTTGACCATTAGTGTTTCACACTTAGTCATATATCTAGGCAATGATGGTCGGTCATCATTGTGACCGAGTCATTTTGTAAAGGCTGAGTAAAGTCATGGTCACTATATGTTTGTAATATGCCGAGAGTATAGCTATTTCTAAGTTACATATATCAATGATTAATAAGTGATAGATAAGTTCAACCAATGCCGAGTATAGTTAATGCTGAGTGCCAAGAATAAATTTTTCCAAGTTAGCCAGAATTGACATATAAGTTTGGAATGGCACAATGATCGAGGTAAACCATTTTTGGTGATAATGATGTTTTGTATTTTGTCTAATGAGGTAATTATGGAGGTAATTACGTATCCATATTATTATCATTGATCCCTATGTAAAACCTAGAGCCAATCAAAAAATTGTATAGTTTAGGCGGCAATAGAAATAAATTTGGACCGTAGATCTTGAAATGGTAAAATGTTTTTGTTGTTATATAAGGGCAAGATCTAGATTAGAGAAAAGTGTGTGAATCAGAGAGATAAGATTGAATTAGTATGAGAAGATGATCAGAGAAGTATATTCAAAATAGTGAAGTATTCAGACAGAGTTCACTAACCGAGCTAAGCAGTGAAAGGATAGAATCAAGAAAGATTAGATAGAAGAGATCAAAATATAAAGTAAAGAGGAGATCTATAATTTGTATACGAGTGCAAACCAAAAGATCAGGTACTGAGACATTTTGACCAGTGTATCAGGGTAAATCTCATAACCGAGTAGTCTTAGCAGACTTTTTGTAAATCTCTTTACCGTGTGCTTACTTTGTTGTAAGTTTATAAATCCTTTAACAAGGTAGACTATACAAGTCTTTTAGATTTTGATAGAGTAGACCTTTCATAGGTTAGATCATGATTTGATCACATTTTGTAAGCTTTAATAGGCAAAACTTATTACTGCAGTATTGAAGATTTGTGGGTGTCATCCCCACCCCAGTTTTACCTTTCAAGGGTTTCTGGGTTATCAAAATCATGGTGTTATGAGTGATTTCATGTATGTTTCTTTATATGTTTTGTTGCTTACAATGATTAAGTTTTGTTTTATCATGCATAAAGTTTTATCAGATCAAAAGGATAAAAAGTAGGTAATATCTGATTCACCCCCCCTCTCAGTATTACTTTCCCACTTATACTTCCAATAATGAAATATAGTCAAAGGAAAGAAATGAGATGATTAAAGAGTTGAAGAACAAGCTAAAGGACTCATTAGAAAAAAATGAAAGAATTGTATGAACAACTGAGACTAAGTCTGTACAACATTAATGAACTATCTGAAGGAAGTTCTAACTCTCTAGAATTTGAAGTAGCAATAATAGCTCTGATGGAAAAGAATAAGATCTTGACTATAGAAGTAACCAAGATGAAAAGAGAACAAGAAAGTCAAGCCATAAGGATATGTGAAGATCTTGAAGGAAAAAGGAAAGATGAAGATGCAAGGAAAGTTTCTCTACAAGCCAAGAAAACTATTAAGGATGCACTAAAAGGAAAGGCAGAATAACTCTCTAGGATATCTCAGGAGAATCAACAGATCCTAAGTGAAAATGAAAGAATTAGAGAAGAGAATGAGAAAATAAAGAAGGAATTGAAGTTTGATAAAGAAGAAAATGAGAATCTGAACCAAGGAAGTGAAGGAATGCGAAATACTGAGGAATAATTGAAAAGACAAAGGAGACCCAATGACCTAATCAGTCTAGGTTACATAGGAAAAGGAACATTTGAAGTCGACGAGTCATCAAATCCTAAATCTAAAAAGTGATAGACAGATGCAAAGGTAGAAACAAACAATCCTGGTAAGAAACTTCATAGACCTACTTGTTACAAATGTGGAAAGATTGGTTATACAAATAATGTAGAGGAAAACCGGTAGGCAAATCTTACTCATTCAATAGTTATTGATATAACTATAGAAATTTTGGTCATTAAGATTATGAGTGAAAATCAAGACCCATTAGTAGATCATTTGAAGGGAGATTCAATGGCTCTTGTAACACATGCAAAAATTTTGGACACAAGGTAGAACATTGCATAACAAGAGTACCATCATCAAGAATGCCTAACAAACTGGTGATAGTTCCAAGAAGATAAGGAAACATTAATGTCACATGCACTATTTGTGGGAACTATGGACACATGCCTATGAACTATAGATTAAGAAACCCTAGAGGTAATGTTTGACCTTGCAGGACAATAGGTATGGAATATTTTTGTTGTCACAAGTTTGGACATCTGGTAAGAGATTGTAGGTATAGGAACCGTACACCAAGAAATGAAGATAGGAAAGGTAAAAATATTATTGATTTTGAAGAAGTGCAGAATGAGATGAATACGATTTGGAGGAAAGAAGGAGAAAAATTGCAAGAAGAAAAGGTTGTGGAGGAGACACCATTCTCTGGTAAAGAGGATCCTAATTCAAAATTAACAAACTACTTTCTTAGGGGAGCACTACATTGTAAAATTAGTAAACCAGTCCCCTTATGATTATGCATGGAAAGCTCCATGTACATTTTGAAATATATTAGAGTTCAATACTATGATTCTATGAAGTTATGATGATAGGTATACACAGATTGATATGTTTGCAAGTACAAGTTATATGCAAGGTTAATAGGTTAAGAGAATTTATTGCATTATATTTTAGACATTAGAGCTTATTGCTACAATATAATAACAAAAAGTAAATCCATTTGTTACTTTGTGATTTGGTGAAATTACTTGAGATCTTCTAAAGTGAACTTCAAAAAAAATAGTTAGTGCAATATAAGCCAGAGCATTTAAAATTTTAGATCCAACCAAGAATTTGAAGAAACCCTATCCTTTGGTTGAATAGAGTGGTGTGAGCTTAACCTTGACAAGAAAATATCAAGTGCAACCATGTCATTCATCATGGTTAGTAGCCTAGAAAATTTTAGATTGATTGACATTACTGAGAAAGTGCAACTAAAGTACAAATTGAATCCAATGAAAGTCATTGATGTTGATAAAGATGGAGCCCTATCTTCCATTCATCCACAAGTTTTTATAATAGAGGACATCAAGACTTATATCCATTTCAAGATTGAGGAGTTGGGAAATGATGAAATAGTGAAGGAATACAACAACATGTGTGTCGATGGAGTACTAAAGGATGAATTCAAACACTTTGAAACCAAGGGTTTAATGCATTATGTGCATATGTTGATGGAGTTCAACATAGAATGGATATAATATGTTTTGAGTATAATCCATGACCAATTCATTTGGCTGGATAGACTTGTTAAAATCACAAAGTAGATGATCTATTTGGTTGCAGGATTCATGACCGATGGGGAGCCCTGCACACTAAGACAAGTCGCAACCCATGAAGTAGAGCGGTTGAAAAAATCAAAACAAGATCATAGACCTATGATGGTAGTTGACATTGAAGACCTAGAGGTTATATTTCCATCAATAATAATAGGCTACAAAGTATATCAATCTAGAAGATTGAACAGTATACCGAGCGGTGCAATTCATGATGTATACAGAATTGTGAAAGAAGGGATAACATATGACCTAGATGATATGGTGTGAAGTCAACTATTTTCAAATCTATGAAGAATTAAAAAGGATAAGAAGTAATCAATGAAGTATGGAACACTCCTGGTATGTTTATTCTTCTATGTGCAAAATTTCTTTCCCGGTAAAGGTCAAGTAACTTGGAAAACTGATAGACCTTCTATTTATCAAATAAGTGAGTATATTAAGGAGTTAGGAGATAAATTTTATAACATCATGTGGGGATACTTCAAAGACTTCCAAGATAAGATGCATAAGAGGCTTAGGATCACAACACATATAGTTGAAAGGTATAAGGATACAGTGTGTTTCATGTGTGATATTGATTCATGTATCATCCAAGAAGTAGATCCTACAACATCACGAGTACCTCCTATGGAATATGAAGTGGATGGGAATCTATTAGTTCTACACATAGGATCAATGCTGACAAAACCACTAGACTAGTCAACACATAGGTTTGGAACATTTAAAGAAATCTATGCAAGGATATAATCAGGATTGAAGAAACCTATAATTCAGAGAAAAAAAAGGAAAATGATCAGTGAACTTGAGAAGAAATATGTCACAAGTGAAGGTAGCAGTGTATAGGAGGAGTCAAAAAATATACCTGAGGTATATGCCAAGAAGAAAGGCAAACCAGTTTCAAATAAATCATTACCATCAACTACAGAAGTAGCAGAAGAAGCACGGGTACCAGTGAAACCAGCCACCAAAACTTAGAAAAAGAGAAAGACAAAGAAAAAAATGGATGATGAGTGAATTGACTCTGATAAGAAAGTCTCCCAACTTTCCAAGAAGGGTAGTGCTTACAGGTTAATTATCTCAGTTGAAAAATTGACCAAAGGGATAATTGAACATGGAAGAATTGGTAATATTAGTGAGGACCAATACAAAGTTATCTATGATGAACATAAGAAATAATTTGAAGATTTTATCATTAAACATCTACATATATTTAAAAGAGTGCCATCAAAGCTACAAGCTCATATTCTTGAATAATTATATCAAAAGGTTGATACAAGCTAGAAATATGCTTTGCAAATAGATAGAGAGATCAAAGAAAGAACTCTTGTAATATTTGTTCCTAATCTCTCAAAATTAGAAATTTTTGAAGCTCTAAAGAAGAACATTAATAAATTCAAAGTAAGGAGTAGAGATGGAAGGATCTTGGTAAAAAAAATATAGGAAGTGGAGAAAGAGGCAATTGACATATGGAAGGGATTTTTCAAAATTGATCAAGAGGAATCCCAACTAGATACAGATGTGAGTATACAACATGTGCATGACACCTTTACTATAAATAAATTGATTGGAAATGTAATTTCAATTATTACCTGGTCATATATAAGCAATTCAAATGATTGACTTGACAAAGGATACCATAGATAAAGTTATTTTTTAGGATATTACAAATAAACCACCTTCTCCCAATGATACTTTGGACATTGGTGATTTATCAGCCATGAAAAAATTTGTTGGATACTAATGTGATTGATGTGGATACAAATGTGGCCATTACACCAATGGTAGTAGAAAACAAAGAAGAAAACTCTAAACTGGTGGACTATACTAGTATAATGAATCAACAATAGGCTGAGGCACCTGCAACCTCTCAAATTAATCCTATTGCACAACAAAAAAATGATAATCCCAATGAGGTGACAACAACAAATAAAGGGAGTGAAAAAAATACTATTGAAGTGAAAAATCTAGTTAAGTTCAAAAAGGAGTCACAAAATCCATATATACCTAGTGTATCACATTCTAAGACTCAAATAGGTGAGAAATCTAGTGAAAAGAAGAAGAGGAAGAGAGATGAAGATAAAGAGGAGGAAGAAGAAGAATCTGAAGATGAGATAGGGATAACAACCCTTGATATCACTGAACTTAAACCAAAGGAGCTAAGGAAGTATTCTGAGAAACTTATACTTAAGGCAGAAAGAGACAAAGAAAAAAAAAAGAAGGAAAAAGTTTTTAGGAAATTTAGAGATATACTATATGACATAGTCCCTAAATTTGACTATGATGATGATGTCCCAATAATTGATCAACTTGAAACACTTGTAGAATAAACCAATGATCTTGATCATGATATAGAGGAGGCAATAACACAAGTGACTGAGAAAATACTAGAAAAGAAAATGTTGGACAAATTACTTGAGAAAATTGTCATTGATAAAGTGACATTTTTTTGACTTGTCAAATAATTAAAGGAGAGCTTACAAGAAATCAATCAACTATTTGCAAGAGTTACAAATACTTCTCATTTCACTAAGGAGATAAAGGACAAAAGAGAATCATAATAGGAACTAATGAAACTAACAACTACTTTGGATCTTAGAAAAAATTCAATATCATTGTACAACTTGAAGGTAAAAGAGATTACCTATCACATGAGACAACTGCAAGAAGAGAAAGACAAATGGGTAATGACACTATTAGAGTTACAATCTTTCCTAACACCCACTATGGACATACTACAGTAGAGCATCAAAAAGGAAGAAGAGCTCATATCAACCCCTGATGTGAGTATCTTAAAAAATATGGAGGAGCTTTCATCTAGAATAAATGGAGAGATTACAATTTTGGAGACACTAAAGGATTCTTGACAACAATCCATGACTTTTGTAAAATCAAGCTATGAGGACATTTTTGCAATCTAATGTAAGTATATTATGAGATTTAAATTTTGTTGTATATACAAGTTGGTTTTATACCTTTGGCATTGTTGTCAAAGGGGGAAATAATAGAAAGGGGGAGATAATATGTCAGTATAAAAGAAGAGTCAGTATATACACAAGGGATATAGTACAGTCAGTATATCATTTGGACTTGTGCATTTTTGAAATCTTGAAATGTTAAGTTTTTCCTTCAATGCCAAAGGGGGAGAACATTGGCATTATAGAAGTCGGTGTAAGTACTTAGTGTATATTTGATGTTGGTTGTCATTGATTTAAATCATGCATTCATTTGATGTCATAAGATGAATAGGTACAAATAGTATTACAAAGTACAAGATTCTAGTCAAATCGGTAAACAAAAGTTAAGACAAGTAAACCAGAAAATTGATTAACTACAAATGAGTTAATAGAGTGAAGTATGACATTGGGAATGGTAAAGGAAATTGACAAGTTGTACAAAGAAGTTAAAGAGATAAGTGTATTGACAATAGGTGAACACAATTTTGTGACTGCAACTCAGTATGTAAAATACATAGCTAGTGTTGTTATGTTACAATTGGTCAGCAATAATGATTCACAATTTATCAAGATAACCTGGATAGATCAGTGAGTGATAAAGATTTTTTTAGATGCAGTGAATCTAGACATTCAGGAAGTAAATTATGGTCAACAAGGAATCATTAGATTACACTTATTGGGATTGAAACCTTGATTATGTATGACTCCTAGGTAGATTTAGAGCAAATTAGAAATAAGTTTGTTTTCTTGGGAATGAAAACAAAGATACAAGAATTAAATACGGTGGAAAAAGTAAAATGTCTTATGGTATAAGAAACATTTTTTGATGGTGATTAGGGTTCATGATCAGGAACCTAAACATATTATGGAGCA
This sequence comes from Chamaecyparis obtusa, assembly GCA_027943335.1. NCBI lineage: Eukaryota > Viridiplantae > Streptophyta > Pinopsida > Cupressales > Cupressaceae > Chamaecyparis > Chamaecyparis obtusa. Next base: position 1,451,388 of record BSBK01001162.1, on the reverse strand, counting down.
AAGGTATGAAGTCTATTTAATGTTTTTGTGAGATAGACATAGAAGAATTTTGGAAGAACAGAATAGGATAGTACCAGATAGATCTGAAGATGCAATCAAGTAATGCAGTGGAGAAGTCATAGAAGGTTAATGTAGAGTATTGTATGAACTTAAAAGGATCCTATTCAGCAAGTATTTTCTATGATATAGGTCATTAATCTTGTTGTTTCTTAGCTATTACAACAAGTTTGTAAATCTTTTAACAAGGTAGTTCTTAATAGGACTTATTTTTAAATCCCTTAATTGGGTGCACTCTTGAAAGAGTTGTAAAAATCCTCTAGAAAGGTAGACTATAATAGGTCTTTCAATACTCCTAAAAGGGTATTAATCACTTCTAACAGGGTGAGTCTCCAAAAGAAACATTTTAATCCTTTAACAGGGAAAACTTCATAACTACAGTGAGAACTTTCGTGGGTATTACTTCCCACTGTGGTTTTTCCCTTTGACCAAGGGTTTCCATAATAAAATCAGTGTGTTCCTATATTGTTATTTGATTTAATGCACTTTTACATAATAGTTTTAGTTATATTATTTATAGTATGGAAGTTTCTTTTGTTACCATTTAAGGGAATCAAATTTTTTTTGAAAGTTTTATTAATTTTGAATCACCCCCTCCCCCCCTCTCAGTATCTATTGTTTCAATATACTAGAAATAGTATCTTCATAGAATTAGTATTGACAATAAATGAAATAGAAACTAAATAAACCACAATATAGCAACTATTTAGCAAATGAAAGATCAATTATGAATCATATGGCTCTCTATCTAAGAGTGTTAATAGAAGCTCTCAGCAAGCTTCCATTAATGACAATCCTAGAATGAGAAAGACAAATGATTAAAGCTAAAGCTAATTGTTCAATTCCAATTTGAAAGCCAAATTAAATCTAAATTTCCTTTATAAGCTCAAATTTCAAGAAGTTCAATGCAATTATTAGATGTGTGGTTGATAATTATGATGATTTTGGTGTTCCTTTTATAGATTTTCCCAATGGTAGGGGGTGTAGTGTAGTTGATCATGATTAAGCCTTGGTTGAGTCTTTGGTTCCACCCTTTGAAGACAATGCAAAGTTTGTGTCCTCAAAGCTTGGGACAAGTAGAAAAGATCAATGGTAAAGATTCTTTCACTTTGAGTGATTGAGATTGAATTTGGCTTGATCCATGTGAATGCCTTTCCTCAAATCTCATTGATTGATTGAATTTCCTCCCCTTTTGGGTTGTTGAGGGAAATTAGGATTTATTAATTTATTTAAATTGATTTGATTAGCCATGTACCCCTTGAATGGGTTGAATTTGATTTAATCCAAGACTATATAATTAATTGATTTAATTGTACTTTGATTTGATTGCATTTTATTAAAACACTCTCAATTTTGATTCATCTCGAATTAAGACTTGATTTTAATTTTGATTGGATGATTATGCATTGTGATTCAATTGCTTCAATTTTGTCCTTATTTTCTTTGAGTTGACTTGATTTATCACTGAATTGTCTTTGTCCATTTTTAGGTGATTACAAATACCCCTCTTTGAGTTGAAATGCGAAGCATGTCAATTCAAAGAATACTCTGATCTTGTTGATGATAAGTCCTGATTCATTGATGGTCAATCTTTGATGTTCATTTGATGTCTTTCGATGGTCTATCCTTTATTTATGATATGAGATTGATGCAAATTTGATGATGTGACACTCTTGATGATGATCATTTTGATATGATGTGATACTCTAATGGTCATTCTGATGATCATTCTGTTGATGAATCCTTGATATAATGATTGATCTTGATGTGATGCCCCATTCGATTGATTACGAAAAAATTTCCTAATAAAAGCTTTCGCTTTGATTTGATGATCATTCACTCGATTCTTGATGATGTTGCTGATGTTTGATATTTCCAATGGTATGCCCCCTCGAAAATGAAATAAAATTTGATCTTTGTTTGATAATCTCGCTGATTTAGGTCAATTTGATGTTGATTTATTTCAAATTTTTAGTAAATTTTATTTTGATTTCCGATATCAATGTTTGGTCTGTTTGATTTCAAATGCCCCTGCTTTGACTAATTTGATGATAAATTTTAGTTTCTCAGTCAATTTTGATGAAAAGGTCCTCTCTTAGGTCAAAGTTACCTCTTGTTAGGTCAAAAATTTATATAAAAGGGGTCAAAATCCCCTTTTTACTATTCATTTTTACTTCCACTTTTGACTTTTACCCTCTCTAACTTTTTTTACTTCCCATGATGTTTGTCCCTCTTCATGAGCATCGGTTCAAGAAATGCCACCGCTATCAGCGTCTTCTTGGCTCAGGACCTTCGGTGAGTCCGTATACCTCTTCATTTTTTTCGTTTATGCATTTAAGCTCAATTTTTCTAATTTTTTTTTGATAAACAACCTTTTTTTCACTTTTTTACCTAAATGGGTGCTTTTACCTATTTTAATGGATCTTTTGCCTTTGAAAGTGTCCTTCTGCACTTTTAATGAGTGCTTCCGTGAATTGGTTGAGTGCTTTTGCTCACCAAATTTATGCCCTTTTCCGCGTTTACCCTATTAATGCAATTTTAATCATCTTTTTTGCTTTTACAAGTTTTAATTGTTCTTCCGCTATGTCTTTGGGTGCTTTTGATTATTTTCCCACTTTTAAAATATTAATAAGTGCTTTCACACCTTTAAGTAGTGCTTTTGATTTTTTATACTTTTTCACCATGAAACAATGCTTTCACTTTGCAATTTTTTTTGAATTTGATTCAAGTCCAAATTGCAATTTTTTTCTTCAACATCGTTGATCAATTGATAGGTTAAGTTCCCAATCTTGATATGTTATAACAAGTTGTGATATGTCAGTTAGGAATTAGTTATAGTCAAAATATCATTCTTCAATCTAGATTCAAATGATGGGTGAGGATAAAATTTCTGTTCTATTTGAGTAGAAACATGAAATTCGATTGTGGTTTTGATAGGTTTATAAATTTTTGATTGACTTAGGATAATCCCATAATTTTTTATTTCAATTATAATGTGTTTGAACTTTCTTTTTGTAGGAGGATCTTGGGTCTTTATGAATTCATGGTTTGTATCCTTTGTCATGGGATATGATACCTGATTTGAGTGCTGTTGACCCTCGTCATATTGCTCGGTGTGGCTTGTCCTTCCTTCTTTATCTTCCTTGATTTTGAATGAATCAAGGTCTTATTACTACTATGGTTGAGTGTTGGCATTCATACCATAACACCTTTCATCTTCCTATGGGGGAAATGATGATTACACCCGAGGATGTCTATCACACTCTCCGGTTACCTACTTGAGGAGAGCTTGTTTACTATGATACTATTTATGATGGCTCAGCATGTCGATGAGTTTTCAGTGATCCTTCCATTGCTGATCATCATATCCAGAGGGCTTAGTTTATTTCATTCCCTATGTTACCAACTATTCTAGGTACTCTGATCGGTGGTTTCCTACTTCCTGATAGGCGTGGACATGGGTTTGATATTGGGTGGGGTCCCATTCTGGAGGATTTGATGGCAGAGCCTCATTGATTCGACTGGGGTTCCTATGTGTTAGCATGGTTATATCATGAGTTACATACTATTGTATATAGACATTCTACCACTTTGACTATTGGAGCTATTTTATTATAGCTTTGGAGTTGGGAGCATATCCTAGTGACACATCCTATGACAACATGAGATCATCATCCAAGTTGGGATTTTTCATGGATGTACAGTGGTATCATTATCCAGACCCACATGGGAAAGCTGGATTATTGGCAACGTTGGATTGATGACCTAGATATTGTCATGTGGAGGCCTTATCTTGGATGTGAGGCTTGGCCAGAGGATGAAAGTGAGCTTCCTTACATTTTCTATCCTCACTGGATGATCGGTCATTCTACATTTTTTATTGGGAGATTATGCTTTCACTACATTTTTTGCCAATATGGGTGTGTTCAGGATATGCCATAGGGCATAGCAATGTATGCTCATGTACAGGTTGAGAGGTCATTGTGGGGCCAATGTGTAGCCTTTGGTAGAGTTGTAGGAGAGATTGGGTATCATCCTTGGTCTCCTAGGTCACATATCATGGATGCAGGTATCACTGATGAGTATGGTGCCTGGTTACATCAATATACTTTTCCCAAGTTTATAGATCATGCTGAGAGGATTCCCACCATTGAGGATTTATTAGATGGGGATGATGGTGGTGGTGGTGATGTTGCTAGTGGAGATGGTGGTGATGATGATGATGATGATGGAGATGATGATGGAGGTGGTGGTCATGGTAGGATCAGGGGTTAGCGCGGATGACAGGGTCATCACAGAGATAGAGAAGGTAGAGTATAGATGCCAGTGATAGCTACTACTCTGATTCCTCCTAGGGGTGGTGATCAGGCAAGAGATCAATGGGTTGACTGGGTTTTACATCAGGTGGCCAAAGATCCAGTGGATAGGCCTAGGGCTAGGTGCCAGAGGGATATGGATGCAGGTATCACACATGTACTACTTGATTAGGTACAAGGTCCTCCTACTCAGTAGGTTATTCCTTTGATTGTTCCTATGGTTCAGGTAGCTTCTTCTGCTTCTTCTATTTCAGCTTCTATGCCTTCATCATCTTCACATCCATCATCTTCTTAGTTTGTTCCATCTTTGAGTGATCCATCTTCTTCAACAATGCCATCTTCTTCTGTTCCACCTCCATAGTCTTCTATAGTACAGGGTCATGGGCTAGCCTCAGCATCAAATGTCACATCTTTGTAGACTTAGATATCATCCATTCAGCGGTAGGTTTCATAGATGAGCTCGATGATGCAGACTTTCATGGCTGCTATGAGTCAGCATGGTTTACAAGCTAGTTCAAGTTGGCCTCCTGATAGTGCTCCTGATCATGATGGTCCTGATGGTCCCGGTGACTCTATCAGTTGATTTCTTATGAGATTTTTCTATTGTTTCATTTATCCTTTGATGATATATGATCTCCTTTTGTTGCTATGATCAAGGCATTGGATCCTTGTTGTATCATTTTTTATTAATTGATGATGTTGATACTTTGATAGCTGGTGGACACTAATCTTTGGATATTGCTTTTATGATCATGTTATAGACTTTGATATCTTGTTCCTTTATGATGATGGTACGATGGAATCTAATACTTCCTTGATAGATTTGACTATATATGATGTCTTTATGTGTTGGATCTCTTTTTCAGGTGTTTTACGTGATATGCAGCTCTATATGATTCTATATTCTATATGCTTTGTTTTATGCTTTTCAGAATGCAATTTTCAATGTATGCATATGTCCTAATGATGGTTAAATGACTTGTCTTATCTATGACATAGAATAGATGAATGAAATTTCTAATGGTATTACTTTAAGGATATTGATGTATATAATGAATAATAAATGATTAATGAATCTAATGAATGCATTTCTTTTTATATATAAATGTGATGTATTGATGCAATGATCATGAGCTTTTAATGATATATGTAATATGCCTGGATGGTACTATCATGTACGATGTGCATTAATGTTGAATGATCTTAATGGATGTAATGAATGATTTATAACTAATGTAATGCACTTAATGTATGCACCTTAAATGAGATGAATGTAATCTAATGGTAATTCCTTAATGCAATGCACCTAATAATTCAAATGTTAGAGACATCTAAATATATGCAATGTTTAATGAGGATGACCTAATGCAACTTTAAAATGACCTTAATGCAATGAAAGTAAACTAATGAAATACACTTTGTTTTTTTAATTTGTTTTTTAATTTTTGATTTCCAACACACTCAATCATATATAGTTGTTTTTGATGATGTTATGATTTTTTATTTGAGTACACCCCATTTTTATTTTCCTCTTGCAAATTAAGCTAAGAAAGGAAAAACAATATATACAATGCACTTAATCTAAGATGTATGCAACTAATTGTCATTATTCAAAATTTGGAGCTTATTATCATCATTGAGCATTTTTTTGGAATCCCGTTTTAGTACAATCATCACTAGTTCAACTATGATGATATGAATACTTTTTGCACCTCTTTATTTTCTTTCCCTTCCTCTTCAATATGACTATCACTAATTGAAGCCAATCATGAGAGTGCGAATAGCGATTTTGTCAGATTCTATGTTGCAAGTGGATGTTGGTATTATGATATTGAAGATCAAAATAGCCAAGGTATCCTTTTGCGTAAACAAACAAAAATCTCAGTTTTATCCTATGTCAAAGTCCTTGATGATTCTTTGATGATCGCGTACTTAGACAAATAATACATGATTTAAAACTTTGATTTTAAGATAGTCATTCAGAAATCAACAAAAATATCATCCTTTCATCATAGCTTGTCTAGTCTAAAACTTTCATCAATTCACTAGGAAGATATGATTTCATCAATTGAGTCAACACTTAGAAAAATTTCTTGTAATTTTTTTCAAATCCATATGTCAATTGTAGTTCCATCCATTTCATACTTTTAATCCTGATAAAGATAAGGTCATGTGAGATCTTGGATCAAATTTTGCATTTTGGCTCAAATTGGATTAGAATGTAGATTTGATTAAGTGTTCCTCTTTCAAATTTGATGAATTGATTCCTTGATTGAATAAAGCTTGCTTTAATGAATCCTTTTTCCTTTTGAGTAGATTTCCCCTAGTGTGAGATAATTTCATTTCTGGGACTTAGGACAATTTGTAGATTAGGTGACCAGAATCTTGAGTACTCGCAAATGTAACTGTGGGGTTTTTTTACGCAATGTATACAAATGCTAGTGAATGCAATATTTACAAGGTGACCTTCTAGGTATGTGATTGAATTAGACTTTCAATGGTGCCTATTTACCAAGGTTTCACCAATTGAATAGATCTTTCTCTTTTTTCTATTTTTAAAGCTTTTCTCTTTTTTTGCTACCAAGGCGTCTATTTGCTAGGTTTTCACCAAGGCACTTTTTCTTTTTTTTGTATTTTTCTTTTTTTCAATTTTCTTTTCCCATATCATCAAGGCACCTATTTGCTAGGTTTTCACCAAGACAACATCTTTTTGAGGATCATATATGAATGTTTTTGCTTTCTTCATGCTCAATTTTCCACTATTTTTGATCTTTTCTATTTTTCAAATGTTTTTGGTATTTTCAAGATCTCTTTTGACTATATACAATAAATATGATGCTTTCCATCTGATACTCTTTATACTCTTTCATCTATCTCATGCATAGAACCTTTTTAGATGTATTCTATTAATAGGTTCTTGTAGCTCTTCTCCATCACAATCTGCTAGTTTGTAGGTGCCAGTCCCAAAATTTTCAATGATGATAAATGGTCTTAATTAGTTTGCTTCCCATTTTCCTTTCTTTTCTCTTTCTATTTGATTCTTGGGGTTTTCTCACAAAACTAGGTCACCTATTTGAAATGTTCTTGACTTGATGTGCTTATTATAAGTCCTTGACATTCTATTTTGGTACACCTTCAAATGATCAAATGCTTGCTTTTGTTTCTCATCTAAGAGTTCTAATTCTTGTAGCCCAGCAACCCTATAGTCTTCCTCACTTATCAAGCCATGAAGAGATACCCTCAAAGATGGGACTTCTACCTCCAAAAGCAAAACTACTTCTACTCCAAAGACTAAGGAAAAAGGTGTAGCTCCTGTTGGCATTCTTATGCTTGTTCTATAAGCCCATAAGGTTGGGTTTATTTTGATCTACCAATCTCTACCTAAATTATCCACCATTCTCTTCAAAATTTTCAAGATGTTTTTATTTGTTGCTTTGGCTTGTCCATTACATTGAGGGTAATAGATTGAAGAAGAATGATGAATCATGTGAAACTTGGTGCATAATTCCTTTAGGTCTTTGTTTTTGAAATACTTTGCATTATCCGTTATGATAGCATGAGGTATGCCATATCTAAAAATAATATGATTAAGTATAAACAAAGATATCTTCTTTCTTATTGTAGTTGATAAGGGTACAACTTCCACCCACTTGGTAAAGTACTTAGTTGTCGTGATGATGAATTTATGACCATTTGAGGATGGTGGATAAATCATGCCTATTAGGTCTACACACCATTGATAGAACAACCAAGGTGTTCTCATTGGATGAAGCTCTTTTGTAGGCACATGTATCAAGTTACCATGGAATTGACACTTTCTACAAGTTTTTACAAAGTTACAAGCATCTTTCTCCATCGTAGGCCAAAAATATCCTATCCTAAGAAGTTTCTTAGCTAGGGTTAATCTGTTTGAGTGTGATCCAAAAATTCCTTCATGGATTTCTCACAAGGCTACATTTGATTCTTCTTCTTCTAAACATCTAAGGAGCATTCCATCTAAACTTTTGTGATACAATGTTTTAGAAATTATGATGTATCGGGTGGCTTGGTGAATGAAACTTTTCTTTTGATTCCTGGTTTGGTCTATGGGAAGGATTTGATCTTTCAAGTAAGTGTAAATAGGTCCATACCAAGGTGATTCATTTGTAGTCAAAAAGAAAATGGTATAAGGATGGGTAGGGTCAAATGCGGGTTGATCCACTTCTTCTACCAGGAATTCATATCTAGTACCCTAATCAGGCATCTATAGAAGTGAAGCCAAAGTTGCCATTGCATCTGCTACTTTGTTCTTTTCTCTTGGTACTTTCTCAAATGTAATAAGTATGAAATACTTTTTAAGACTTTCCACCATGTTTTTTTAGGGTACCAATTTGTCATCCTTTGTTTGATATTCTTCATTGACTTGATTAATGACTAATTGTGAATCTCCATAAACCTTTAGTTCTGTTACTTTCCACTCTAATGCCAACTTGATTCCAATAACCAAGGCTTGATATTATACTATATTATTTGTGCATGGAAATATCAATTTGTAGGACTTAGGGATACTAGAGCCTTGAGGAGTGATTAGAAGTATGCCTGCTCCGGATCCATGATGAGTGTATGAACCATCAAAATATAGTTCCAATGTTTTTGCCTCAACATTCACAATCTCTGAATATGGGAATTCCACTTGAATGGGATGATCATCTTGAAGTGGTGCTTCTACTAATTGGTCAGAAATGACTTGCCCTTTGATTGATTTTCTATCAACATATTCTATGTCAAACTCACTTAACATCATCACCCACTTTGCTAGCCTTCCATTCAATGCCATTTTACTAAGTAGATACTTCAAAGGGTCAATTTTGGCAATGAGCTTTATCTTGTGGGCTAGAATATAATGGCATAATTTTTGGGAAGCAAAGACTATGGCCAATAATTCTCTTTCCATGAATGTATAATTCAGCTCGTATTTGACCAAGGTTCTACTTATGTAGTAAATTGTCTTTTCTTTCCTTGTTTCATCTTCTTGTGCTAAAAGTGCCCCAATGTATTCTTCATTGCTGAAATGTATAGGATCAAGGGCTTGCCTCTAATAGGTGGCATCGAGATTAGTGGGTTCATGAGATATTTCTTCAATATATTAAATGCTTCTTCACACTTTTCATCCCATTTGAAAATTGTATCTTTATGAAATAGTTGGGTGAAATTTTGACATTTTTCAGCTAGTTGGGAGATAAATCTCCTGATGGATTGGATCCTTCCTTGTAAATATCTCATTTGACTAATGTTTTTAGGTGCTTCCATTTCCAGTATAGCCTTTTCTTTAGTGGGATCCACCTCTATTCCCTTTGTAGATACAATATAGCCTAGTAGTTTTCCGGATTGGACTCCAAATGCACATTTCTTTGGATTAAGTCTCACTTTAAATTATTCTAATCTTTCAAAAAAAAATTCCAGAATTGGTAGTTGCTCTTTTCTTGAGTGAGATTTTGCTAATATGTCATCCACATAGTCCTCCATGAACTTATGCATCATATCATGGAATATTGTGGTCATTGCTCATTGATAGGTCACTTCAGCATTCTTTAAGCCAAAAGGCATGACATTCCAGCAAAAAGTACCCCATGCACATGTAAAAGAGGTCTTATCTTGGTCTTTTGATGCTATCTTTATCTAGTTATATCCACTAAATCCATCCATGAGTGAAAAAATAGAGTGTCCTACTGTTAAGTCCACAATGGCATCTATACTTGGAAGTGGGAAGTCATCTTTAGGGCATGCCAAATTTAAGTCTCTAAAATCCATGCAGATTCTAATGGATTTTTTTGTTTTTGATACTGGCACTATATTTGAGATCCATTGAGCATAATCAATGGCCCTTATAAATCCCACTTTCAATAATTTTTCTAACTCCACTTTGACAAGTAGTGCTATATGGGGATGCATCTTCCTTAGCTTTTGCTTAACAGGTTTGGCTCCTTCCTTGATATTTAGATGATGCATTATCAAATTTGGGTCTAATCCTAACATATCATCATAATACCATTCAAAGTTAACTTGTTTTTATTTAAAGAACTTGATGAATTCTATTCTTTCTTCGCTAGATAGTGATGCTTCTAGGTGGATGATCTTCAGCTCTATTTCTAATCCAATATTTATCTTTTTTTGTTGGCTTAATTAAGATTAGAGATCTTTCTTCATAATGTTCTGGTAGAGCATCCAAACCCCCTTCCTTAGGTGCCTCACTTGGGTTTTCACCTTTGGAAACATCCTTTATTTCTTAATTTTTTTCTTCTTGATCTAATGTTGCCACAATGTGGTTTTCAACACTTGATTCTTTTCATTTTCTTTTTTTTTTCTATTTTTTTCATTTTTTTTTGGATTGAAAGTTTGAATTCTCCCCTTGATTAATTCTTCTTGATATTCTCTGATAAAAGAAGATTCAACCGCATTGAGGTATTGGGACACCACGTTGTCATTCAGGAATATTGGAAGGGTAGTTGGTTCAATGGAATTCCATTTGATTAAGTCTAAGTGTATGAGGGTTAATGGATCAATACTTAGGTTTGTTTCAATTTTATTTAAGGTTTATATCTCATTATTATATGGTTCATACATTTTATCTTGAAAGTCTCTAACATGGGCTTCCTCTAAATGTTCTAAAGAAGAAGGATCAAAGTCCTCCTCACTCGACTCCTCTAGGGTTTCCTTTGGATAAAACTCGTGCGGATTGAACCTAATGTTTGATTCTTCCATATTAGGTCTCCATGAAGGAACATATGGTTCACCTACCCATTGATTTATCTCTATTTCTATTCTTGGCACATCATTTAGGATCGCTTGGCTAGAACTAGATGCTTGATTTGAACTTGATTCTACTATTGGTCCTTTATCTTTGGTAGAAGCATAGGTATGAATAACCTCAATACCCTTATCATGGCATGAATCATCTGATAGGGTCTCCTATTCCCATTCATTATAATCTTCATCACTATGAGATTCTAATTGCAATATTTGGCTATGAAGTTTGGGATAATGTTTTAAGTGTATCCTTCTTCAAGATACCCTAATCCTATTTTTTGCTTGGTATCTCGCCATGTACTTTCTATTGTTTCAACAAGTCCTTCATTCCTTGTGCCTAAAATTCCTTGACCTTTGTACCCCATCTTTTGCATGATTGAAAACCCTTTCCCATATTGATGTGTAGGAATGGTTATATTTTGAATATGTTTAACATGTGCACTTGATTCTTCATCTTTATATAACCAATTTAGGATCTCATTGTCTTCTTCATTCATGGAGGATGATGTAATTTCCCTCACAAAGTTATCATTATATTTATGTGGTATATTTTAGGGTCTTCCAAAGGATTTGGGTGATAAAGATAGGTCCATCATAGATAAGGAGTATTCACCTATGCCTTTTTGCTTGATCTTGCATTGCTTATCAAAAAATTTCATCATTTGGTCCTTTTTTTGATAATGGACCTCTTTAGTGTACACTTGGATAGCTTTGGTATGGTCTTCTTTTGGTTTTTCAATAATGCTATCCTCATTAACCTTCTCTTTTCCTTTAGTTGATGTAGCTAGGTTAATGAGTTTTGGTGTAGCTTTAATAACAACCTCTTCTTCCATCTTTTCTTATCCTTTCAACAAAGGGATGTCCTTAGAACTTTGAGCTTGCTCCATTTTATTAGGTATAGACCCTTTTGCATTGTGTGGGACTAAGGAGTCATTGATAGGCATGATATTATTACAATATTGGAATGGGTTTAGATCCCCACTTACCATTATCTCTTGTCCTAGATAAGGAAACTTTAGGCATTGATGATAAGTAGACAACACAGCTTGCATCTCGTGAATCCACGACCTTCCTAGTAAGATATTATAAGTAAAATTTAGGTCCAACACTTGCCATATGGTCTCTTTTGCATAGGGCCAACTCTTATGGGTAATACTATGACTCCTTTTGAAGCTCTTTCTTCATCATCGTAGGCTTTTATGGTTGTCTTTTTATTAGGTTCAATAGCCTCCTCAGAAAATCCTAAGACTTTTACTAGGCTAAGGGTACAAATGTTTAGGCTGGCTCCTCCATCTATAAGGACTCTTTTCACCCTATGATTTTGAATTAATACTTCTATGTGTAAGGGCAGATTTTGAGGATGATTAAGAGACATGTCATCCTATTTAGAAAATGATAGGCAATGGGGTGTAATGAGGTGCCCTACCATATTTTGGAATTTTTCTACCTCCAAGCTTAGAGGCACATTAGTTTCCAATAAAGATTTCTCCAAAATGTCTTTATGGATTGGTGATAATTTGAGTAACTCCAAGATAGAGATTTGAGCGGGAGTTCTTTGTAATTGATCAACCAAGTTGTATTGTTTTGATGGCGAGGTTGAAGCTTGATTTGATATCACAACTTTAGGAGCATTGGCAGGTAGAATATTTTTTTTATGCTTGCCCCCTAGTGACAACATTTGATGATGCTTCTCTTGAATTGTTCTTTACTATGACAACATTTATAGTATTATCCTCTTTTAAAGTGTTGATCATGTTATCATAAGTATGAGAAAAGTTCACTTTCTCATTGCCTATTTTTTAATTTTTATTAGCCTTAGATGACTCACCCTTTTCATGATTCAAAAAGTGATTCTTGAAAGCCATGTGGTCCTCATTGTTTTGAGGTCCTTCAATTTTGATGGTTCCATTATCTATTAAGTATTGCACCAAGTGTTTCAATCTCATGCATTCATTGGTTGGATGACCTCTATTACAATGATATTCAAAATGATGAGATTCATTCCACCAAGAGGGTTTATCTTGAGGTTCATAATCTTTCACATCGGGTAATGTGATGATTTTGTTAGCAACCAAGGTTTTTAATGCGTTCTCCAAAGGTTCACCTAAATAGGTGAATTTTCAATTGTTATAATTGGAGAAAAAAGATTTGGAATTATTCCCATTAGGATTATTAGCATTATTGTTGGAATTGTTATTGGAATTATTGGAATTAAATGGAGCTTTGCTTGATTGATTGACATTATTTGAAGAATTAGGTCCATATGGCAAGGTAAAAGGGGTTTCCTTCAAGTTGTGAGCCTCCACAACTCCATCACTCACAAGGTTTTTGTTGTTATTCTTTATCCATGATTTAGATTTATCATTATAATTATTGGACCCTTGATTATTGAAATATTTAGGCACATAATTATTGTTGTTGTTGTTGGTGGTGTTATTAGATTTGTTATCTTTAAATAATTTTATTTCACCTCTCTTGACCAATACATCCTCAATCTTGATCCCATTTTCGATGAGTTTTTCAAATGTTTGGGGACATTGGACTTGTAATCTATAATTCATTTCTGTGGCCAAATTATTGGTGAATATTTCCATCTTTTCTTTCTCGGGGATACTTCGTGGATACCTTGCGAAAATAGTCCTCCACCTTTGTAGGAATCCTAGGAAGGACTCTCCATCTTTCTATTTGGTATCACACAACTTGAGCATTGTAATTTCATGCTCAATGTTATAAGAATAATGGGTTACAAACTTGGAGGCTAACTCCTCAAAGGTCTTTATTCCTTGGGGTAGTTTTGAAAACCACTCCATGGCAGGACCTCCTAAACTCCTAGGAAAGAGTCTCATTAGGTATGTGTCATTATGCATGAACTCAATGCTTAGGGCACAAAACTCCCTTAAATGACTTGCTCTTGATCTTTCTTAAACTGTTCTATATTGAAATCATAGGGAAGCTTTACTCCCGCTTGAGCTAGGTTTAGGAAACACTTCTCCCTATCCTTATCTATTACTTTCTCCATGACCTCTAGGAATTTTTGATCTTGGGCTTCTCTATCAACCTTTTCTTCAAGTGTTTCTATAGGATTATGATTGGCATTGTTGATGTTTTGATTATTCCCTCCTAGTTGGTAATTATGATATGTCGAGTTCCTATCCATTTCTCCAAGTCTTTTGTCAAAAAAGTTTGGGAAAATTTCTTCTTGATAAGGACCTTCGAAAAGACTTTGGTATTCTTGTCCTTAGTTTGCAAAAAAAGTGCTATCTCCTTATAAAGATACTCTATATGTGTGGGACTGCATGGAAACCGGCATCCAACAAGGGTTTGATTTGGAATGATCCTTGGTTCGAGAATTGTTGATTTTAAATTGAAGAGATTAAAAATGTAAGATGAATTTTCAATGGATATCTCTCTCACTTGTTTATGTATTTCAAACACAATAATCATGCATTCACTTGTCTCTTTTTACCCACTTAAGATAAAATGTTTGATTTGGAAGAACGTTGTCACGGGTTTTGCACAAAAAGAAACTTCAAGGACCTACCTGGCACAAGATTTGGTTCGTAAACATAGCTCTAAAAGGTGGTCTTTCTATTTTATCAAGGATTTAATATAGATTTTGTTCAAATAGATCTTAAACTTTCATCCCCCAAGTATGTTAAGGGGCTTCCCACAACCGGTATCTCAGATTTTTGCACAATCCATGAGGACTACTCGAGGAAGTTCAAAAATTTAAAATCATTTTGTCACACACCCCATTAAGGATCTATGTGTTTCATTTTATAGTGGGTTGGATTCTTGCAGCAAAAGCAAGTGTATCCCACTTTGGGTTGTCCCTCTCACCAGTCTCGTTAAGGAAATTTCTCGGGAGGCAAGCCCACTAATGTTCTAGCATGCTCATGTAAAGCAAGGAAATGGAGTTAAGAACAAGTTTTTGGGAATTTGGTTCACCTAAAAGGTGAAGAGCATATCCCTAACTTTTCCTTAATTTCCCAAACACAATAAACAATGTTCAATTATTTCACCCACTAACTATAGAGAATTGAGAATTTCTACTCTCTTCTACAAACAAGGGTCTTTGATCTTAGGTGCTTGATTCCTCAACCTTTCTTCTTAATCAAAAAGTTCAACACCTTTGGCATTTTGATTCACTAGAAGAAGTGAAGAGCATAGGTCTAATGCTAAACTTTCCAAACAAAGATAGGCTATTTTTTAATTACTAGATTTTGAAAATGCACCAATGCCACAATTTAAGGGAAAATATTCACTAGTTTGAGGCTTACCTTTCCTTGTAGCTAGCATAAGCTAGGGGCATTTTTGAGTGATTTTTGTCATTTTTAGCTTACCTTGGCTATAGCTCCTTTCCAATGTGCTTTCCTCCAACAAAGTTAGTCAACACAAATAGCAACAATGAGGGGAACCAAAATGAATTTGAAGAAGCAAAGTTACGTATTGAATCTTAAGGCCTTATTTGCAAATTTTGAGAAAAACTTGAACTAAGGAGCAAAAATCCAATTAAGTGATACAAATTTAGTTTTGTAAGCTTCTACAATTTTGAGATAGCTCTCATATACCTGATTTTCTTCTTCTTGTGACTCCTCAAGAACTGATTTGATGTGAGAAAAGTTTTCCTTCTTGATTTTCCTAGTCAAAGCCTTCCCTTCTTGGTTGAACTTGCTCTCTGGCCTTTTTGCTTTTCGGTGATCAGACATCTTGTAGGTTTATAGAAATCATTTTGCCACAATCAGATAATGAAAATAAGTAATTTATGTAGAAGCACCCCTATAATGCTTGAAAGTGCTACTTTACTGCTTAAAAGCATTGTTAATCAGATTAAAAGCATTGCTTTAACTCTGTTAGAAAATTTAAAAGCGCATAAATAACTAGCAGAAGTGCTACTAAAATGATTAAAGGCGGTAGAAGTATAGTAAAAGCGCTCATTAAAATATCAAAAGTGCTTAGTAGTCAAGAAAAATGCGCTATCCATCTATGTAAAAGCACTACAGAATTGATAGACAGATAATAGAAAGATCAAAAGCACCACTGATCGGGGCAAAGGTGCCCAACTTTATCGCAGAAGCACCGGAACAGTTCTTGAAAACACTGCTTTATCATGCAAAAGCACCATTTAACTTGTCAAAAGAACTGTTTCCTAAAAAAGCTGAGAGTTAAAGACATGCAAAATTGACAAAAATGATATGAATCTGAGAGTTTAATAAAGTGAAGCATTCTACCCCATGGTGGGTGCCATTTTGTATACTAGAAATAGTATCTTCATAGAATTAGTATTGACAATAAATGAAATAGAAACTAAATAAACCACAATATAGAAACTATTTAGCAAATGAAAGATCAATTAAGCATCCTATGGCTCTCTATCTAAGAGTGTTAATAGAAGCTCTCAGCAAGCTTCCATTAATGACAGTCCTAGAATGAGAAAGATAAATAATTAAAGCTAAAGCTAGTTGTTCAATTCCAATTTGAAAGCTAAATTAAATCTAAACTTCCTTTCTAAGCTCAAATTGAAAGAGGTTCAATGCAATTCTCAGATGTGTGGTTGATAATTATGATGATTTTGGTGTTCCTTTTATAGATTTTCCCAATGGTAGGGGGTGTAGTGTAGTTGATCATGATTAAGCCTTGGTTGAGTCCTTGGTTCCACCCTTTGAAAACAATGCAAAATTTGTGTCCTCAAAGCTTGGGACAAGTAGACAAGATCAATGGTCAAAATTCTCTTTCACTTTGAGTGATTGAGATTGAATTTGGCTTGATCCATGTGAATGCCTTTTGTCAAATCTCATTGGTTGATTGAATTTCCTCCCCTTTTGGGTTGTTGAGGGAAATTAAGATTTATTAATTAATTTAAATTGATTTCTTTAGCCATGTACCCCTTGAATGGGTTGAATTTGATTTAATCCAAGACTATACAATTAATTGATTTAATTGTACTTTGATTTGATTGCATTTGATTAAAACACTCTCAATTTTGATTTATCTCGAATTAAGACTTGATTTTAATTTTGATTGGCTGATTATGCATTGCAATTCAATTGCTTCAATTTTGTACTTGATTTGCTTTGAGTTGACTTGATTTATTGTTGAATTGTCTTTGTCCATTTTTAGGTGATTACAGTTTCCAACAAAAATGTTTTCTCTAGTAGCTAAAATGGAAGCTATCAAAATGTTTCTTGGTTTTTTTGCCTATAAGAATTTTAAAGTGAATTAGATAGATGTCAAGTTTACCTTTTTGAGTGGAGAGCTAGAAGAGGAAGTTTACATTGAGAAATCAGATGGATTTCAATTGTCAAATGATTCAAGTATGATCTATAAGCTCAATGTGACACTTTATGGACTCAAGCAAGCTCCTAAAGATTGGTATGCTAGATTGGATAGGTATATACTATTGTATAACTTCAAGAAAGGTATCATAGATAGTAATCTCTATTTTAAAGTTGAAGATGATAAAATGCTCATAGTGGTAGTATATGTTGATGACATCATATTCAAAGGAGATGATAATTTGCGTATAAGATTTTCTAAAGAAAAGCAGGAGTTTGGAATGTCTATGATTGGTGAGTTAACCTTCTTCCTTGCTCTTCAAGTTTATCAAATAAAGAATAGTTTTTTTTAATCTCTTAGACCAAATATATTAAGGAAAGGTTGAAAAGTTTGGAATGGGTGACTAAAAACTAGTTGGAACACCTTTGGTAATTGGTAGCCACTTAATTAAGGAAGTTGAACCTCTAAAGGTTGTTTAGAAGCCCTATAGATATATAATTTATGGTTTATTCTATTTGAATTCTTCAAGGCTAGACATTATGTGTGTAGTCTACTAGGTTATAATAATGATGAAGGGTGCTCCCCTTAATACCGCAAACACACAATAGAAACAAAGAACAACAACAATTTGCAAGAATAGAAAATGGGCTTCTTATTATCTCCAAAAATGTGGAATTACAAACTTTCAGAATTACAATATGCAAAGCCACATGGGCATCTTCCTTACAATATTCTGAGGGACAAAGCCTCAAATGATTACCCAGAACTACTCTGAATTGCTCTGAACTACCTTAGACAACACTATAGCCTGCCTTATATAGGCGATTTCCACCGCTCGAGAAGGTTCTAGAAATTTAGCCCTTAAGGCTGACTATACATAGAATTATTTTATTTTCACAATTTTTACAATCTAGTCGGCTCAAAAGAAATACAAAATATGATTTTAGGTAGCCCAACTTCCAGAGGCCATAAATTTTTAAATGTAACTTCATTTTTCTATTGTAACCACTTTTCGAAAATGCCATGACGAGATCTACAGTAGTTGACATGCACTAGCACCAATCAGCTGGGGGTCGATTGCAATCCGGAGCCTCTAAGGCCTTCAAAATTGACCTAAAAGATTTCATACTCAAAAAGCTCAATAACTTCACCAATACTGATGATGTGGCAATGAAACTCAACTGGTAGGCTGAAATGACTGAGATGAACCTCCAACTGTGAAATCAGAACATTGTGAGATCATATGACCAACTTACTAAAAATAGTAAGTTTCCATAAATAGAAGCTTTGCACAAGATAGCCCTTATTGAAAACAAAACCAAAAATATTTTGGGTGATGCAAGATTGCTCTTACACCTAGGATGCTGCTGCATCAGACACCCAGGGTAATTTGAGAAGTGACCCTGTCACAACTCAGGTGTGAAGAGGAAAACCAAGATGGTTAACATCCTCCCTTATCAGCCATGATGTATCTTCAACAGGTCATCCTTTCCACTTGACTGTATATTCTTCATATGTCATGTTCCTTGTGCTTCTACCAACATGACTATCCAGTATATTCTCAATCTTATTGGTATCTGAATTAGTTGCTAGAATACTCCACTATTCTATTGTGATCTCATCTTCAACACCCCCTTCATGATACTCTGTCAAATCTAAAATGTTAAATATTGGTGAAATATTTAGTTTAGTAGGCAACTTGACCTCATAGGCATTTCCTGAATCATGCTTCTTTAGTATCTTACATGGCCCAAACCTCTTCATTTTCAGCTTGTTATATGTACCAACTAGAAATCTCTCCTTCCGCAAATGAACCATGACTTCATCCCCAGCCTAAAGTTCCTTATGCTTTCTTTTCTCATCTGCCTTAGCCTTATACTACACATTCATCTTGGTAATATGCTTCCTCACCTTTTCATGGATGTTCTTAAAGTGTTTTGCAAAATCCTCAGGTTCAGCACTACTTATTTCTCCTTTATCTATCTTTCTCAACTCAGATGCATATCTGGGACTACTTCCATATACAATCCATGGATGATGTGATGAACTAAACTTCAAATCTATCTTCAACTCTTCACTTTCTACTAGTGTCATTTTGTGTGCTGCCTTATTTGGAAAACTAGCTCCTAGAATCAAGTCCATCTAATGGCTAATCTTTCTTACTAGCGGTAATCCATCAGGCACATCATCGGATACAATATCCTAAAACTCATTCAATAATTCTGCAACTTCTACAAGTACATCTACTTTCTCTTTCCTAGCCTTTGGAATTAAGGTAAAACACATATGCTCATGCCGCATACCATCTAAGAAATGTCCTCTATCAACAAAATTTATTCTTGCATTACCACATACCTTTTCTTCTGTTTCCTTTAATGGTTTTATCTTATGTCACACTCCATCCTTTATCAAGGAATAGGTATTCGCATGACCATCATGTACAGCACACCTATCAAACTACCACGGTCTACCCAACAACATATGACATGCATCCATAGATATGATATCACATAGTACCTCATCTTGGTATCCGCCAATCTTGAACTTCACTAGGTACTGTTCACTGACCATGACCTTGTGGTCATCCTGCACCCAGGCAACTCGATATGGATGTGGATGTTTCTACCTCTTGAGCTTCAACTTTGTCACCATCTCTTTTGACACCAAATTATCAGTACTACCACTATCAATAATCACATCACAACACTTACCCTCACACTTGCACCTGGTGTGAAACAAGCTCCTCCTTTGTTCAAGTTCATTCTCACCACTCAAAAGGACTCTTATGTTAATCAACATTTCTCCTCTTTCAGCATCTTTAGAATGTGATGATCTGGCATCTTCATCTACATGTGCAACTCGAGCCTGGCCTTCATTCCTCCTATTTGTCCTTCCTTGGTGTTGAGGACATTCAAATGCCTTATGACCTTCTCCACAGTGAAAACATGTTCCATGGAAGCCTCCTCTTCTAGATCCTTGTCCTCTTCCTCTTCCTCTCTGATCTCTATTATTCTGATCATGGAAACAATTGAAATTATCTCCTCTTTGATTCTGACTGTTACTGGCCTCATCCAACTTTTTCAAATCTTCATTTTGATCTCCATATGACTATCCACTAGATCTTCCATCACGACCTCTTCTGCTTTGTCTGCTCTCAAACTTCTTATTCAGCGTTTCCTCTACTTTTAGGCAAAACTGGTAAGCCTCTTCAATATTGCTCATTCGAACTAGATTCAATTCTTCCTCAATGCTTGGCCTTAACCTATTAAGGTAATAGGCAACTTTCTCTTTGTTAGCTTCTACATCACCTATTTTGATGAGGATTCGATAGAACTCCTCTGTATACTCTAAACAGATCTTCTTGCTTGCTTCAAACTTTGCATCTTCTTTAGTAGGTCAAGCTCATAATCAACAGGAATAAAGTGTCACTTCAATTTATCCACCATCCGATCCCATCTTGTGATTTTATCCTTTCCTCTTCTATTTCACTCCAATTGAATCTCTTGCCACTAGATCTTCACATGACCCTTCAGTCCAGCCTTCACAAACTTGACCCAATCAGGATCCTCAATATCTTCATACTCAAAATATTCTTCACATTCATTGATCCAGTCAATCAATTCCTTTGGGTTAAGATTCCTTGAAAATGTAGCAACCTCGATCTTAGGTCTTTTCCCAATCTTGGAAATGGCCCAGAAAAGCCTTTCTTCCTCTTGATTCAAAACTTTGACTTCTATTTCTTGATCATCATTTCCTTCTTTGGCTTCATCCTTACTTTCGTCTCTGACATTAAGATTCATTCCTCTGGGAATCTCTTCTTGTAATGCTCACACTTGTCTCTAGAGCTCTCTAACCTTAGGTGTCACAACACCAGCTCTTCTGCCACATTCCCTTTGTGGAGGTATTTTCACACATATCACTGAAACCCTAACCATGGTCCTGGTGCAAACTACCTCATAGTTGGCAATTTATTTACACAGAAACCCTAACCTATGGTCTTGGTGCAAACTGCCTCACAATCGACGATCTGTTTACACAAAAACCCTAACCCACGGTCCTAGTGCAAACTGACTCATAGTTGGTGATCTGTTTACACACTCAGAAACTCCTACTCTAATACCACTTGATGAAGGGTGCTCCCCTTAATACCGCAAACACACAACAAAAATAGAGAACAACAACAATTTGCAAGAACAAAAAATGGGCTTCTTATTATCTCCACAAATGTGGAATTACAAAATTTCAGAATGACAATATGCAAAGCCACATAGGCATCTTCCTTACAATATTCTGAGGGACAAAGCCTCAAATGATTACCTAGAACTACTCTGAACTACTCTGAACTGCCTAAGACAACACTACAACCTTCCTTATATAGGCAATTTCCACTGCCCAAGAAGGTTCCAAAAATTTAGCCCTTAAGGCCGACTATACATAAAATTGTTTTATTTTCACAATTTTTACAATCTGGTCGGCTCAAAAGAAATACAAAATATGCTTTTAGGTAGCTCAACGTCTGGAGGCCATAATTTTTTAACCGTAACTCTATTTTTCTATTGTAACCACTTTTCAAAAATGCCATGACAAGATCTATAGTGCCTAACATGTGTTGGCCCCAGCCAGCCAGGGGTCGATCGCGATCTAGAGCCTCTAAGTCCTTCAAAATTGACCTGAAAGATTTCATACCCAAAAACCTCAATAACTTCACCAATACTGATGATGTGGTAATGATACTCAATTGGTAGGCTGAAATGACTGAGATGAACCTCCAACTGTAAAATCAAAACATTCCAAGATCATATGACCAACTTACTAAAAATAGTAATTTTCCATAAATAGAAGCTCTCCACAAGATAGCCCTTATTGAAAACAAAACTAGAAATATTTTGGGTGATGCAAGATTGCTCTTACACCTAGGATGCTCCTACATCAAATAATATCAAGTTACTTCTAGGAAATCTCAAGAGAAGGTAGTGAAAAGAATTTTCATATATTTAAAAGGAACATAAAATTTTGGATTATGGTACAAGATGGATGATGTCTTTACTTTGAAATATCTCATTGATGTTGATTGGGTAGGATGTGAAAATGACAAAAGAAGTACAAGTGGAGGGGATAGGATGGTCCCTTGGACAAACAAAAAGTAGGATTCAATATCATTATCTATTATAGAAGTAGAGTATATTTTAACAACATCTTGTTGTACACAAGTGCTATGGATGAAATATAGAAAGGTTGTATATGATGAGGCAGCTCCAATTATGTGTGATAACAAAAGTGCTAGTAATATTTTCAATAATTTGGTAATGCACTGAAGGAATAAACAAATTTCAATGTAGTATCACTTATTAAGGGTGAAAGTTGTAGAAAAAGAGGTTAAATTGGAGTATGTGCCTACATGGGATCAAATTGTAGACATCTTCACTAAGGAAATTTTAAAGGATAATTTTGGGTATCTCTAGTAGAAGTTGGGGGTTATTTCCCCTCCTTCAAACCAGATGCATAAGAGTGGCATGTCCTTTTAGGGGGAGACTTATGTCTGTTTTATCTCCTAGATTGATGTGGTTATTACTCTTAGAGGGAGAAATGAAGGTTGTAGTTTCTTGGTTGTAGGAAATGTGTTGTAGAGATAAATTGTCCTTGTTAGGGGGATTGGTATTGCTAAAAATGTTTTACCCAATAGGGGTAGATCTATTTTTTGGAGTAAAAAAGAGGATTGTTAGTATGAGGAGAGATATATCATAGATGCAATCATAAGATCTTTTAGTGTTGCGCCCTTGGTCCTTGATGTCAAAGTGGGAGAAAAGTATAGTTAGTGTGTCATCATGTTGTCTTATTTATTTTTTTGTTAGTATTTCCATCAATGACAAAGGTGGAGATTGTTAGTATTATATGTTAAGTATTTTCATTGATGTTAGTCTACTATGTGTATTGATGTAAACCTAATGAAGAGGTGTACAAGTTCAATATTATACCTAATAAAAAGAAGTATGAGAGAAGTGTTTAGTGTTGTTGAATACCTGGTTATGGAAAGTTGAAATGTGGAGAAGAGAGTATTTAAATTTGGATATGTAGGAAAGCATATTTGAATTTTGGTATTGGGTGATTGGATGTTGTTACAATATTTAGTGATGATGATCATTCAATATGTTATAGATTTGAAATCTAACAAGTATGAGAATGTCATATATGTAGGAAAGAGTATCTGAAGTCCTTATGGGATATTTCTCTACATAAGAATTTGGTGACTTAAAATATTGGTGCTATCATGTATGGTCTATGAATATTGCACTATCCTACTTTTAGGTTTGTAGAAGTATAGAGGTTGGATTTATATTTTTTTGTTTGCTAACAGTGAGGCTAGCTATCAAGGATGGTCTAGAAAAGACTCTAGAATGCTCTACATTGATGGTTTTTAGGTGTGAATTTTAGTGGACATGTTCTTTAAATTCATGAAATGTTCTAGTTCAGATATCTTATGTTGGTTTTCTTTTCAATTGAAGTTATGTTGTTCTGAGTGTGACATTGTTGTATGTGTTGGTCTCTAGCTAACTTAGTTGATTGCAATGATTTGATTTATGACTTATGGGTTTGGATATTCTTTGGAATAATATTTGAGAGGTTGAAATAGATATTTCCATTGCATTTAATGCTTCACATGGTGTTATGTGCATTGGATATGTTTTTTTGGACCAACTAGTTAACATGTTCCTATGTTTTTCTACACATTACATATGGTACTGACTTGGAGAGAATTGAAGTACTTGAACTTAGATTAAATTATTTATGAGAGGTTTCTTATTATTCATTTGGGTCCTATTTATATCCTAGTGTTTTCCATATTAATTATATGTATTTGTGATGGTTAAATATGTGTAAATGATGTTTATCTCTACCATGGCTGACCTAGTTGTAATTTTGGTTGATTAAATTGATATGTGTGTGTGTGTGTGTGTGTGCGCGCACATGCGCAATTGGTTGAGTTGAGGTGTGGATTTAATTCGACTATATTGGGATCAAATGTGAAGTCAATATGATGCAAATATGAAAGATAAGAAGTGAAAGAGTGTGATCTTGATAGAGTTGCAGTAGTGGTAGATCAATAGATCCTACATATCTTTAGTTCATGAATTTGTTGTGCCTAACGGAAGATAGTGGCTCTTTTGGTAGCTTGTTAAAACTTATATCTTTCCTTGAAGGGAGGATTCATTTTAGTAACTTTTAAGTCCATTTATCTATTGCCTAAGGTTACTGCCTTATCTTGGGGTCGGTGCCTCTATCCTTTCCAAGTGTAGTACGCTCCTAGGCTTGTAACCTAAAAAATTTGAAATTAGTGATCCATATTGTATTTTTTTTAAGAAAAGGTGGTAGTGCCACTTGATATATTATACTAGAATTTTTACATTTACTAGTTCTAAAGTAAGGAGCTCCCAGAGAAAAGAACCAAGAAAAAAAACTTTGTTCATTACCCCATCAAGAAAAAGAGTTTGAATAGAAGGATCACTAGCAGGGCGATAAAATAACCCACACAACCAAAATTCCCTGAATACATCATAGAGAAAAACTTGGAGTTTAATGTATCTGCCTAAAGGAAACTAGAAAAAGTTGTTTGGCCCAATGGGTAGTTAGAATATCCCAAAAGCATATAAAAGATTCCAAGGACAAAAAACAACCCTAAAGAGAATACCAAAGTACGCAAATTTTGGAGACAGATGTGAGGAGATGCAGTATTAAAATCCTCCAATGTGATCCATATTGTTAGTATATTTATCACAATGGTTTTTCCCACATTGGATTTCCATGTAAAAATTTTGGTGCTTGTGTATTTGTGTTGTAATTGCAATATATTTCTTTGAAGTTTAAGTTGGATAAAGATAATTAATAAGTGTGCATGAAATAAAAATTTTAAGATCTAGTCAAGACCAATTCACCCCCTCTCTCAGTCTTGATGTAAGTTCAATAGTATAGAGGATTTAGCTTGGAAGTGTTGTAGCATAGAGGTTTTGTGACAGCCAATCATGCATGTTCTTCTTTATATTATTTTCAGCATGAAAATTAAGAAAGTTCGGTAGATTTAATTTCAAACTATTACTCTTTACTTCTAAATATGCAAAACATGAAAGCTTATAATTGTAGCTCTTGTGAATTATTTTAAATGCTAGCATACATTTGCATTAATTAGTACACAATGTAACATGAATATGAATGGATTATATGGAAATGTGAAAAACTCTTGGTAGAAGAAAGAAGCTCAATTGAATTCTATATTGTCTTGAACCTTTGAATTCTAAGACAGACTCAAGTTAAAGTTCAATAGAGTTGTTTAAATTCTAGAATAGTTTGAAGTATTATGCATTCTCTGCTTGTTCAGAATTATGACCATTCTATGTACCAAAGAATGATAAATAATCAATCCATACAAAAGATATTAGAACCAATAACTTCATAAAGATATGTATTTAAAGGGAATATTTACTTTTTATTATTGAGAGAGTTTGCAACCCACAACAAAAGCTCTGCATTAAACATCATTCTTGAATTCTTTAAAACATTTCTAAGAGGATGCAATAAAGTTAAAAAGTAATTTTTTTGTGATAAATGAAGTTTTATTTTTTGAAATTATAAACAATTCTTTCTTGTCTTCTCTAGAGAGTTGCATTATCATGAAGCACATATGTACAAATATAAGAGAGCAGGGTAAACATGAATATGTATGAATATAAGTACAAAGACTACATGTATATGCATGTATATAGAATGTTGGGTTTTCTTGAGAATGAATGTGCATAAGATGCATTTTGGCATGTGGAAATAGGCAATTATAGTAAGAGTGTGTCATGTTTCACTCCTAAGAAGACCAAGTCTAAATTAACTCTTGAAAAATGTTATAATAATAGTGTTTTATCCTACAATGATTCTACCATAAAGTTTTATTTTTTGAAAAAGAGGTTAGCTATTAAGAACCCTAGCTCAAAATATGATGCAAGAGCATCTTGGGTGTAAGAGCAATCTTGCATCACCCAAAAATATTTCTATTTTTGTAGTCAATAAGGGCTATCTTGTGTAGAGCTGCTATTTATGGAAACTTGCTATTTTTAGTAAGTTGGTCATACGGTCTTAGAATGTTCTAATTTTACATGTGGGGGTTCATCTCAGTCATATCAGCATGCCAGTAAAGTTTCATGGCTAGATCAGGTCTAGTTTTGAAGATATTGCAGATTTTTGGTATTGGCAGCAGGGTACAAAAACTTTGAACTCAATTTTGAAGGCTTTAGAGGCCCTAGATGAGGTTGAATTTTTGGTTGAATGAAGCTTTCTTAGTTCAAGTCTTGTAGAGCTCCTTGTGCCCTTTCTGAATTGGGGTCATACTAGTCAATCAGAGAAACTGGTGATGACTTATGGTCTCTAAAAGTCGGGCCACCTAAAATGGTGAAAAATAATTTTTCTTCAAAAATTTTGTTCGGGTTTCAAAAGTTATTTTGAGCTGACTATGATGTAATAAAATGAAAAATAAAATAATTCTAAGTTTGGTTGGCCCTAAGGGCTAAATTTCTAGAACCTTCTCAGGCGGTGGAAAATGCCTATATAAAGAAAGCCTGTAGTGTTGTCTAGGGCAGTTCGGGGTAGTAGATTTGGGTATTGATTCGAGGCTTTGTCCTACAGAGTATTGTAAGGGAATGCCCATGTGGCTTTGCATATTGTAATTCTGAAAGTTTGTAATTCCACATTTGTGGAGATAATAAGAAGAAAATTTTTTGTTCTTGCATATTGTTGTTGTTTCTCTTTTTTTTTTATGTGTTTGTGGTATTAAGGGGAGCACCCTTCATAAAAATACAATCTTCTACCTAAGATTATCTACATGGGTAAAGTTGAGATGATTCTTTCAACTTGAACTTCTAAACTGAAATGCAAAAAAAGCTATACCAATGCCCTAACCATAGTAAAAAATTAGAATGTATTATGAGAATGATTCTAAGACATTATCTTCCAATAAATTTGTCTTTTGTAACCACTAGATGAATTTTTAATCAAGTCATGTATAGGTGAGTGGAAGTTGACTGCATGTTGACATGCTAGAAAATATGAATAAAACCTTTAGCCAAGGTGGAACAAAGATTTTCTTGCACTAGTAAATTCACCAAGATCATATACATAGCCTATTTAGAGGGTCATACATATTTAGTAGAGGCTATAGTTGTGTGAGTGACTAGAGTTGTTTAAATATGTAAACACTAGGCTCATATGGCAGCTATATCTAGTCACGTATGTATTCCTTTTGTTAAGGGAAGGACCACTTTTTTCAAGAAATTGTGTGAGGGACAATGATGCAGGAGCATCCTAGGTGTAAGAGCAATCTTGCATCACCCAAAAATATTTCTATTTTTTTGTATTCAATAAGGGCTATTTTGTGCAGAGCTGCTATTTATGGAAAGTTACTATTTTTGGTAATTTTCGTATGTGCTCAGAATGATCTGATTTCTTTCTTGGAGGTTCCTTTTGGTCATATAAGTCTGCCAGTAAAGTTTCACTGCCAGATCAAGTGTATATTGGAAGATATTGAAGATTTTCGGTATTGGCAGCAGGGTACAAAAACTTCGAACTCAGTTTTGAAGGCTTTAGAGGCCCCGGATGAGGTCGAATTTTGGGCTGAATGAAGCTTGCTTGATTCAAGCGTTGTAGAGCGCTTCGTGGCATTTCCGAAATGGGGTTACAATAGTCAATCGGGTCAACTGGTGATGACTTATGGTCTTCGGAAGTTGGGTCACCTGAAATGGCAAAAAATAATTTTCCTTCAAAATTTCTGTTCGGGTTTCAAAAGTTATTTTGAGCCGACTTTGATGTAATAAATTGAAAAATAAAATAATTCTAAGTTTGGTCGGCCCTTCGGGCTAAATTTTTGGAACCTTCTCGGGCGGTGGAAATTGCCTATATAAGGAAGGCTGTATTATTGTCTTAGGCAGTTCAGAATAGTTCTGGGTAATAGTTCGAGACTTTGTCCTACAGAATATTGTAAGGGAATGCCCATGTGGCTTTGCATATTGTAATTCTGAAAGTTTGTAATTCCACATTTGTGGAGATAATAAGAAGCCAATTTTCTGTTCTTGCATATTGTTGTTGTTTCTCTATTTCTGTTATGTGTTTGTGGTATTAAGGGGAGCACCCTTCATCAAGTGGTATCAGAGTAGGAGTTCTTGAGTGTGTAAACAGATCACCGACTGTGAGGCAGTTTGCACCAGGACCATGGCTAGGGTTTCAGCGCGCATCGCGAAAATGCCTCCACGAAGGGAACGTGGCGGAAGAGCTGGTGTCGTAACACCTGAGGTTAGAGAGCTGCAGAGACAAGTGCGAGCATTGCAAGAAGAGATTCGCAGAGGAATGAATCTTAATGTCAGAGATGAAAGCGAGGATGAAGCCGAAGAAGAATATCAAGCAGGAGAAGTTGAAATTGTGAACCAGGAGGAAGAAAGACTTTTTCGGGCTATTTCCAAGATTGGGAAAAGACCTAAGATTGAGGTTCCTACATTTTCTGGAAATCTTAACCCAGAGGAATTGATTGACTGGATCAATGAATGTGAGGAATATTTTGAGTACGAAGATGTTGACGATCCTGATAGAGTCAAATTTGCGAAGGTCAGACTGAAAGGTCATGCGAAGATCTGGTGGCAAGAAATTCAATTGGAGCGAAATAGAAGAGGGAAAGATAAAATCACAAGATGGGATCGGATGGTGGATAAATTGAAGCGACAGTTCATTCCTGTTGATTATGAGCTTGACCTACTGAAGAAAATGCAGAGTTTGAAGCAAGCGGGAAGATCTGTTCAGGAGTATACAGAGGAGTTCTATCGACTTCTCATCAGAACAGGCCATGCAGAAGCTGATAAGGAGAAAGTTGCCCGATACCTTAATGGGTTAAGGCCAAGCATTCAGGAGGAGCTGAATCTAGTTCGAATGAATAGTATTGAGGAGGCATACCAATTTGCCCTAAAAGTAGAGGAAAAGCTGAACAAGAAGTTCGAGAGCAGACAAAATGGAAGAGGTCGCGGTGGACGATCTGGTGGACGGTCATATGGTGGCCGAAATGAAGATCTGAAAAAGAAGGATGAGGCTAGTAGCAGTCAGAATCAGCGAGGAAATAATTCCAATCGCTTCCAGGATCAGAATAATAGAGATCAAAGAGGAAGAGGAAGAGGACAAGGATCTGGAAGAGGTGGCTTCCGTGGAACATGTTTTCACTGTGGAGAAGAAGGTCATAGGGCATTTGAATGTCCTCAGCGCCAAGGCAGAACAGACAGGAGAAATGAAGGCCAGGCCAGAGTTGCACATGTAGATGAAGATGCCAGATCATCAAATTCTGAAGATGCTGAAAGAGGAGAAACGTTGATTAACAGAAGAGTCCTGTTGAGTGGTGAGAATGAACCTGAGCAAAGGAGAAGCCTGTTTCGCACCAGGTGCAAGTGTGAAGGTAAATGTTGTGATGTGATTATTGATAGTGGAAGCACTGACAATTTGGTGTTAGAAGAGATGGTGACCAAGTTGAAACTCAAGAGACAGAAACACCCACATCCATATCGGATTGCCTGGGTACAGGATGACCACAAGGTCATGGTCAATGAACAATGCCTAGTGAAGTTCAAGATCGGCGGGTACCAAGATGAGGTACTATGTGATATCATCTCTATGGATGCATGTCATATGTTGTTGGGTAGACCATGGCAGTTTGACAGATGTGCTGTACATGATGGCCGTGCGAATACCTATTCCCTGACAAAGGATGGAGTGCGACATAAGCTAAAACCATTGAAGGAGACTGAAGAAAAGGTATGTGGTAATGCAAGGATAACTTTTGTTGATGGAAGAAGTTTCCTAGATGGTATGAGGCATGAGCATGTATGTTTTGCTTTAATTCCAAAAGCTGGTAAAGAGGAAGTAGAAGATGTTCCTGTAGAAGTTGCAGATTTTGTTGAATGAGTTTCAGGATATTGTATCCGATAACGTGCCTGATGGATTACCACCAGTCAGGAAGATCAGTCATCAGATGGACTTGATCCCAGGACCGAGTTTGCCAAATAAGGCAGCACACAGAATGACACCTGCAGAAAGTGAGGAGTTGAATAGACAAGTACATGAACTGTTACAGAAAGGATTGATCCGTGAGAGTCTGAGTCCCTGTGCTGTACCAGCGGTATTAGCACCAAAGAAGAATGGAGAATGGAGGATGTGTACAGATTCTAGGGCAATAAACAAGATCACGATCAAGTACAGGTTTCCATTGCCACGAATGGATGATATTATGGACTGTTTGAGTGGAGCTGTGTATTTTTCAAAGATAGATCTGAAGAGTGGATATCATCAGATTCGGATCAGAGAAGGAGATGAATGGAAGACTGCCTTCAAGAAAAAGGAAGGACTGTATGAGTGGTTAGTCATGCCTTTTGGGCTAACCAATGCACCGAGCACTTTCATGCGGCTCATGAACGAGGTTCTGAAAGAATTTCTAGGTAAGTTTGTCATTGTTTACCTAGATGATATTTTGATTTTTAGCAAGACATTGGAAGAACATATGATGCATATTCGTATGGTGTTTGAGAAGTTGAGAGAAGAGAAATTGTTGATTAATTTGAAGAAGTGCAGTTTTGTGAAGAAAGAGTTAGTGTATTTGGGATTTGTAGTTTCAGCAGAAGGTCTAAAAATGGACCCAGAGAAGGTACAGGCTATCCTTGAATGGCCTACTCCAAGGAGTGCTACTGAGGTAAGATCTTTTCATGGTCTAGCTAGCTTTTACAGAAAGTTTATCAGAAATTTTAGCAGTATTTGTGGACCCTTGACTGAAACAATGAGAGGGGATAGAAAAGAGTTTAAGTGGACTAATGGGGCAGAAAAGAGTTTTCAATTGTTGAAACAAAAAGTTACAGAACAACCTGTTTTAGCACTTCCAGATTTTAATAAGGTGTTTCAAGTAGATTGTGATGCTAGTGGTACTGCAATAGGAGCTGTTATGAGCCAAGAAGGTAAACCTATTGCTTATTTCAGTGAGAAGTTAAATGATGCCAAGAGGAAGTATTCCGTTTATGATCAGGAATTTTATGCTATAGTTCAAGCATTAAAGAAGTGGAGACACTATTTGCTTCCTAAGGAGTTTGTTTTGTATACTGATCATCAAGCTTTGCAATATTTGAATAGTCAAGGAAAGTTGAATCAAAGGCATTTGAAATAGGTTGAGTTTTTGCAGAGTTATACATTTGTTTTGAAACACAGGAGTGGAAAGTCTAATAGGGTTGCAGATGCTCTTAGTAGAAGGCAACTATTGCTGACAGAAATGCAGATTGAAGTGGTTGGGTTCAAGGAACTCAAGAATTTGTATCCAGAGGATCCTGATTTTGGTGAAGCTTGGAAAGCTTGCACAGAACCTGTTACTCTAGACAGGACAAAATGGTTGGATTTCATCATCCAGGATGATATGCTA
The DNA here is from genome assembly GCA_027943335.1 of Chamaecyparis obtusa. Lineage (NCBI taxonomy): Eukaryota > Viridiplantae > Streptophyta > Pinopsida > Cupressales > Cupressaceae > Chamaecyparis > Chamaecyparis obtusa. The sequence continues at coordinate 1,419,489 of BSBK01001162.1, read as the reverse complement.
TTCAGAGGGAGTCAGTTGTGCATTCCACGAAGTTCTATGAGGGAGAATCTCATCAAGGAGAAGCATAGTGGAGGATTGGCTGGACATTTTGGTCGTGATAAAACCCTTACTTTGGTTGGTGAGAATTATTATTGGCCACAATTGCAGCAAGATGTGAAGAAGTTTGTACAGAGTTGCAGAGTATGTCAGATGGCGAAAGGAGTGAAGCAGAATACAGGGTTGTATCGGCCATTACCTGTACCAGAGAAGCCTTGGGAGGATATCAGTATGGACTTTGTTCTTGGCTTACCGAGGACACAGCGGGGACATGATTCAATTTTTGTAGTAGTTGACCGATTTTCAAAGATGGCACATTTCATTCCCTGCAAGAAGACTAATGATGCTGTTCATGTAGCAGAATTGTTTTTCAGAGAAGTAGTGAGACTTCATGGTTTGCCAAAGACCATAGTTTCAGATCGGGACACTAAGTTTGTTGGATATTTCTGGCGTACATTGTGGAAGAAGTTAAAGACAGATTTGAAGTTCAGTTCATCACATCATCCACAGACTGATGGACAGACAGAGGTGGTGAATAGAAGTTTAGGAAATTTGCTGAGATGTTTGGTTGGAGATAAGCCAGCAGGATGGGATTTGATTTTACCACAGGCGGAATTTGCATACAATAATTCTGTCAACAGGAGCACTGGTAAATCACCATTCCAGATTGTATATGGAAGTAGTCCAAGAAATGCATCTGAATTGAGAAAGATAGATAAAGGAGAAATAAGTAGTGCTGAAGCTGAGGATTTTGCAGAACACTTGAAGAACATCCATGAGGAGGTGAGGAAGCATATTACCAAGATGAATGCACAGTATAAGGCTAAGGCGGATGAGAAAAGGAGGTATAAGGAATTTCAGGTTGGTGATGAAGTCATGGTTCATTTGCGGAAGGAGCAGTTTCCAGTTGGTACATATAACAAGCTAAAAATGAAGAAGTTTGGACCATGTAGGATACTGAAGAAGCATGATTCAGGAAATGCATATGAGGTAGAATTGCCTAGTGAGCTGAATATTTCAACAGTGTTTAACATTTCAGATCTGATAGAGTATCATGAAGGAGGTGTTGAAGATGAGATCACAGCAGCACAGTGGAGTATTCCAGTAACTAGTTCAGATATCAAGGAGATTGAAGACATACTGGACAGTCGTGTTGGCAGAAGCACAAGGAACAGGACATATGAAGAATATCTGGTCAAATGGAAAGGACGACCTATTGAAGATTCATCATGGCTAACAAAGGAGGAGGTTAACCATCTTGGTTTTCCTCTACACACCTAAGTCGTGACAGGGTCACTTCTCAAATTACCCCGGGTGTCTGATGCAGGAGCATCCTGGGTGTAAGAGCAATCTTGCATCACCCAAAAATATTTCTATTTTTTTGTATTCAATAAGGGCTATTTTGTGCAGAGCTGCTATTTATGGAAAGTTACTATTTTTGGTAATTTTCGTATGTGCTCAGAATGATCTGATTTCTTTCTTGGAGGTTCCTTTTGGTCATATAAGTCTGCCAGTAAAGTTTCACTGCCAGATCAAGTGTATATTGGAAGATATTGAAGATTTTCGGTATTGGCAGCAGGGTACAAAAACTTCGAACTCAGTTTTGAAGGCTTTAGAGGCCCCGGATGAGGTCAAATTTTGGGCTGAATGAAGCTTGCTTGATTTAGGCGTTGTAGAGCGCTTCGTGGCATTTCCGAAATGGGGTTACAATAGTCAATCGGGTCAACTGGTGATGACTTATGGTCTTCGGAAGTTGGGTCACCTGAAATGGCAGAAAATAATTTTCCTTCAAAATTTCTGTTCGGGTTTCAAAAGTTATTTTGAGCCGACTTTGATGTAATAAATTGAAAAATAAAATAATTCTAAGTTTGGTCGGCCCTTCGGGCTAAATTTCTGGAACCTTCTCGGGCGGTGGAAATTGCCTATATAAGGAAGGCTGTATTATTGTCTTAGGCAGTTCAGAATAGTTCTAGGTAATAGTTCGAGACTTTGTCCTACAGAATATTGTAACGGAATGCCCATGTGGCTTTGCATATTGTAATTCTGAAAGTTTGTAATTCCACATTTGTGGAGATAATAAGAAGCCAATTTTCTGTTCTTGCATATTGTTGTTGTTTCTCTATTTCTGTTATGTGTTTGTGGTATTAAGGGGAGCACCCTTCATCAGACAATCAGGTCAAGGGTTGGTGGAAAAAGAATCCTAATGATGCTCTCCCTCCAAATGAAAAATCTAAGACTTGAAGTGGACCATAAAATCTTGAAGGACTCTATATTCTCTAAACTCTACATTTCTTCCATTTTTGTTCAATGTGAAATTTAATGTTAGAAAAGAAAATGTTGTTGGCAAAATTGCTTTCCAATATGATCTCTACAACTTGGATTCTCAATGCTTACTTGTTAGTTTTGGAAAATTAGAGTGCATATAATGAACTATAGATGAAAAAGAAAAATTCTTCTTATGTTTTTATGTTTTCATTATGTTGTAGATTGTAACATGTTTAGTTTAATTTTATGTTAATAGGTTAGTGTATTTTTCATATATAAAAATAAAACCAACACCATATAGGTTTAACACTCAACATAATCATAGTCATGTGCATCACACAACATACACATTAGAATTTTTTTGGTATCCTCATGGATCCTAGTTGATGACTAACCTATATAGTTGCATATAAATACCTAGTTTGTAATATTTTATAGTTAGGAGAAGAATACATATGTTCACTTATAAAACCTATGTCTATTTTATCTATTCTTTATTTATTAGTATAAGTGGTATGTTTTCCATAAGGTTTATGCATCTTAACTATGTCTTTGATGTGCATATATCTTTATATTATGTATTCTATGGTCATGATCTCTTACAATGTAATTTACATGATTGACTATTTTTTTACTTGGGAATCAAATCAATAAATATCATGATATGAATCAAACACAATATTTGACATTTTATAATAAAAAATGGTGAGAAATGAACAATGCTATAATGTCGATCACACACCAAATCATGGGAGTACTATTATACATAGGAATCAAAGACCCTTGCCTACAAGATAGATTGAGTAAGCATAACCTAGTGAGTAGGGTGCCAACTCGGGATCTATACTCTATAGGATTAGATTTGATTAATTTCACTAAAAAATTTAAATGATATGTAAATCTGATCTATGAAAGTTCATGCAAGGAAATAGAGATAAGAATGTGTGCACCTACAAAAGGAAGTGAAATATTGCACTTTAAACCTGAATTTTTTTACTTTTAGAATCCCAAAATCTATTGAATTTTGGATATGACAACCTAGAATTTGTGTTTGAATATTCTGATACTTTTTTATCTAGAAAAGGAAAAGGTTGACCTAGACAGCTTGACCTAGTCCTAAGAGATTCTAGACAGAAATATAGAAAGATACCATGTGGGCCTCCAGATTTAGTTCCCATATCTACAACTAGATCTATACTTCTATAACCTGCAAATTTGAAAAAGTGTGTGTGTGTGTGTGGCTATATAGGGGTTTTCCTTAGTCAACCCCTTGTTTTTGTGATTCCCACCTCCATGGGTAGCCATTAGAATATGTAAAATGTGTGTTGTGCTTCTGAATATAGAGAATATCTAGAATGCAAATGAGCTAAAATACATACGTAAATTCCTAGATCTAACCCTATGTGTGATAGAGTGAAACCCTATCATATAAATACAAATAATGTTTGATTGAATGCATGTAAATGTGAACATGTAAAATATGAAACTTATTAATGCATAAATATGAAAATAACAAGGAAATCATACCAATACCAAGAGGTAAAAAGTACTCCTATCCATCCTCACAATCTGTTTGAAAGTCCATGATAATATAGAAATTGATGTCTTGATTGCTTGATTGAAAATGTATATGCTTGATGTGAATTCTTGAGAGAACTCTTCAATAGAAAAATATTGCTTCAATGGATGTCATCAAACTAGGGCTTCCACCTTGTAATTGATTATTGTAATCAAATTGGGGTTTTCACCTTACACTTTATTTTATTATGCCAAAATGATTCATTTAGGTTTCTTTTATAGTTATTTCAAGATCTAGAATTAAGTAGCCAACAATGGATCTAGAAAACTTTCAACTCCATCAAAGTGGATCTAGGTCGTAAATCTAGACTTAATACCCTATGAAAAGGCCGACAAGGGTGGCCTTGTCTAGGACAAGGATGACCTACAGAACCTAGTCCCTAGGAAATTTGGTGAATCCTGAGTGGTGGGTCACTATAAATCCAATGGTTTAAGGTAAAAAACTGTAGTTGATTTTGATGGCGGGATTGAATTCTAAGGCCAAAAGAAGGTGAAGTCTGGGAGATAGAATGAATTTTATGATTGGAGGAAAATAGAGGAGGATTCCTATAAACTACATCCTACCTTTATTTTGCACAAGTTAGAGGGATATGATGAATCAAATTTGAATTAGAGATGCATTAAGTGCAATTATGAAGTCCTAGTGTATTAAGAGAAAACCTAACCTATTTGGAATAGGCGTAGACATTCAAACATTAGTCAAATAGTCTATTCCTAACATATAGTAAAATCTATTTGCAAAGACATTCAGATAGAGCTTCAACGGGAGGACCCTGTCACCGTTCGATTTGCTCTCAATTTAGGGATGTGGGTGTTCTCTCAAAACACATGGAATTTTCCCCTAATACATATTGGGAAGGATTTTGATGGATTAGGGACCATGAGAACCCCATAATGGCACAATATTGAGTATAGAACACCCAATTTTCTCCTAGAGTCTCAAGGAGCCTAATGATGCTCAAAGGGAGATTAAGCTACAAATGATTAATCTATGATTTATTTTAGTCCAAATGAAGTGTGAGATGATGAAAATGCTTATAAAAAACAATGAAAACAAACTATATTAATCCATTAGTTCTAAGCTAAGATGTGATTTAGGAAAGCTTAAAAATGAATTAAACTAACAAATATGCTAAAAGCTTATGATCTAGAAGTAAACTAGCATTATAACATTAATTAGTATGAAGGATGTGAATTCATGTTTTTCTCTTGGAAGTGAGGGTATTTATAGGATTTAAGGAAAGGCTTGGGTTAGGAAGTGGAGTTAGGGTCAGAGTTGGGGTTTGGGGTAGAGTCTGAGATTGAGTTATAGGTAAGGTTAAATGGATGAGGGTTAAGGTTGCTCAAACATGTGTGAGAAACACTAGGGAAGTGTGCCTAGGAAATAAGGGTGGAAGAGAAGACATGGGCTTCATTCATGAAGCTGTAAGAGCCTTAATGAGTGTGTAAGAGGCCATTAATGAGTTTGTAAGGCTCATTAATGAGCGGTGTTGACCAAAAGTCAAAGAAGACTCGATTAGGCTAAGAAAGTTAGGAAACACCTTCTAAACAAGTTTAGGATAGTTTAGGAACGTTTAGAAGGGTTTAAAAATCTCTAAAAGATTCTAGGGTTTTCAAGGTTTTAAATAAATAGTTTATTTATTTAAAGGGGTTTTGGGATAATTTATTAAATAATTAATAAATTTTGGAGAAAATGATGTTTAAATTGGATTTAAACATTTTTGGAAGGGGTTTCTTAATTAAATGTTTTTAATTAAGATAGGAGGAATTAATGGCATAATAATTAATTAATTAATAAATAATGAAGTCATCAGGGGTTTTTGAAAAAATAAAATATTTTTATTTTGGCAAAGGCTTTTTAAGTGTCTACATTTTCCCCCTCTTTGATGTGATGCCGCGAGTGGCATGGCTTCAAAGAAAAGAAAATAAGATACCTTAGGCTAGAATTAAAGATAAGGAGTTGTGCCCCCTTGAGAAAATAATGGAAGGAGGAAACGTTGTGGAATTTTCTCGAAAAAGAACACATGAGGGAAAGGATGAAGAAAGACGAGAAGGGGGGATAAACAAATAGGATTCCAAGAGAAAAAATGGATGGATGCAACATGATGTGAAATGTAGGATGAAGCTATATGAAGAATGCAATATTAATTTATATGATGTAGGATGATGCTATATGCTAGATGGGGGATTTGGGGAGCTCTGTGTATAAATGTGGAGAGAACAAACTAGTTTGATATAGCAATGCTAGAGACCTGCCAAGGTTACTAGGAACACAAGGCCTTGTCACCAGCATTGCATAGGATTGACACTAAAAAGACATGCAAGGGTTTCCCCAACATCATGTATGAACCCAAGAGGAAGCATGGTAGAAATGATGCTAGAGAAACTATAAACAAATGATGTTTCCCAAGTGCACCATGTAACCCAACATATCACATGTGAACTATGGAAGGGTCACGTTCAATTGACTCATAGGAAGAAGTAAAAGATCAAAAATACCTTACCCCAAATTGGCCTCATTCACAGCACACCATGATATAAAGGATCCTGGCAAATTTGAGGAGAGGAACAACAAGAAGCTGTAAAAGATAATCAAGATCCAAAGGACAAAATCCAAGATCAAAATGATAACTCCAAAAAATATCCTTTTCTAAGGAGAGAGATTGATTTGATTGATGGGAGGAGAGGAGGTCTAAACATGAGGAAGGATACATCTGACATGGACCTAGTCTGATTGGAGGAAGATTAGGTCAGATAGGAGGAAGGATACATCCTCAAGGACCTGCTAATTGATCAAGAGAATGTGTGTTGTTTGTTGGAAAATGATGAATCAAGGATAATCATTATGATCAAGGATAGTCAACAAAAGAGGTAGCTAAAGTATGAGGTTGGGTGGGACAATGTTATCTGATCAAAGTTGTTGTAGGACTGAAGAGGATATATACAACAAGATGGGGAGATAGGTACAATAGACGGGGAGCGATTTACAATGGATATGTACAAAAGCATAGGGATTTGGAATAGGAAGATCTTGCTATATAGGATATGTACAAGAAAAATTACACTACATAAGATATATACAAGAAGCTTAGGATTGGGGATAGAAAGGTCTCTCTATATACAAGATATATACAAGAAGTCTAGGAGTTGGGATAGGATCTGAGTGCTGCATTGGATAGGCTTGAGGATAGAGAACCTTGGGATTGATGGGCTGGTGGTGGGGATGGGGATTGGATAAAGAGGATTGGGATTTGGGATGGGGGAGATGGGAGTTTGATAGATAATAACTTGGTCCACTATGTATGGTGTCTATTTCCAAGTTTTCTCCAACATACTTGTCCAAGGTGCTTGAATTGCCAAGTTTTCACCATTGGAGGATTATTTTTCTTTTCTTTTTTTTCTTTTTTTATTTTTTTTTATTTTCTGAATATGTAGGGTTTGGTTCACACATAGAACCTCTTCAAATGTATGATTTTTATAGGATCATTCAAGGGCTCACCTTCTGGTGTTAATAGCTGATAGGCTCTAGAGCCAAAGCATGTTGTGACAACATAACATCCCAACCAAGTAGGTTCAAACTTGCCTTTTTTCTCTCGGTGTGCTTGCACTTTTTGATTTTCCTTTAGGACCATGTCATCCACTTGGAATTTTCTTGGATGGCCTTCTTGTTATAACTCCTTTTGAATCAATTCTGGTATGCAACCAAGTGATCATATGCTTGCTGCCTCTTTTCATCTAACAGGTCCAACTGTGTGAGGCATGCCACGCAATAGTCTTCATCAGTGCTGTAGTTTTTCATGGGGACATGCAATGATGGGAGCTTGACCTCAATGGGTAGAATGGCTTTGGCACCATATACAAGGGAATATGGAGTGGCGCATGTGGGAGTGTGATAAGAAGTATGATAGACCTAGAGGGAGGGATTTATTTGGAGGTGCCAGTTACAACCAAAATCATTGACAACCTTCTTGAGGATTTTTAGGATGGTTTTATTGGTTGCCTCAGGTTGGCCATTTCCTTGGGGGAGGTATGGACTAGAGAAACAATTGTGGATGTGGAGCCTAGCACATAGATCATCCACATGCTAGTTTTCAAAAGGTGTGCCATGGTGTGTGAAGATGGTAGATGGTATGCCAAAGTAGAAATTGATATTGTATAAGATGAACTTGGATATTCGGATGCCAGTAGTGAGGGTGAGCGAAATTGCTTCAACCCACTTTTTGAAGTACTTTGTGGCCATTATGATATATTTATCTCTAGCTAAGGAAAGTGCATTGATTAACCTAATGAGGTCGAAGCCCCAACATGAAAATGGCCAAGGTGGCATAATGGGCTGCAAGTCATGTGCTGGTGCATGGATCAAATTTGCATGTTGTTGACATGCTAGACATTTCTTGACAAATTCACAGGCATCATGTTCCATTGTTGGCCAATAATACCTGACTCAAAGAAACTACTTTTCTAGGACATTCCACTTGTGTGAGCACCACAAAGTCTAGTGTGGACCCCTTGTAAAGCTAGGATGGCCTCATTTGAATCTAAAAACCTAGAGAGGATGTTATGATATCCTCGACAGTAAAGGGTGTTGACTACAAGAGTGTAGCGGGAAGCTTTGTAAATTAGGTTTTGGTGTTGGGTGTTGGTGAGATGGGGAGATATGATACCATTTTTAAGATATGCATGGATGTCATGGTACCATGAGGATTGGAGACCAACCAAGACACACACCATTTCTAAATCGACGTTCTCATAAGCATGTGTGTGTAGCTACTTGACTAAGACTTTATATTGTGATGAGTCATGAGGGATTTCCAATAAGGATCTAATGGTTGCCATTACATCGGTCACTTTTTTTTGAAGCCTTGGTATCTGTGTGAACTTTAGATATAGGAAATAATCTTTTAGTCTATCCACCAATTCTTTTTAGGGTAGCAGTGTGTCATCCTTTGTTTGAAATTCATTCAAGACTTGCTTGATAATTAGCTATGAATCTCTAAACACTTGTAGTTTTGTGATATTCCACTGCATGGTTGTTTTGAGGCCTAAGATGAGTGCCTCATATTCTGCAATGTTGTTAGTACATGGGAATCCCAATTTGAATGATTTTGGAATGTAGTCACATTGAGGTGTAACAAAAGGATTCCTTCCCCTAATCCATGTGATGTATAGGAGCCATAAAAGTATAGCTTCCATATGGGTTGTTCTTCAATCATACATAGGTTCTCATTAGGGAATTCCATGATTAGTGGATATGCGTCCACCAGAGGCACTTCTGCTAGCTGATCAATAATTAATTTCCCTTTGATTTCTTTTCGATCTATGTACTAGATGTCAAACTCACTGAGTAGCATGACCCATTTTTCCATAAGGCCTATGAAAGTTGTTCTCGATAATAGATACTTGAGTGGGTCCACCTTTGCGATGAGCTTGATTGTGTGTCTAAGCATGGAATGTCTAAGATTTTGAGTCAAAAAAACCATTGCAAAGCATGCTTTCTCCATTGGTGAATAATTGATCTCATAGTCAACAAGAGTTCGATTGATATAATAAATGGAGTTCCCCCAATGCTGTAGTAGTTACTAAGATGTAGAGTATGAGAGGGCATCCTAAAACTAGTGGTACAAATATGGGAGAGTTAGCTAGATATTCTTTGAGCTTCTCAAAACTTCTCTGACAAATAGGATCCCATTTGAAGCTTGTGTCCTTGCCGAGAAGATGCGTGAAAGGTTGGCACTTATCTACCAGTTTTGATATAAATCGACACACTGATTGAAGCTTTCCTTGTAGGCTCCTGAGCTACTTGACTATTCTAGGAGGAGGCATTTCCATAATGGCTTTGATCTTTTTAGGATCAATCTCTATGCCCTGTTGTGATATGATGAAGCCTAGAAGCTTTCCAGATGTTAGACTAAACACACACATTTTTGGATTGAGCTTCAATCCATAATGATGCATACAATCACACACACTTTCAAGGATATCTAGGTGTTCACCTCATGTATTAGATTTTGCAAGAATATCATCTACATAATCTTCTAGGATTTTATGTATCATATCATGGAATGTGGTTGTAATTTCTTGTTGATAGGTGGCTCCTACATTCTTTAGCCCAAATGGCCTCATGTTGTAGCAGAAGGTTCCCCATGGTGTTGTGAATGTTGTCTTGTGATGATCTTCTTCTTCTATTCATATTTGATTGTACCTTGAGAATCCATCCATGAGTGATAACATCTCATGGCCTAATGTAAGGTCTACGATCATGTTGATGTTGGGTAGCGGGAAATCATCCTTGGGACATGCTTTGTTTAAGTCCTTGAAGTCTATGTAGATTATTATCTCTCCTAAAGGTTTGGTGATAGGCACCATGTTGGAGATCCATTCTGAATAATCAATGGATCTGATGATTTTGGCTTGTAGGAGCTTCTCTAGTTCTGCTTTTACCAATAGGGCTACTTTAGGATGCTTTTTGTGTAGCTTCTACTTTATTGGCTTAGCATTAGGGTCCGCTGCAAGATTGTGCACAACTATATTTGGATCAAGCCTAGGCATGTGTGTGTATGACCATGTAAAGTTGATTGTGACTTCTTGAAGAAGTGCAGTGAGAGCCATTTCTTCACCCTCTATTAAAGATGTTGCAATATAGGTGATTCTTGGGCATTCTTCTATACCCAAGTTGATTGGCTTGGTTTCCCCATTGATGATGGGTGATTTCTCTGGTCTGTAATCCTAGATGGGAGGAAGAGGCAAGTCTCCATCTTCTAGTGCCTCAGAGAGGTTTTCACCAGAAGATACACCCTTTATTTTCTCTTTTTTAGAATTAGAATGTGCCCTAGTGGGGTTTTCACATAAGGATTCATTCTTTTCTTTTTCTTTTTGAATTTTGCATCTAAAGCTTGCCTCTTCCCTGAAATATCCTTTAGGGTCAAGCTTGTAGACATGGATTGATTCCTGATGTTCTTCTGATTGTTGGCCTAATGTTCCCATGAACCTTAGGATCAAATCTATGCTTTGGTACTCATGTATATGTGTGACACTTGGTTGGTCCTAGACTATGAGTTCTAGACAGATGAGGGGAAGTTCTATAATGCTAATGGTGATTCGATGGAGGACAAAACTTTCTAGGAGGGTATCATCATCGAAGATGCAATCATATGATTTCTTTTATTCCTCTTTAGGGATGTCTTCAATCTCTATGAGGTGGTCCTAGTTATTCAAGAAGGGAACGTTGGTCAAGTTAGTGCCCCCAGTCATGGTAGTGGGTTCTTGTATACGCAAATGAGGGGTATTAAATCCAAGACCTTGATGCTTTGGATTTTTCAAAGTTGTGATTGGGTCTTTGCTTCCACCTTATTGTGGTCCTAGATCACTACCTTGGTATTTCCATTGTTCTGTGGCATACTTGTGTGATGTTGGGTATCTCTCTTTGAAGTAGCTAAGGAGTTCAATGTTAGGAGGTGGGGGATCTCTATACAACCACTAATTAATGTCAAGGTCTATTTCAAGAATATCTATATTTTCATGGGAAACAAATGTCAATGGCCCCAATTGCTTGATTTCATGCTCGGCTTGAGTGGACTTGCTTTAGTGGCTTGGGCACCCTTGTTTATGTGGATAAAGTAGGAGGACCCCTACTGCAAATGCATCAGTTAGGCTATATTCACTACATCCCTAGTTGTTGATCTTGATGGAGGATAGAGTGGAGGCTAAGATGTTCTCTAGATCGCTATGGGATTGAGAAGAGCTGGTGATAGAAGTGCCAATTTCAGTTCTAAGACAATGAGTGGAATGAAGGAAAGAGCACATGATGTTGATAATTGTCCCACAAGGTTCTCAAACTGATGGTATTTATGTCTTTGGGGACATGTCCTTCTTGGAGGGATCAATTGAGGATTTCATGATGGATGGGTGAAGTGTGGAAAAGGTCAAGGATGGAGATTTGGGCAAGTGTATTACCAAGATGTTCTATAAGGTTATATTGTGTATTGTGTGTTTGCCTTGGATTGGCACTAGCAATAGATATTCAGCCTCTATCGATGGCAACAACACACTAACTATCTGCTCCCTTAACATGGATGACATTGACTATGGGCTCAACTTGGGTTATGCATCCAACAAATTTTTTGTAGTTGATATGGGCCATAGTATAGTATTTATGGTCAACATGGTTTCCTTTCTTTCTTTTTCCTTGGTTCTGGGGTAGAGAATTGGCATTGGCCTAGTTCTTCCCAGTATTGTGTTGAGGGAACATGTTCTGATAGATCTACAGATTGGCATTAGGTGAGGCTTGCATTGGTGTGTCCACTTGGATCTCCTTTCTGTCGATGAGATCTTGGATATAGTTTTTTAATTTCATACACCATAGGGTTGCGTGTCCTTTGACATGATGATAATCATAGTACTCATGATCTTTGTACTAGTTGGGCTTGGGAGTGGCATCATCAAACTACTAAGTTGGTGGGTAAGTGATTAGGTTGGCCTTGGCCATTCGATGAAAGATTACATCTAGTGGTTCACCAAGAGGGGTGAAGGTTCTCTTTTAGTGAGTCAAGACCTAAGACCTATTCTGATTAGGAGTAGTGGATATAGAATTAGTCTGATAGGTTGGATTCAATTGCTGGTTTTGATAATGTGGCATGGGTTGTTGATTGATTGGTGCTTGTTGTTGATATTACTATAAAGGTTTTTGATTTTTGGGTGCTTGTTTCTATTGATATGAAATAGTTGGTGTAGGACCAGCCATAATGATTTGGACATGCTTGGTGTCAGTGGATCCATTGGTAATAACATTCTTGTTTTGATTCTAGTAGCGGGGTTTGTCATTACTGGGCTTGCTATGGGAATTGTCTTTGTAATGATGGATTATGCCTTTGTCTAGGAGGGCCCTTTCAATGTCTATCCCCTTTCCTTTGATGTCCTAATAGGTTTGGATGCAGTTCATCCTCATGAACTGTGGTAGTTTTGGATGTAGGTTATCCATAAAGATCTTTGTAAGATATTTCTCAAGGGGTTGATATGGTAACCTGGTAGTGAGGTTCTATCATTTTTTCAAGTAATCAGCTAGGCTTTCTCCTCCTTTCTACTTCAAGTTGCAAAGGTCTAGCAAAGACAACTCATTCTCAACATTGTCGGCATATTGGGCCATGAACTTCTTAGAGAGTTCAGAAAATGTTGTGATTGTTTCATAGGGTATCTTATAGAACCACTCAATAGTAGTTCCTCCCAAGCTTTTGGGGAATAGGAACATAAGGAATTTGTCACTATAGGCCAATTCTTGGCATACTGATGCAGGAGCATCTTGGGTCTTTGAGCAATCTTGCATCAACCAAAAACATTTCCTGATTTCTGTACCTATTTTTTGTTGTTTGAATTATAATATTTGCATTGATGGTTTCATGTTGTGCAATTATTACATGATGTTGAGTACCTATTTTGGAACCTTCTCCTATGAGCACATAAAGATTGGATGGATTGTTTCAAAGTTACAACTATTTTCCTTGCCGAGAGAGCAACGTTTTCCTGTAGTTTTGGTGTTGATTGTTCATGTTTGCGATCTTGATCCAAAAAAAAATCAGCCTTTCTGCTCTTAAGGAATTTAAGAGGACCTAAAGTAATATCATTTCCAAAGATTACAAGCCCTAATTCATTATGATTAAAAATTTATACCCATTTTTCCTCGGGACCTATTTTCTGCCAGTTTTCGGGTGTAACATGTAGTGTTTCTTCCTGCACACTTACGTGTGATCAAATGGGGCATTGTGCAGTTAACGGCATGTTTTTGGGTCATGTGAGGACCTAAATCCAAAGGTTCATCAATTTATATTCATTATAGCATTATTTTTGGTTTAAATCTTCCAGACTAGACCTATAGTGTAATTAAATGCCTGACTGGCTGACCTATGGTTTAGCTGGTTATATAAGGAGTCTATATTGATGTAGTAAAAAATCAAGAAGATCTAAGAGAAAGATGATTGATGAGATACATCATTGGAGAAAGATAGGATGTAAGCTATAATTTTGAATTCATAATTCTCATTGTATAAGGCCGAAACCTGGAAGGCCTCACAGTCGGGCATGTTGAAAGAAATAATATAAATTATGTGTTGTTGCTACCAGTTGATTGCCTCATATCCATTGTGTGTTCACTTATTTCATGTGATATTATATTGCTTCCATTGTGTAACTCTGAGCAAGGGCTTGTTTTTGGATTCAAGTGGATTCAATTCTATTGATTCTGCTTGTATCTACCCTGCCCCTGTGTCACATACCATATAGAACTCCTTCACATGACTGATAGGATCTCCTTTCCCTTGATATTTATCAAACTGAGGTGTCTCAAAGTGTTTGGGAAAGGGTATTTCTATGATCGATCTATCAAAGGGATAAGGATAGACCTCGTCAAATTTGAAGGCCTTGCTCTTTGTTCTATCCTTGAGCTCCTTAAGATAATTCTTCATCTCTTCCCACTCGGCATTGATCGGTGTTGGAGTGGGTACTCCCATTGGGAAAGTATCTAATGGTGTTGGTGAATAAGGGTGATTTTGCAATGGATATTATAGAGTGGGATATGGAGATTCCCCAACAAGATAGGTGGTTTGGAATGGATCTTGGGGTGATGGTTGTTGGGGAGGATATTGTTGTTGAGGCGTGGGAGCATACTATTGTGGAGGATATGAAGTGGATTGTTTCTGCTAGGGTATGATGGGATTCTATTGCTGGGAGATGATGCGATGTTGTTGTAGTGTTGGATAATAGGATGCTTGTTTCTGCTAGGGGATAATGGGTTATTGCGGCTATGTTGCTAAGTATTGTTGTGGTCGAGGAGGTTGATGGAATAGTGCAACTTGATGATAGGATTGAACTAGGTGCACTTGGCTTTGGGCTTGGTTGATGTAGGTGGGATGCATTCTTGCATTACTTAGGGGTGGACCAAATATTGGGAAATTGGTGATGGGAGGTGGTTGTGCAAGGTAGCTGGTGAGATTAGATGAACTCTATTGTTGGGGTGGTAGAACTATTTGAGAATTCATAGGTGAAATAGATAGATAGTTGGTATATGAAGGAAAGGATGAAGCTAGCAGAGGTTGTGATTATTATTGTTGCACTTCTTGGAAAAAAGTGGGTTGTTGGTTTGCAGGCATAGATATATGGGATTGGGTTGGTATTCCCAAGATGTGTATTTATGCTTGGGTGAGGCCCTAACGAGAGCTAGTTTGTGGTGGGAGTTGTGATATGGAGAACATTGCAAATGCAAATGTGGTTGTGGGGATTTGGGATGTAGATGGTGGATTCTAAGATCCCATGGATGGAATCCCCATTGTGAAGGCCATTTTTTATACTTGCATATTAGATATGAAAGGTGGAAGTGGAATGTATGATTGTGAAGTGGATAGAAATGCTTAAGTTTTCGATGAGAAGGGTGATGCTGATGTGGAAGCTTGTTCAGTAAAAGAGGGAAACAATTGCATTGCCCCTAGAAAGGGTGATGTTGCTTGTCTCATGGATGGTGGAGGGACTGTTTATGTAGTGGCTTGTGTGGGAGGTGGCAGTTGGTTTTGTGTGAAGCTTTGGGCCTGAGTGATGGCTTGAGATGCCATAGAAGATGATGGTGATGTTCCCATAATGTAAAAGGGAGTGGATTGTGCTATTGCTTATGTTGTGGGACTCATGAAGCTTCTTTGTAAGAGAGGAGGGATGGGCAAGGCTTCCTGAGATATGTGCAAGTTGGGATCATAGATTTTTTGGTTGATGGGTGTATAGGTTTTTAATGCAGGAGCATCCTGCGTGTAAGAGAAATCTTGCATCACCCAAAAATATTTCTATTTTCGTATTCAATAAGGGCTATCTTGTGCAGAGCTGCTATTTATGGAAACTTTCTATTTTTAATAAGTTGGTCATATGATCTTAGAATATTTTGACTTTACATGTGGAGGTTCATCTCAATCATATTTGTCTGCCAGTAAAGTTTCATGGCTAGATCAGCTCTAGTTTTGAAGATATTGAAGATTTTTGATATTGGCAGCAGGGTACAAAAACTTTGAACTTAGTTTTGAAGGCTTTAGAGGCCCCAAATGAGGTCAAAAATTTGGGTGACAGGCACTTGCTTGAGTTAAGGTTGTAGAGCACTTCGTGGCCTTTTGAAATGGGGTTATAATAGTCAATTGGGTCAATTGGTGATGACTTGTGGTCTCCGAAAGTTGGGTCACCTGAAATGGCAAAAAATAATTTTCCTTCAAAATTTTTGTTCGGGTTTCAAAAGTTATTTTGAGCTGACTTTGATTTAATAAATTGAAAAATAAAATAATTTTAAGTTTGGTCGGCCCTAAGGGCTAAATTTTTGGAACCTTCTCGGGTGGTGGAAAATTCCTATATAAAGAAGGCCCATAGTGTTGTCTAGGGTAGTTCTGGGTAGTAGATCTGGGTATTGATTCGAGGCTTTGTCCTACATAATATTGTAAGGGAATATCCATGTGGCTTTGCATATTGTAATTCTAAAAGTTTGTAATTCCACATTTGTGGAGATAATAAGAAGCCAATTTTCTATTCTTGCATATTGTTGTTGTTTCTCTATTTCTATTAAGTGTTTGTAGTATTAAGGGGAGCACCCTTCATCAAGTGGTATCAGAGCAGGAGTTCCTGAGTGTGTAAATAGATCACCAACTGTGAGGCAGTTTGCACCAGGACCATGGTTAGGGTTTCAGTGCGCATTACAAAAATGCCTCCATGAAGGGAATGTGGTGGAAGAGCTGGTGTTGTAACACCTGAGGTTAGAGTGCTCCAAAGACAAGTGCAAGCATTGCAAGAAGAGATTCACAAAGGAATGAATCAGAGTGTCAGAGATGAAAGTGAGGATGAAGCCGAAGAAGGAAATGATGATCAAGAAGAAGAAGAAGGCAAAATTTTGAATCAAGAACAAGAAAGGCTTTTTCAGGCCATTTCCAAGATCGGAAAAAGACCTAAGATCAAGGTTCCTACATTTTTAGGAAATCTTAACCCAGAAGAATTGATCGAGTGGATCAATGAATGTGAAGAATATTTTGAGTATGAAGATATTGAGGATCCTGATAGGGTCAAATTCGCGAAGGCTAGACTAAAAGGTCATGCGAAGATCTGGTGGCAAGAGATTCAATTGGAGCACAATAGAAGAGGGAAAGATAAAATCACACAATGGGATCAGATGGTGGATAAATTGAAGTGACAGTTCATTCCTATTGATTATGAGCTTGACCTACTAAAGAAGATGCAAAGTTTGAAGCAAGCAGGAAGATCTGTTCAAGAGTATAAAGAGGAGTTCTATTGAATCCTCATCAAAATAGGCCATGCAGAAGCTAATAAGGAGAAAGTTACTCATTACCTTAATGGGTTGAGGCCAAGCATTCATGAGGAGATGAATTTGGTTTGAATGAACAATATTGAAGAGGCATACCAGTTTTTCCTAAAAGTGGAGGACAAGTTGAACAAGAAGTTTGAGAGCAGACAAAATGGGAGAGGTCATGGTGGATGATCTGGTGGATGGTCATATGGAGGCTAAAATGAAGATCCCAAAAAGAAGGATGAGGCTGGTAGTAGTCAAAATCAGAGAGGAAACAATTCCAATCATTTCCAAGATCAAAATAATAGAGATCAGAGAGGAAGAGGAAGAGGACAAGGTTCAGGAAGAGGAGGCTATTGTGGAACATGTTTTCATTGTGGAGAAGGTCATAGGGCATTTGAATGTCCTCAATGCCAAGGAAGGATAGATAGGAGGAATGAAGGCCAAGCCAAAGTTGTACATATAGATGAAGATGCCAGATCATCAAATTCAAAAGATGCTGAAAGAGGAGAAATGCTGGTTAATAGAAGAGTCCTGCTGAGTGGTGAGAATGAACTTGAACAAAGGAGGAGCCTGTTTCGCACTAGATGCAAGTGTGAGGGCAAATGTTGTGATGTGATTATTGATAGTGGAAGCACTGACAATTTGGTGTTAGAAGAGATGGTGAAAAAGCTAAATCTCAAGAGATAGAAACACCCACATCCATATTGGATTGCCTGGGTGCAGGATGACCACAAGGTCATGGTTAGTGAACAGTGCCTAGTAAAGTTCAAGATCGGCAGGTACCAAGATGAGGTACTATGTGATATCATCTCTATGGATGCATGTCATATGTTGTTGGGTAGACCATGGTAGTTTGATAGATGTGTTGTACACGATGGTCATGCGAATACCTATTCCTTGAGAAAGGATGGAGTGCGACAAAAGCTAAAGCCATTGAAGGAGATCGAAGAAAAGGTATGTGGTAATGCAAGAATAACATTTGTTGATGGATGAAAATTCCTAGATGGTATGAGGCATGAGCATGTGTGTTTTTCTTTAATTCCAAAAGTTGGTAAAGAAGAAGTAGAGGATGTACCTGTAGAGGTTGCAGATTTGTTGAATGAGTTTCAGGATATTGTATCTGATAATGTACCTAATGGATTACCACTAGTAAGGAAGATCAATCATCAGATGGATTTAATTCCAGGAGCCAATTTTCCAAACAAGGAAGCACACAGAATGACACCAGCAGAAAGTGAAGAGTTGTTATAGAAGGGATTGATTTAGGAGAGCCTGATTCCATGTGCTATACCAGTAGTATTAGCACCAAAGAAGAATGGAGAATGGAGGATGTGTACAGATTCTAGAGCAATAAATAAGATCACAATCAAGTATAGGTTTCCATTGCCATGAATGGATGATATTATGGATTGTTTGAGTGGAGCTGTGTATTTCTCAATGATAGATTTGAAGAGTGGATATCACTAGATTCAGATCAGAGAAGGAGATGAATGGAAGACTGCCTTCAAGACAGAGGAAGGACTGTATGAGTGGTTAGTCATGCCTTTTGGGCTAACAAATGCACCGAGCACTTTCATGCAGCTCATGAATGAGGTTCTGAAAGAATTTCTGGGTAAGTTTCTCATTATGTACCTAGATGATATTTTGATCTTTAGTAAGACATTGGAAGAGCATATGATGCATATTCATATGGTGTTTGAGAAGCTAAGAGATGAGAAATTGTTGATTAATTTGAAGAAGTGCAATTTTGTGAAGAAGGAATTAGTGTATTT
The DNA here is from genome assembly GCA_027943335.1 of Chamaecyparis obtusa. Taxonomy (NCBI): domain Eukaryota; kingdom Viridiplantae; phylum Streptophyta; class Pinopsida; order Cupressales; family Cupressaceae; genus Chamaecyparis; species Chamaecyparis obtusa. Next base: position 1,400,526 of record BSBK01001162.1, on the reverse strand, counting down.
GGGATTTGTAGTTTCAGAAGAAGGTCTAAAAATGGATCCAGAGAAAGTACAGGCTATCCTTGAATGGCCTACTCCAAGGAGTGCTACTGAGGTAAGATCTTTTCATGGTTTGGCTAGCTTTTACAAAAAAATTATCAGAAATTTTAGCAGTATTTGTGGACCCTTGATTGAAACAATGAGAGGGGATACAAAAGAGTTCAAGTGGACTAATGGGGTAGATAAGAGTTTTAAACTGTTGAAATAGAAAGTTACAGAACAACTTGTTTTAGCACTTCTAGATTTTAATAAGGTGTTTCAAGTAGACTGTGATGCTAGTGGTACTACAATAGTTGTTTTTATGAGCCAATAAGCTAAACCTATTGCTTATTTCAGTGAGAAGTTAAATGATGCTAAGAGAAAGTATTCTATTTAGGATTAGGAATTTTATGCATTGAAGAAGTGGAGACACTATCTGCTTCCTAAGGAGTTTTTTTTGTATACTGATCATCAAGCTTTGCAATATTTGAATAGTCAAGGAAAGTTGAATCAAAGGCATTTTAAATGGGTTGACTTTTTGCAGAGTTACACATTTGTTTTGAAACACAAGAGTGGAAAGTCTAACAGGGTTGTAGATGCTCTTAGCAGAAGGCAACTATTGCTGATAGAAATGCATATTGAAGTGGTTGGGTTCAAGGAACTCAAGAATTTGTATCCAAAGGATCCTAATTTTGGTGAAGCTTGGAAAGCTTGTAAAGAACCTGTTACTATAGATAGAATGAAGTGGCTAGATTTTATCATCTAGGATGATATGCTATTTAGAGGGAGTCAGTTGTGCATTCCACGAAGTTCTATGAGGGAGAATATCATCAAGGAGAAGCATAGCAAAGGATTGGCTGGACATTGTGGTCATGATAAAACCCTTGCTTTGGTCAGTCAGAATTATTATTGGCCATAGTTGTAGCAAGATGTCAAGAAGTTTGTACAGAGTTGCAGAGTATGTCAGATGGCGAAAGGAGTGAAGTAGAATATAGGGTTGTATTAGCCATTACTTGTACCAAAGAAGCCTTGGGAGGATATCAATATGGACTTTGTTCTTTGTTTACCAAGGATGCAACGGAGGCATGATTCAATTTTTGTGGTAGTTGAAAGATTTTCCAAGATGACACATTTTATTCCTTGCAAGAAGACTAATGATGTTGTTCATGTAGTAGAATTATTTTTCAGAGAAGTGGTGAGACTACATGGTTTGCCAAAGAGTATAGTTCAGATAGGGACACTAAGTTCATTGGATATTTTTGCCATACATTGTGGAAGAAGTTGAAGACAGATTTGAAGTTCAGTTCATCACATCATCCACAGATTGATGGATAGATAGAGGTGGTGAATAGGATTTTGAAAAATTTGCTGAGATGTTTGGTTGGAGATAAGCCAACAGGATGGGATTTGATTTTACCATAGGCAGAATTTGCATATAATAATTCTATCAACAAGAGCACTGGTAAATCACCATTCCAAATTGTATATGGGAGTAGTCCAAGAAATGCATCTAAGTTGAGAAAGATAGATAAAGGAGAAATAAGTAGTGCTGAAGCTGAGGATTTTGCAGAACACTTGAAGAACATCCATCACGAGGTGAGGAAGCATATTACCAAGATGAAGGCATGGTATAAGGCTAAGGCAGATGTGAAAAGGAGGCATAAGAAATTTCAAGTTGGAGATGAAGTCATGGCTCATTTGTGGAAGGAGCGATTTCTAGTTGGTACATATAAAAAATTGAAAATGAAGAAGTCTGGGCCATGTAAAATACTGAAGAAGCATGATTCAAGAAATGCATATGAAGTAGAATTGCCTACTGAGCTGAGTATTTCACCAGTGTTTAACATTTTAGATCTAATAGAGTATCATGAGGGAGGTGTTGAAGATGAGATCACAACAGCACAGTGGAGTATTCCAGCAACTAGTTCAGATACCAAAGAGATTGAGGATATATTGGATAGTCGTGTTGGTAGAAGCACAAGGAACAGGACATATGAAGAATATCTAGTCAAGTGGAAAGGATGACCTATTGAAGATTCATCATGGCTGACAAAGGAGGAGGTTAACCATCTTGGTTTTCCTCTACACACTTGAGATGTGACGGGGTCACTTCTCAAATTACCCCAGGTGTCTGGCGCAAGAGCATCTTGAGTGTAAGAGCAATCTTGCATCACCCAAAAATATTTCTATTTTTGTATTCAATAAGGGCTATCTTGTGTAGAGCTGCTATTTATGGAAACTTTCTATTTTTAGTAAGTTGGTCATACAATCTCAGAATGTTTTGACTTTACATGTGGAGGTTCATCTCAGTCATATCTACTTGCTAGTAAAGTTTCATGGCTAGATCAGGTCTAGTTTTGAAGATATTAAAGATTTTTGATATTGGTAGTGGGGTACAGAAATGTTGAACTCAGTTTTGAAGGCTTTAGAGGCCCTGGGTGAGGTTGAAAAATTGGGTGATAGGCATTTGGATGAGTCAAGCCTATAGAGCACTTCGTGGCCTTTCCGAAATGAGGTTATAATAGTCAATTAGGTCAACTGGTGATGACTTATGGTCTCCGAAAGTCGAGTCACCTGAAATGGTAGAAAATAATTTTCCTTCAAAATTTCTATTTGGGTTTCAAAAGTTATTTTGAGCCGACTTTGATGTAATAAATTGAAAAATAAAATAATTCTAAGTTTGGTCGGCCCTAAGGGCTAAATTTTTGGAACCTTCTCGGGTGGTGGAAAATGCTTATATAAAGAAGGCCCGTAGTGTTGTCTAGGGCAGTTTTGGGTAGTAGATCTAGGTATTGATTTGAGGCTTTGTCCTACAGAATATTGTAAGGGAATGCCCATGTGGCTTTGCATATTGTAATTCTAAAATTTTGTAATTCCACATTTGTGGAGATAATAAGAAGCTAATTTTCTATTCTTGCATATTGTTGTTGTTTCTCTATTTATGTTATGTGTTTGTGGTATTAAGGGGAGCACCCTTCATGAGTTTTAGTTGGGATATAGATGGTGTTAATGGGGATGAGAGGCAATAGATGCAGTAGAATACAAGTACCCTCTTGCGCAAAGTTTTCCATTATAGCCCGTCGAGTATAATCAATGATTGCACTTACAATTTGTGCATGCCTTGGGTGGCTCATGAATGTTTTCATGGAAAATGAAGTGGGGGGTCCATTGGGATCATCCCATACATTCTCAACTTGTGGGATTTGTGGATTGTAGGTTACCATCATGCTGGTAGGATTGTTAGGATCGAATGAACTAGTGGCCTAATTGGGATCCATATTCCTTCTCCTCTTGGATCATATCTTAGCAGGCATGGAATGTAGATCTAAGGATAAAAATATAGATGATAGGTGGATGCAAGATTGCTTCTAAGAAAAAATCTAAGGATGATGGATGAAAATACAAAGAAACTCTAAGGATGGTGGATTTCTAGGATATGGTGCAAGGATTTGGAACAACTGAAGGATGGTAGGATAGTGAAGGATTGGTGGGATGCTCTGATTTGGATCAAGGATGATGATGGAAGATTGGTAGAGGATGATGGAAGATGGTGGAAAATTTACTAAATCAATCAAATGAGTTGTTTTTTCTTGATGTAGGATCAAATAGGATTGGATTGTCAACCTAAGATAGACTGATGATCTTTGGAAGATTGGATTCTTGTCAATGCAGGCCAATCTCTTGCTTGAGATGATGAGGTTAACAAGGACAAGTATGGATGACCTAGATAATTCTTTGTCAAAGGGTGAAGATTTCTAATTTGGGATAAGGATTTTGAAGCAACTCAAAGGATAGGACACTAAGGCCCCATTTGTTTACTGGAATTAGGGTGGAATTGGTGGCGAGACTTCCTGATTTTTAGAAAATCCATTGTTTGGGATAGTAAAATGCAATTCAAGGTGTAGGGTTCAAAATTAGGTTTTGGCCCTAAAATGGATGGCACCATCTTCCCACCCAATAGGTGGAATTCAAAATTATATTCTAGTTTTGAGGTTTTGTGAACCCCATTTAATTGTACCATTGGGTCCATGAATTGTCAGGTCCATTACTATCTTCTTAACCACATCTTTCGGCATTTGTTTATGAAGGCTTTCCAACTTCTAATTCCATTTTCTTGGATCACTTTCATTTTGTAACTGCCCAGCTAAAACTTTCAAAGCCAAAGTGAAACCCCCACACAATTTAGAGTGAATTTCACTATGAAAGTGAAGAAAAAAGGGTGATGGGAGGCAGACGGTCGAGCTGGCTCACTTGGTATTCGATAATGATGCTTCAACGGTCTAAAAACCATCTAATGCTCTGAATTCCTTCAAATTTCCCAATTTTGATTTGAGAAGATACAGGGATATACAAGAAGTGGAGTGGATCACTACAAGGTGGATTCGAAATGAGAAATGGTCCACTTCATGCCTTTTTACAGTATTTCTAGGGTCAAGGTTGGCTATAAATGGTTTTTTTAATGAAATCTTCAACCACAATTTGCAAAACATGGACTGGTTTGCTGTGATAGAAAGCATGACAATAGAATTGTTCATGGGCATCTTTTTCTTCTAGTGGTTTGAAATTCTATATTTTTACTCCATGCCTCTCAATCAAATTTTGGTCTCTAGATGTCACCAAAATCGGACTGTCTTTCCCAAAACATCCTTTGTGAATAATAGATTGTCTATTTGTTCTATGTTGTCTTCATCATCGAGCACAATCAGAATACTCTTCGTGGAGATACAAAAAACCTATAGCCACATCTTTGATGACTTTGTACCTCTGATCCTAGTTTAGCATCTTCTTTGGCTTTTTGAATATCATCTTGTTCAGGCTCCCATTTGGCATGTAGTCATAAACTATGAATAGCTTCTTCTACCACCTACAAAAGATGTAGAAGATGGATTGTCTCAGCCATCTTCCAGATGAACCAAATGGTCCAGACTATCTTTCGAATACACAAAACTAGAATTTCAAAACTTGATTTTGAGGTAATTAGGTTTTGAATCAAATTCCAATTCTGCAAACAAATGGGGCCTAAGTGTTTGGATTTGGACTTATTGGATTTGGTTCAAGGATGATGGTTTCTAACTTGGATGGTGGATTTGGATTTGGTTTAAGGATGATGGATGATGACAAGGATTCTAATTTGTGGATTGTTGATGGAAGGATGATGAAGGATGACTGAATGATGCTATTTCTAAAAGGATGACCTAGATGCAGTTGAAAAAGGGATGACTTATGATGCAACTAGGAAAATGATAAAAATGGACCTAAGGATGGATGGTGGTCCAATAATGAATCTAAGGATGATCTAAGATGCAAAGGATTTTGAGATAGGATTGTGGGATTCTGAAGGAATGGTGGATATACAATGGGCCGAACTAGTCCTCTCTCTCTAGATTGATATAGTGATGATTAACCTAGAACTAGTGTGCAAACTATTTCACTCTAGCATTATAGCCCACATTGTCCAATTTCTCTTGATATTTCTCTTCTACTTGGATCACTTTGAGGGAAGGTTGGTGATCTTTTAGGTCTCTTTCTGCAATTTTCTTCTCTTGATAAACTTGGGAATTGGGAAGCTTAGCTTTCTTGTGTTTGATCAAATCGAACATTGCTTGGAAAGTTTTGGCAATTGTTTTTTGAATCAAGGCTTTAGGTATCTAATTTTGAAGGATCTTTTTCTGCAAGGATGTTTGAAATATTTTGATCAAGATTTTGGACCGGTTTTTTATGTCTCTAATGGAAAAGGATAATTTCAACAAAAGACAATCTAAAAGAAATCCTGAAAAAGGACAAAGAAACTTTGTGGGATACAAGAAAATGATTGATCATTGACTTTGATAATGTTCCTGAAAAGAGTGTATGTTTTGACAAATGTTTGTACTGAGTTTGGAACTTTGAGAAAAAAATACCAAATAGACTACCTAAGGGAAGGCTAGTATCAAAATCTTTGCTCATGGCTTGATACCCCTAAAAGGGATACATATGGTGAGTGTCTTAAGGTCATCCAGGAAACCACTTGGATTGATCCTTGCACAAAGATTCTGATACCTTCGGGGGTAGATTGGGAAGCTTTTGATTTATCAAGTGTTTAGTTTGGTCTGTGGAGTCCTCCCAATCAGTTTGTATGTGTTTGAATCACTTAAGAGCCTAGTTGACCATGCCTAAATAGTAGGAATATTCACCTACCTCAAGCTACCATCAACACACATCACCCAATCTTGAGGGGATGAAGCGAGATTTTTCTCAGTGCTTTATTTCTATACTAGTTGGCGAAGTACCAGTTTGAAGTCATTCTCCAAAGAGAAAGTGCTTTTCTCTTTGGACAGGCTTCTCTAAAAGTAAAATAGATGAACTTGTCCAAGTTCAACTTCTTTCATGTTACTTAATTAACAAGGCTTTGCAAAATTTGGAAGTTTTTAACAAACACACCAAGAAGATTTTTTCTTTCCCAAATTGATTAGTGAGTTTGAAATCAATTCTTGCAAACACATGTTCTTAAAATTTTGATTTGTTCATCCTTTAAAGACAAGAAAGCTTTTGAAGAAATTGCAAGTTGGTTTACTTTGGCATTCAAGATTGAGTTTTTTGCTTCTTAGGAAATTGATTTGAACTTTGAAATTGAATGAACTTTCTTTGTTTTCCAATCTTTAAGTCACTCAATATTTTTTTTGGCTTTAGGATTGAAATTAAATGACTCTTTGAACTTTGGTTCACCCTTTTTTAGTTTCACTCAAGATTTGGTGTTCTAGCATTCAGTTTTTGACCTAAAAAGAGGTTCCTAGATTGACTTTATGCATGAAGAGTTTGGTAAACATTCAAGATTTTGCAACAAGACATTTGTTCTAAACATAAAAAAATCATTAGGATTTATTTAGGAACTTTTAAGAAAGATTAGGATAATTTAGGAACTGAATAGGAAAGAGATGCATATTTGCTCCTAAATTGCATGATACTTGAAAGTACTTTGAGATTTTAATGAAGCTCACTTTTACTTAGAAAAATGCATTGATTTGGTTTTAGGAAAACTTTGACTAGATTAGGATTGTTTAGAAACCAACTAGGAATGAAATGCAAATTTGTGATTCTTTTTAAGCTTCTAAAACTTGAAGTGTTCCTAGCTTTGCATGAATGAACCCTAAAACCGTAGATTTGCATGAATGAGATTACTTTTAGCCATATTAAAAACATTAGAGTTGAGTTTGATTGTTTTAGAATTGATTAGGAGTGATTAGTGTTGTTTAGGATTGATTAGGAAGCAATTAGGAAATATTTGCAAATTTTTACTTTAAGGCATTCAAGAGTCATTTGATGTTCTTTTTAAGCCCCAAAAACAAAGTGTTTTGATTCCTAAGCATGCCAAATGATTTATTAGCCTTAAGGCCTTATATTTTTTATGATTTATTAGCCTCCAATGAGTGCCTATAGAAAATGGGATCAAAAACTCAAAAAATTACAGTCAAGAGGCACTAAGAAGCCCCTAAAACCCCTAAAAACCAACTTGCACCCTGATTATGGCCTTACACATGCCTCCTATTTCCCATACAAGTAAAAAAGGTAGGGTATTTGGTGGATTTTACTTGTGTGAGTTAGGATGAGGTCCTGTACGAGTCAATATGACTCATGGTACGAGTAAATAGGGCCAGAGAGTCTAAAATAGGCTAAAATTGCCTAGAAAGACCCCATACGAGTATTGGGTGGCCCCAGTATAGGTCAAGAAGTTTTCTTGTATTAGAAACTACACCATTTTTTTTTAATTTTATGATAATCCACCAATAACAAGACAAGAATGGTTAAAAAATGAGTTTTTTGCTTGGAAACCCCCAAAAAATGCAGTTGTGAAGGTGTGTAGGGTCCCATCGGGTGTGCCAAAATGTGTTCAGAGAAAACCTAACCTATTCAAAATAGTCGTAGACAATCAAAAATTATTCAAATAGTCTATTCCTAACATATAGTAAAATCTATTTGCAAAGATATTTAGATAGAGCTTCAACGGGAGCACCATGTCACTGTTTGATTTGCTCTCGATTTAGGGATGTGGGTGTGCTCTCAAAACACATGGATCTTGTCCCTAATGCAGATTAGGAAGGGTTGTGATGGATTAGGGACCATGATAATTCCATAATGGCACAATATTGGGTATAGAACACCCAATTTTCCCCTAGAGCCTCAAGGAGCCTAATGATGCTCAAAGGGAAATTAAGCTACAAATGATTAATCTACAATTGATTTTAGTCCAAATGAAGTGTGAGATGATGAAAATAATTATGAAAAATAATGAAAACAAACTATATTAATCCATTAGTTCTAAGCTAAGATGTGATTTAGGAAAGCTTAGAAATAAATTAAACTAACAAATATACTAAAAGATTATGATCTAGAAGTAAACTAGCATTATAAAATTACTTAGTATGAAGGATGTGAATTGATGTTTTTCTCTTGGAAGTGAGGGTATTTATAGGATTTAGGAATGGCTTGGGTTAGGAAGTGGAGTTAGAGTCAGAGTCAGGGTTTGGGGTAGAGTCTGAGGTTGAGTTAGAGGTAAGGTTAGATGGATGAGGGTTAAGGTTTCTCACACATGTATGAGAAACACTGGGGAAGTGTTTCTAGGGAACAGGGGTGGAAGAGAAGACATGGGCTTCATTCATGAGGCTGTAAGAGCCTTAATGAGTATGTAAGAGGCTATTAATGAGTTTGTAAGGCTCATTAATGAGGGTGTTGGCCAAAAGTCAAAGAAGACTGGATTAGGCTAAGAAAGTTAGGAAACACCTTCTAAACAGGTGTAGGAAAGTTTTAGGAAAGTTTAGGAAAGTTTAGAAGGGTTTAGGAATCTTTAGAAGATTCTAGGGTTTTGAGGGTTTTAAATAAATTATTTATTTATTTAAAGGTTTTTGAGATAATTTATTAAATAATTAATAAATTTTGGAGGGACTGATGTTTACATTGGATTTAAATATTTTTGGGAGGGGTTTCTTAATTAAATATTTTTAATTAAGATAGGAGGAATTAATGGCATAATAATTAATTAATTAATAAATGATGATGTCATTAGGGTTTTTTGAATAAATAAAATATTTTTATTTTGGCAAAGGCTTTTTAGGTGTCCCCACTTTAGCGATAAATGACAATACATGCATATGCAAGATAAAGTACAGAAAAATCAGTAAATGAAAAGGATATGTCAAATCCCCTAGTGTGTAGATACTACAAGAAATCATTAGTAACCACAACTTGAAAAACCACATATCAATGAAAATATAAATTATCTAGGACTTACTAAGGAAATGATGAATCTCGTGAGTAGCTATATGCCCCTTGTTTCGGCTTGCTATAGGAAGGTGAAATAGGGAATCATGTATATTGTGATGAACTATGAATGCAAATTATTAACAAATTCTTATCAAAACCATTCAAGATGAACTCAAGAAATTTCAAGAGGAATTTGGATAGAGAGGAATATAAATCAAAATTATAGTTCCTATAATGGTGTGGAAATCGAAGCTTCCTAGCTCAAGTTATGATGAAATGAATGAAGAGAGGTATTAAGGAAGGAGAATAATTGTTAGAAGATAAATGAAAAAAGTTAACTGACCTAAAAAGTGATAGTAAGTTAGTTACTACCTTTTTAAAATATCATTTGTAACATTACCTTTGTTTTCTCTTATGAATAAGGAAGAAGAAGAATATGTCAAGGAAGTAGGTGTTGTAGCTGACATGAATAGAGGATTTGGGGATGAGTTGCCTCTTGATAAAAAAGACCTCTATACTTGTGCTTTGTCATCCTTTCTAGCATTTTTATTTTATGCATTAGGTGTAGAACTAAGTTGTAGATAGGATCTAATGATGTTTAGACTAGGAAACCTTGAAATTTGGCCTAGTCCCAAGAAAAGTCAACCTAATTCTTAAAAACATTGACCTGGTCCTTAGAAAGTCAACTTAGTCCCAAAGATTTCTATTTTTCTACTTTCTAATTGAGTCTGATTTATGTATGTGATGTTCCAATGTTATTCTATTGATCTATGATTTTAGGAGTTGTCTATCATGTGGGAGCATGCCATGATGAAGACTATGATATACCTTCGAGGGAAGTATGTGTTGGAGATTTTCCAGCAAGCTAGTGTTGACTGTATGTTTGTTATTGATGACAACATATGGTAAGCAATGTGCGTTGAAGTCTTATGTAGAGAGCCTTGAGAATATGTTTCTTAAGATATGTTATCAGAATAATATCATAGATGTGGAGGTTGATTATGAGTATAGATAGTTGTGTAGTTGTTTGTATCAGTAGTATTCCTGATAGTGTTACAGATAGAGTTTTGTATATGATTCTCAGTATGGTTATGATGGAGCCTTGTACATTTATATTTATGTTGTAGATATGTTTGTGGAGCTATGTTTATGGATGCAGAGTTATTTGTGTAGTTCAAGTTGAGTTATGATGTTTCTATTTTCCAATTAGATTTTCTTGAGATTGTCTGATGGAGCCAAAATTGTTTATATTGTTTTAGCAGTTGCGCCTATCATTTTGATATGCATATTTGGTTTTATGTTTGGTGATGAGTTAAGAATGTTTGGTTGAAAGTGCATAACATATTTTATCTTGTAAGTAAAGTTTCAGTGAATTTGGTGGAGCCGACTGTGTGAAGTGACACATCTACTCATATTGAGTTGTGCAATCCTTTTTGTGTTGCATGCTTGGTTTAGCCATTGGGGATGTTATTGAAGAGTTATATTGTTTCTCTATTATGATTTCAAGGAAGTTCTAACAAGCTGACTTGATTATATCATTTGGAGAAAGATACTTATAGCCAGTCAGTTATGATTGCTAAGCATGATTGAGAGAGTAAAGAAGAAGATGTGAATGTACTGAGACAGTCAATCATCGGTTGAAGATCTATGTGAAGAAGTAGATAGTATATACTATTCATTGGAACTGATCAAGATAGCAAGTCTACTTTCCAGTTCACCAAGATCCAGATATAGTGTGTATCTATTATGTAGAAGGTTGTGGCCTTCACCATTTGAGCAGTGTGCTCTCGGATAGTGTTTCCTCACCTCTAACAAGGTTATTTATAAAAGACTCCTAATAGCATCCGACCCTTGACCAGGTCACTATACTTCATGCATTATAAATATCAACTCCTAACATTGTAGTAAGATCTTCTAATAGGGATCATTATACTCTAGTGTAGTTTATAGTGGGTGCTAATTCCCACCGGGGTTTTTACCTATTTTGGTTTCCCCATAACCAAAATTGTGGTGTTGTGTTAAGTGTTATCTTATTCTGTATGTGCTTAATGCTATTCTGTACTAAGTTAGATAAAGAATTGAATCTTGTAGATAACTAATTCAACCCACCCCCCCCCTCTCAGTTATCTTTTGGGACTATTCCTAATAGTATGGTAGATTGAGACCTTAAGATATATGCCTTCTAAGAGATGTGGGATTGTATTTGGTATATTTTATTCTACACATGAGATTTCATTTCTCCATGGTGATGGGTTTATGGAGAGATGAGATGAGGACACTTTCACATTTTATCTACCCATAGGTGAGATGACTATCAAATTAGAGGATGTGTATTGTATCTTATGATTACCTATTCGAGACTAGATAGTGAGTTAAGTACTAAGAGATCAAAGGAATTTGAGAGAGATTGGGTATATTTCTTGGGTTGGTTTCAGCTTCATGTACGCAGAGATCACACTCCTTTGAAGGTATTGGTGTAGGGTTTTGAGAAGGTTCCTTTTAATAGGAAGATATTACTATGTACTTTAGCTATCATATGGGGACTATTAGCAGCCATTTTGTAGTAGTTGTTGTTGCATTCATGACTATGATTGTCATTGATGTCAACACAATGATCTAATAAAGATTAGCAGAGAAGCAGACAGTGTTTGAGTTAGCGCACTTGGGATATTGAAGATGAAGCTATGTGGAGTTGGGGAATTACTCTATGATGTGTTATAATATTTTGGTTAAGAGTGTAGATAGTAATTCATTTATTCATAGAAGTTATGAGCAAATCAATGGAAGTAGTATTCAGGCAGTGTTCCTAAGTAGCGGTTTGTGGAAATCAGATGATATCTTCTAATCGGGATAGAATCTGGTTATACATAGTTAGAGAGAAGTTGAAGACATGTTGATAGTGATGTGGATGATAGCAAAAGATCTGAGGTTGCACAAGTGAAGAATTATATTAATTGAAAGCTGACATTTTTGTGTAATTTTGATGTAACATGTGTAAACTTTTATTTTGTAATTTGTATGCCAACTCGTTTGTAATTACTTGAGTGTGGTATAAAGGAAGGAATGTATTCCTTGTTGTAATGTAGAATGTAATTAATGTAAGTGTATTGTGAAAGTGAAATTGTTGAAAGAGGATATGCGAAGTACTGAGATCTAGTATTGAGATTTGAAGAAGCAGTTGGTGTGGTTTGGCACAGTGAGAGAAGGAGTATTGGATTGTTGAGGTTAGTAATCTTTTGGTCTTATTCTATTGACTAATACAAAGATCAGTTGGATAGTGAGTTTAGTGATCTTACCCTGAAGCTGTTTGTGTAGTGGGTCCTTCTGTCTTCCATAACTCCTAACAAAGTTAGAATCTTTTAATAGGGATTCAAAATATCCTAACATGGATTCATAAGTACTGAATGTATTTCATAAGACTCCTAATAGAGTCCATCCTTTCACAAGGAATATTCATATTAGTGCATCTTTTGTGGGCATCATTCCCACTGGGGTTTACTCTTTAATCAAGAGGTTCCCTAGTCAAAATATCTTGTGTCATTGTGTTATTATGCATGTATATCTTTCTATGGTTTTTTATTACATTGCTTACATGGGTAAAATATATTAAAGTTGATAAAAGTCATATTTGTCAAATAATTGATTCACACCCCCCCCCCTCTCAATTATCTTGGTGGACTTTACTTTCTAACACAATATTTTTATACTACTAGCACATGTGGTTTTGCACATGGAGAGAAACCACATATTATACTCATCGGGAAGGAGTATGCTAGCCCATTTTTACTATTAGTTTTGGAGATTTGTGAGATATCAAAGACACAACCTGGTAGTGTTTATATTATTACAAGTAAGGATATTTGGGCATATCACTTTTATATGACATGTAGAGTTCCCAATAGATGTTGATGTTATGGATCCATAGGATTATGGATATCCACTGAGCTTATTGTGGTAGTGTGGTGATCTTCTATACTATAGGGTGACCATCGATTGGTTGTAGGAAGTTGATATCATATGGAGACCTTATAGAATCATGCCATCCTAGATAGGTATTGACCAGTAGATAAGGTGCATCTAGAGGCATATATTATTAGAGGGAAGGCATAACCATAGTAGTGACTTTCTATTTTGATAGAATACAATGATAGTTTTGTATCATATAGGGTCCTCCCATTCTAGTGCCATATTATTCTCATGGACATAGGATTATCGAGAGGTTTGGGACCATACCATGGCCTAAAATAGATGATATAGAGGTGATAGATGTGGACTTAGAGAAAGATATCAAGGTACCACATATATTTTTTGATGCAGGTGTGACAAGTGGTTACCATAGATACATCAATGTGCATAGGATTAGAGCCATCTTCTTGATAGGCTACCCCACAAGAAACCTAGGGCCATGCTTTAGAGTAGAGCATGTGGCAGTCAAAGATGAGGATGATGACAAGGATGATGATGATGAGAAGGGAGATGATGATGATGAGGGGTAGGATGAGCATCCAAGAGATATGCTAGAGGAGGCACCCATGGTAGAGGATCAGATTAAAATCGAGGAGGAGACAACAAAGGGGATAGATGCTACCCCTCTAAGGAGATTACCACTAAGAGACACCTCAAAGATGTTGCGCCTGAGAGAAGTGAATTTCTAAGAGCATGGAGAGATTATTCAGTCCATACCCCCAATAGAATCTTGGGGTAAAGACCCACAGTCTCTAGCTACTAACAATCTTGACTACAAGGAAGGAGATCTAAGTATGAAAGATTGAATATCCTTAAGTCCAAGTGTAAACGAATATGTATATATTTTTTTAAAGTTATATATTAATGTTAAATTCTATAGTCAGAATGAGGGGATGGAGACACTTTATAGGTGAGGTTTTGAGATATATCACCATAGCATCGAGGATACCATGGTCCTCTCATGTGAGATATGAGGCACAATGAGATCCAATATGATACAAGGATTTTTTCACATTAGTGCAGATAGAGATGAAACTTTTGAGAGACGAGAGAGACTGAATCCAATGAGAGTTGGAAAAGACTCATCCTAAGTTACAGTAGATATGAGGTATACTACAAGGTTGTGCAAAGTGAGTCCCATTCAGGACCCATTCATGATCCATGACTTCTCACGGACCCTCTTCCATAGAATGGTCACTTTCTTCTCATCGTGGACTTGAGGGATCAGGGAGTCATCGCCCCATGGAGGAGAAATGATTTAATATGCATGATGTATGTTCTATAGGGCACATTTTTCATAGTGTCGACTATGTATCTGACATATATATATATATATATATATATATATATATATATATATATATATATATATTGATTTTCTTTATGTTTAGATCTATATTATTGCTTTTAATATATCTATGATTTATTATGCAATCAATGATATAAAGATTAAAATAATATACATGTGATTTAATTTAAATTTAGCTTTAATTAAATGCTACTATGATGATGTAAGGTGCTTGTGTAAATAGATGAATGTGTATTCTAGCTATTAAAAATAAATAAACACCAATCTATTCAAACTTAAAATATTGATAAAAAGAAAGTGTGCAAGCATCTTGAAAGTAATATCCTAACAAAATAATTAACATATCACAAATAAATTCAAGACCAAAAAATGTAAATTTTTGTTAAGAATGAAGCAATATATGACAATTACAAATATTAACACATAACGCTTTAATGTAAAGGTACTAACACATATAAAGATTGAAATGAGAGAGAAGGGAAAGAATAGAGGAAGAAAGAGAATGGAAATAAGACTTAAGCATAGTATCAATGCAAATGTATAGCATTTGTAGGGTGCCAAAGTGGTATACCATCCATATTGATGCTTAATCACTTTATGATTACACTTCTTTAAATATTTATGATATTCTTGATATATTCAAGGGTATTAATGTGTTGTTCATCCAACATCTCAAGTTGTTAAAGTCATTGTTCTCTTAAAGTGTCATTATATATTATGGCATTAATGAAAAATATTAATGAGTTTATTTCCAACACCAAAGTCATAATTGTGTTTGCACCGTAGACTAGATTATAAGGAGTTGTTCTTGTAGTAGTGCAAACAATTGTCCTATAAGCCCATAAAGCATAAGTCAACTATGTGTGACAATCCTTAGCATGTTTATTGATGGTCTTCCTAAGAATTTTCCCAATGAATTTTTTAGATGCTTTATCTTGACCATTAGATTGAGGATAGTAAGGAGTAGAAAATCATTTCTTGATATGGTATCAAATTCTAGAAACTTTGTTACTTCCTTGTTTTTAAAAGGAGTAAAAGGAGTACCATTATTAGATATTATCATTGATAGAATACCCAATCAAGAAATAATATTCTCTAGGAGGAAATTAAAAATAATATAAATTGTAGTAGAGAAAAGAGGATATTCTTCTACCCATTTAGTGAAGTAATCAATAGCGGTGAGAATATAAGTATATCCTTGAGAAGGAGGTGATATTTTTCTAATGAGATCCAAGCCCTTAAGATTAAAAGGCCATGAATATATCTAAGAGAGGAGTTCATTGGAAGGAGCATGGATGAGATTATTTTGATGTTGACATACCAAATCATAGTCCTTTCTAAGATTGGGAGTTAAGCGTGGTGTTGTCCAAGAAGCATGGGTTGAGAGGGTACTGGTAGAGAAGTAGGAACAACCAGATTAGTAGGTTGAGGATTGCTTCTTGTATGATAGGTGTGGAGCACCGCATGATAATCCTTAATGAAATCTAAAGGACTCTTAGATTTACCTTTCATATTTATAATAGGCTTGTTCAAAGTTTCAAAAGAACTTTGTTGATTATACCCTTTAACTATAATCATAGGTGTAGTGAAAATTTGAGGAGAATATTATTGAGGATAACCCTTAAGAGTAATCATGGGTTTGTTAAGGGTTTGAGATTGAGTGCATCCTTTGATAGTTATCACAACCTTCTTGTTTATTGTAGGTTGAGCATGAACACCTAATTTAGGTGTTTCAATGTTGAAAACAAAGGTACTTAAAGGAAGCAAGTTGTGTAATTTTTGTAAAAGGTTGGTTAAAGAGACATAGTGGAAGATTTTGTAGAGATGAAGCCATCAAGAGCTTCAATTGTCATAACATAATATTCACTACTATAAATCTCATGATGGTTCTTAACATCACAACTACTAAAGGAATCATAAAAATATTTATGAATAAATAAATCATACATGTTTGAAACATTTTAAGATGTAATAAATAGTAGATCTAACTAACCATCGATATAATGAAAGCATATAAAGTATATCTAAGCTAATGAAATGTGTGAAAAGTAAATATAAACACTAAATGACAATGTTTTTATTCTCTCTTTTTTTGAGATTTTGAAATGAATACAAAATCTAACTAACCAACACAAAATGTATAAATGTAAGAAAGGTTCGAGTTCACCAAAATGTATAATATGAAATTGTGAGAAATGAAGAATGCTATAATGTAGATCACTCACCAAATCATTAGGGTACTTTATACATTGGAATCAAAGACCCTTGCATACAAGATGGATCTGGTAAGCACAACCTAGTGAGTTAGGGTGCCAACTCAGGATCTATGCTCTATAGGATTAGATTTGATTGATTCCAATAAAAATTGTAAATGATATGTAAATATGATCTATGAAAATACATGTAAGGAAATTGAGATAAAAATGTGCGCACCTGCAAAATAAAGTGAAAGATTGCACTTTAAACCTGAATTTTTTGACTCTCAGAATCTCATATTTCAGATCTGACAATCTGGAATCTATGTTTGATTGTTCTGAGACTTCTTGATCTATAAAAGCACAAGGCCAACTTGGATGACCTTTTCCAAGACAAGGCTAACCTAGCCAACCTAGTCTTAAGGGCTTCTTGATAGAAATACAAAAAGACACTATGTGGACCTCAAGATCTAGTTGCTAGATCTACAACTGGATTTTTACTTTTGTAACTGATAAATTTTAAAAAGTAAGTGTGTGTGTGTGTGTGTGTGTGTGGATATATAGGGGTTTTTTTAGTCAACTCCTAATTTTGGTGATTCCCACCTCCATAGATAGTCGTTAGAATATGTAAAGTGTGCATTGTACTCATGAATCTAGAGTATGTCTAGAATGTTAATGAGCTAAAATTCATAAGTAAATGCCTAGATCTAACCCCGTGTTTAATAGAGTGAAACCCTAACATGTAGATGAAAATAATATTTGATCAAATGCATGTAAATGTGAACATGTAAATATGAATTATTAATGCATAAATTTGAAAATAACAAGGAAATCATACCAAGTCAAAGAGGGAAAAATTACTCCTAGCCATCCTCACAATCTATTTGAAACTCCATGATAATGTAGAAATTGATATCTTGAATACTTTATTGAAAATGTAAATGGTTGATATGAATTCTTGAGAGAAGTCTTCAATATAAAATCCTTTCTTTAATTAATTTCATCAAACTAGGGTTTCCACCTTGCAAGTTATTGTTGTAATCAAATTGGGGTTTTCACCATGCACTTGATTTCATTATGCCAAAATGAAGCAATTAGATTTATTTTATAGTGATTTTGGGACTCATAATCAACAATGGATCTAGAAACCTTTCAACTCCATCAAAGTGGACCTAGACCCTAAATCTAGACTCAAGCCCTGAGGACAAGGTTTACCTAGGTAGCCTTGTATAAGACAAGGCTGACCTAGATGACCTAGTGTAATACCCCAAAAATGGGCTATAGGTTCATTAACCTCATACATCTTCAATTCGAATGAAATCGACATCAAAGTCCTAACCTAAGGCACATCTGCACATTATCGAATCCTAATTGATTTTATCCTAAATTTTGCATCGCGGAATATTCCTTGAATGTTCCTAATTTATCCTAATTATTCTTAATTTAATAATTATTTGGCGATAAATCTCATTTATCCTAAATTTGATTAATTAAATCTAATGAATATTTAATTAATTAGATTAATACTTCCACTTAATTATTTAATTAGATTTAATTCTATTTATTCCTAATTAATATTGTTTTATTTAACAATAAATCAAATTTGCTAAAAATAATCTGTTGAATTCTTATTTAATTGATTAAATTAAATTGTTAAATTTAATAATATAGTTTTGGAAAAAAATTTGATTAAAATAATTGATTAACCCATAAATCAGTTATTTTAAATATATTTTAAATATTATTTGGCAATAAATCATATTTATCCTAAAGTTGATTAATTGAATATGATGAATAATTAATTAATTAATTTAATTCTGCCACTTAATTAATTAATTAGATTTAATTCTATTTATTCCTAATTATATTATTTAATTTTGACAATAAATCAATTCTCTTATGAATAATTGATTAAATATTTATTTAATTGATTAAATCCAAGTTGTCAATATTTAATAATATAGTTTTGAATAAAAGTTTGATTAAAATAATTGATTAACCCACAAATCAGTTATTTTTAAATTTAAAATCAGTTAAGTTGAAGATAAATCACTTTATTTATTTAATTAATTCATGATTATTTGTGCACATTCAAAGAGTAGTTAAACTTAAATCAGAAAATCAATCCAAGTTGTTATCTTTTTGAAACTCAACATTTATTTTGAGTTCAAAGTTGATCTAAACTTCTGATTTGAGTTTAAAAGTTGTTGTTGCATGATTTTGCATGATTTTATGAGTTATCTATTTCTAATTTCTTGTTAACTCAAAAAACAACCTGAGTTCATCAAGAGTGATTTATGACTTTTTCCATGCACCCTCAAGCCCTGGATTTCTATAAAATCAAGGCTCAGCTCTTTACAAATCATCCATAGAATTTGCATACTTACTCTGGGGAATTGACATCAGAGGAATCATCAAGCTTCTTGTGAATCAGTGTTTTGTAAGATCAATCTTATTTTCAATTCATTCTAGTTTCATATTTCACATCATTGTTAGCTTAATTTGCATATCATTTCAATCCATTTAGATTAATTTATTATCAATTTTTTCTCATCTTATTGAATCAATTTTTTTTTAAAAAATAGATTAATTTGCATTCATATTTTATTTCTTTCATCATTTAAATCCTTCGTTTAGGTGTTGCATTGTCACTAATCTCGGTCTAATCTAAGAATACCATACTCGCACCTACTAGAAGACAGTAAATCATCTAGTTAGCTATATTGTTCTTATTTGTATATTTTGATTTTTGCTAACCTCTAATGTTTTACTAAAGTGTTGTGTCTATAGCTAGGTACAAAATTCACACACACATTTCTGGCACCCACCATCAGGCAACCCACCTTTACATGCTGGTTTTGATTTTTTTTGGAGCTAAAACCCTAAAGTTTAAAAGATTTAATTTTATCTCCCAAACAACTTGGATTTTTGGCCTGAAATGGTTTTTGTAGGTTGGAGACATATCAGGGAAGCTTCAATAAACAATTCAGAATTTTCTAAGATGTTTTGAATTTTTTATAATTTTTTCTTGATTTTCTTGAAAAAATTAATTTCTGACGCAAATCAGCATATTTTTTGGAGATTTTTACATTTTCAAAAATTTCTTTAAATTATATAGGGGGTCCATTCTTTATTTTTTAAATTTGGATTCAATATAATAGCTCAAATAGTCAATTTACAAAAACTGGTTTGTTTTGGTAAAATGGGTCTCTAGGGCACAAATGATGAGATTTTTCAAAAAAATTTACATTTTTGAAAATCTCTCTATTTTTTAGTAGGGGTCTCTATTTTTTATTTCTATTTTTGTGGCCGAAATCATATAAAAAAAATTAGATCTTGTTGACTAGGTCAAATGCAACAAAATAAAATAAAATTTTGTGATGGGTATGCCCTTATTTTTCACATGGTTCAATGAATGATATGAGTTGTCATTTGGATTATTTTCTAGTTATTATTTCTCCTAATAATTGATTATCAAATGTAACCCTAGGGTTTTCATAAGTTGAATATACATTGCATATCTTGTTTGCTTATTTTCTTGTCAAAGAGTTTGTGGCTTGCTTGCGCAGGATTGCTTAACAAAGCTAAAAATCAGGTAAAATCTACTAAGCGTGTTGTCAGGGAATTTGGGTATTCTACTACATCTGAAAATATTTCAATTTGGACATAAAATGAACATCTCACGTGTCTAGCTTGAGTGCCTTTCCTGCTTTCATAAATCAGACTTCAATTTTTGGGCTATAAAACGAACATAGATTTGATTTTTGCATATATGTTACACATAGTAAATAGGCCCTATGAACACTATTTGTGGATGATCTTGAGAGATTGAGCTTCTTTTTCTTGTTTATTCATGTGAAGCTCCTCTTGACAAAGGATCCCCTTGTAGGTAGGGAAGGTACTGAGAAAGTCTCACGTTCTACTAGATTCGTGTGTCTTCAACTTTTGATTGATACATTCTCTCTCCAGAGAGGTTGATAGATCATAAGCCGTTGATGCCATAGATCTTTGTGAGATAATCTTGGTCTTAACATGTTGAATTAATCTATCTACTTTGTCTTGGTGAAGTGAAGAGGTTAGGGAATTATGCTCTACTTCCTTTTTGGAGAGTACCAGAAACCTAGATCCTTGAATCTGATCTAGTCCCCCTATGGTATCTTTTGTGAGTCACCTTTAGAGAGGGTTAACCATAGTGGACATTCCCTTAATTGGGTCAACCATGTGGATGGAACCTCAAGTGGTAATAGTCATTTTTTCCATGGTAGCAACAACCGCTATATAAATGTCCTTGTGGAGGAAATCTTCACAAGTGTGGTCTCTTGTTGGGTTGTCAAATCTCCCTAGTAGCTCCTGATTGATTAATTTCTCAGACTGTGTCAAAACACCGGTGTGCTTAGATTGGAGTTCATCCTCTTGAGATCACAAAATTTGCAGAGTCAGACCATTACTACAAACCCTAGTGAGGCCAAAAAAAAATTATTTTTCTAGGAATATGTGTGTCATTGAAAAACTTTTTGGAACATACACAATTAGCACTTCTAGGGATTAGCACAATAAGTCACTATTGCTTGTTCATGTGCAAGGTTGCTTTTTCCCTTGTTCATTGTTTTCAGATGATTGCTTTCTTCCCTTGCTTGCTATTTTGTGTGCTTGATATCTTCTTGGTTACTTGAGACCAACTTTTACACAGATCTTCAAAAATTGGATAGAAAAATTTGCAAACAAACTGGTACTGAAAACTAAAAAATTGTAAATCAGAAACAAAAATCCTTTCTGGTATCAAAACTCATCCTAAAATTTCAAAACTCATATCAAAGCCAAAGTCAAAGTTGTCAGAGATTGGTCAAATTTGTCAGAATCCAATTTTACAACCTATTTCCAGAATCTGTCAAACAAATCATTGTGTCAAGAATGGAGTAGAACCTATAATGGATACGTTCATTTTCCTAAAGTGGTCACTTGAGTCTAATTTATCCTTCTGATTTATCAATTTGAGTCTTTTTTATGTTGTGTCAAAACCTTGTCAAAATTATCTACAAAATTTAATCTTTTTACTAAATAGCTAAGTGTTGTGAGCTTGTGCCCGCCATCTGTTAGGCATCTACCCACACTATTGTGGCACAGTATCCTTCATTTGTGTCCGATCTATTCTTTAATTACTTCAATTTTGACAAGGTTGTGTCATTTGATCTTCTAGAATCAATTCATTCTTCAGTTGTCTTCATCTTATTATTTGGCTTCACCCAAGATTAATGGTGGTATCCAGAGCTTCATCATACAAGAAATCTGGAGAGGTATCCCATACAATACCTTTGAATACTCTCCAGGCCCTAGCTCTTGAACAACTCTACAATTCTAGTCTTTAAGAAGATGACGGTCTTGGAAATTTTTGATTGAAAACTAGTTACATACCCCCTCCATCAACTCACAGAGGTAATCAACAAAACCCACCTCAATCTAATCCAGGGAGCCCTAAAACAACTAACATGTCTCATGGAGGGACACATGATAGGTCTCAAGGACACCGATCACAACACAGTATGGATCGAGAACCTACACCTTTTGAAATTGTTCGATATCAAAATGATGATGACTTCAAAAGAATGATGAAACATTTCTTGAAGGAAGATAGAGAAGCATACTTTCTAGAGTTAGCTCATCAAGGAGCTAAACTTCATCCAAACTTTAATGTGGAAGATATCATTACACATGAGGAAGAAACTCCTATCATGGCTATGAATGAAACAAATGCATGCCATGCAAGTCAAACTTAACAAACTTGAGAAAGAAAAGGAAACTAAAGAGTTCTCCATGGAGGCTCTATATCCTTTTCCATTTGATAAAGACTTGTACATGATGCCATTCCCTAAAAGAGTGGAGATGCCTAAATATGATAAGTATGATGGAAACTCTAACCCTCAAGATCATGTCAGAGAATTATGTACTCAAGCTATGGAGTTTATGCATGAACCAACCTGCTTAATGCATCTTTTCCCTCAATCTCTAGGAGGAGCAGCCATTCATTGGTTCTCTAGAATGCCCCCTATTATGAAAAATTTTGAGGAGTTAATCAAACTATTCTATCAACAATACTCCTACAATATTCAACATTTGGTCACCATGATCAACATCTGCAATCTGAAACAATATCCAGGAGAACCATTCTTGACATTTCTCAAGAGGTGGAGGAAGAAATTTTCTCTATATGCTAGACCTATTCTAGAAACTGAGAAGTTGGAAATCTTCATCAACAATCTTGTTCCAAAAATCATCTACCCTTTACAAATGCAAAATCATACATCTTTTAACAAGATGGTAGATAATGCGATCAAAATTGAGAAAGTACTTGTGCAAAAAGGAGACATGTCACTTCAAAAAGACAAGTATGAATCTGGATCTAGTTCTAAGGACAAGAACAAAAACTGGAGCAAGAATAAAGACATTGTCACAAATGGCATTGTTGAGAATATCTATGCCCCATCTAAGGCACCTACTTTCAATCTTACTATTGGTACCCAAGCCATCAAAGCTTCTGAAGCCAAAGCCATAGAGTCCAAAAAAAAGTCATATGATTACAAACCTTGGGCTACAGATCCTAATCGCAAATTCACTCCTCTCAGAGAATCCTTGGAATCTACCATGAAAACTCTATTGGAAAACAAAATCATCTACTTGCCTGAGATGAAAGTCTTTGATCCAGAACCTAAACTGAAATGGTGGAGAGAGAGCAATTTCTGTGAATTCCATTGCAATAAAGGTCATAAGACTAATAACTGTATTCACTTGAAGCACATTATACAAGATAAAATTGATAATGGTGACATCATGATTGACAATCATAAGAGCAATAATGATCATACAACATTCACATAACCATTTCCAAAACATAGTGAAGAATATTCTTCTTCTCAACATAATATAGGTGCTAAAGTCAATTATACCTACTCAGGAAACAATGTTGTTATGAATATGGTTGAACCATGCCTATATGAGCATTGCAATGTCATCACAATTGTAAGAAGAGATAGGGAGAATCAATCAGCTAATGCAATTACTCAATCACAAGCTCAGGCACACCTACAAGGACAAATACTAGATTCATCAAATGTCCCTAAGGTGCCTTTCAATCTTTCATCTACTTCTAAATAGAAAGCTACATCTAAGTCTTCAAATCCTAAAGACATGAGGCCTACTTCATACACTATTGTCCAACAACTCTAGCACACAAATGCTAAAATCTCCATGTTTGAGTTGCTTCGGATATCTCCAGCTCATAGAGCCATTCTAGACAAAGCTCTACTCAGATCCAATGTTCCTAATGTCCTTGATTTAGATAGATTCTAGACTATGGTTGGTCATATTACATCTCTATAGTACATTTCCTTTTCAGAGGAAGATGATAACTCCTCGAGTCATCTACATAACCAGCCTTTTCATATTGAATTCTTGATCCAAAACCGTTGTGTCAAATGTGTGTTGATAGATGGAGGCACTAGCCTAAACATTTGTTCTTTCAGCTTGATTACACAATTGGGATTTTCAAAAATGGCCATTGATCCTAGGAAGAAGATAACTATCAAGGCATATGATGAGCAAGAAAGATCTTCTAAGGGAACTATTGTCCTACCTATCAGAGTAGGTCCTATCATCAGAGATACTATATGTAAAGTTGATCTACCTTTGGCTTACAATATCCTCCTAGGAAGACCCTGGATATATGACATGAAAGCCATTCCCTCTATATTCCATTAGTGTTTGAAATTTCCTTATGAAGGAGTTGAGGTGATGATTCTAGCTGATCTATATACAACTTGCAATACCTTGAAAGAGAGTGCAGATAAACTTGTTCCCAATAATAGAGAATCTTCCACTAAGCAACTAGATGTTGCTTCAACCTCCAAGATGGAAGACATTGCTAAAGAGGTTAAAATCAAAGAAAATGGTATGGGAGAATATACTATAGAGCTAGTCTTATCTTTGACATCTCTCCCTATCTCTCCTAAGTCTTATGGACAAACATTAAAATAGTCCAAGCTCGAATTTAAAGAACCTCTTGAAGCATATAAAGGAAATTTTGTTGCAAAATAAGTATCTAAACAAGATTTTGAAGAGGGTGAAGTTGTGCTCGCATGTCTATACAAAGATGAACCTAAATCTCAAGTTGTCCAAAAATGTGATGCTAAAATACTGAATATCCCATCTAAGTCATATGGCCCGGGGGATAAATTGATTACAAAGATGGGATATAAAGGAAAAGGACCTCTAGGACTACAGGGTAAAGGCCTTCTATCATCTCTTGATCATCATGGCTGAGAAAACAAGAATACAATAGGTCTAGGATACACAAAGAAGCCTTTCTATCTTAGCAAGAACTCCCTACATGTTCTAGAACAAATTGAGCCTTCCATAGCAAATCAACTAAAGCGGGAAATAATTGAACAATCTGATAGTGATGATTCAACCACCACTGATGAGCTCAATCCTTATGAGCATTTGCCTAGAGAAATAAAAGACCTCCTTGAAGCTGAAGATGATCCAATAAAAAGAATTAATGTAGTAGAAACACAAGAACCTACTATAGAGCAATATATAGTTTCAACACAAGAACCAGCTAATTTCAAAGGCAATCAAAAAGAGGAAGGTGGTAGTTATTCTGAGACAGATTCCTATGGGTATGAATTCAAATAAAAAACTAAGGGTAACCCTTTTTGGGGTATTCATCCTAACTTTACTCCTGTTCTTAGATTTCCTAGAGGTCTAGATGAAGAAATAGAAGATGAATCAAATGACTATGAATGGGGAGTCATTCCAGAACCAGATGAACTTGTTACAAAAAAGCATGTTGATGTTATTCACCAATATGCACCTCAACCTAACGTAAGTCTATAGTGAAATGATGAACTTATCGAGTCTGATCCACCGATGGTTGAAGTAGATTTCCACAATGACATTGAGCCTATTCATGAATTGAATGTCTTAAGTTGTAATATCACCTTTGAACTCGAGTGTCAGGTTAGGACCAATGATGATAGATCCATATCCATAAACACTCTTTCCCAATCTTTCACCACTTTGACTATCCAACACCCTGACCTTCTTGACATAACATCCACCAACTTGAACCAAGGTATTTATACCTTTCCCAATGACTATGCCCTCACTTGCTACCTAAATGCAGTTGAGCCTATGAGGACTTCCATCATTGAACTAAGCGTTAGCATGACAGAGTCAGACATCAAGTATCTTAGTCAAAAAAATAAGATTAAGAATAAAAAGAAAAGGAGTTTTGAGGGTGAAAACCACTTTGTGGCAATCTCAAAACCTACAAAAGTAAAAATAAATGATGTATCCGAAGGTGAAAACCTCTCTGAGGTGCCTAAGGATGAGATATTTGATGTCCTTCCAAGTCATTTATAGGATAGATCTCCAATTCTAATTGAGCCCACTCAATCTATCAATTTGGGAATAGCAGAAGAACCATAGTTGATCCATGTAGCACAATCTTTATTAGAGGAAGAAAAGCAAAAATTTACAACATTGCTAACAGAGAAGAAGATCAACTTTGCATGGAAATATTTAGATATGCTAGGGTTGGATCTTGATATTATAATGTACCATTTATCTATAGCTCCAAATGTTAAACTTGTTAAGAAAAAATTGAGAAAGATGCATCCACATGTTGCACTCTTGGTAAAAGTTGAATTAGAGAAGCTCGTAAAAGCCAGATTTATCCGAGTTATTGATTATGTGGAATAGATATCTAATATTGTACCTATTTCTAAACCAAACAAATCAATAAGAGTGTGCATTGATTTTAGATATATAAACAAACCATGCCCTAAGGATGATTTTCCATTACCTAACATTGATATGATAGTAGACATGACTGCGGGCTTTGAGATGAATTCTTTAATGGATGGTTTTTTTGGATATAATCAAATAAAAATTGCTCCAAAGGATCAAGAGAAAACTTCTTTTACATGTGCATGGGGTACCTTCTGCTAGAATGTCATGCCATTTGGGCTTAAGAATGCCGGTGCTACATATCAGAGTGCTATGACTTCTATTTTTCATGACATGATGCATAGGACTATGGAGGATTATGTTGATGATACTTTAGCAAAATATATGACTGGAGCTGAACATCTAAATGACTTGAGAAAGATACTAGACAGAATGGAAAAATTTAGTCTCAGACTAAATCCTAAGAAGTGTGCTTTTGGTGTCACTTATGGAAAGCTCTTAGGATACATAGTTTCAAAGAAGGGCATTGAAGTTGATCCAGCTAAAGTAAAGTCTATAATGGAGATAAAACCTCCCAAGAACATCAGTCAAATGAGGACATTGCAAGGTAGAGTTCAATCTATCAGATGCTTCATATCTTAGCTAGCAGACATATCACAACATTTTACAAAGACACTACATAAAGGTATGACCTTTGCATGGAGAAAGGAATGTGAAAAGAAATTTAATCATATCAAGAAATATCTATCAAATCCTCCTATCTTGATGCCTCCCATTCAAGGGAAGCCTTTGATCTTATATGTCTCCACTACAGATACATCACTGGGGGTATTGTTTGCACAGCATAATGAGAACAAGAAGAAAAGAGCTATATACTATATCAGTAGAACATTGGTGGCATACGAAAAGAACTATTCAATGATTGAGAAAGCTTGTCTAGCTGTGGTCTTTGCATAATAGAAACTGAGACATTATATGTTGGCTCATACTACACATTTAGTATCTAAGATTGATCCACTAAAGTACCTACTAAGAAAAGTTGCCCTCATGGGTAGATTAGCCAAATGAGTCATGCTCTTAACTGAATTTGACATTGAATATGTTGAAAGAAAATCTATTAAAGGCCAAGTTATTGCATATCAATTAGCAGATGCACCTTTATTTGATGATACAGCAATGCAAATGGAATTCCCAGATTCCTCTATCATGAATCTTTCTTCTAGAGAATGGCAGTTATTCTTTGATGGCTTCTATACATAGAATGGATCTAGAGCAAGCATATTGTTCATAACTCCTCAAGGATACTCAATCCCAAAAGCATTTATAATCAAGTTTCCTTGCACAAACAATATTTCTAAATATGAAGCCCTTCTTAATGGCATAAAAATGGCAATTGAGTGGAGACTAACAAAATTACACATTCATGGAGACTGACAACTTGTAATCCATCAAGTCAATGATGTATACCAAACTAAAGATGAAAAGCTTGTTCCATACAAGAGAATGGTAGATGATCTAAAGAAGTATTTCATATCTATCACATTTGAGAAAATACCTAGAACAGAGAATAAGGATGTCGATGCAAATGCAACATTATCTACTTTATTACAGTAGCCTAAACATGAGCTATGCTATGAGTTCCTTGTGGAAGCACTATCTTATCCTGCATATGACTCCCCTAAAACCCACATGATTTGCACTATTGTAGGTCATGATTCATCTAGATATAAAAACCTATTCTCCTATCTCAAAGACCAAATCATCCCCGATACCTTTAACCATCATGAAAAGAGATACCTTATCCACCATGCCTTTAACACTAGCTTGAAAACTTATTGGGGCTAGGTACTATTGGTCGGCAATGGAGAAAGAGTCTATCAAGTTTGCTAAGAACTGTCAAAAGTGCCAAGTACATGGCAACTTAATTCATGCTCCAAGGAGAGATCTAATTCCCTTCACTACACAATGGTCTTTTCATCAATGGGCCTTTGATCTTATAGGAGCTATGCATCCTCATTATTCTAATGGACATACCCATATAATCAAAGCTATAGATTATTTTACAAAATGGGTAGAAGCAGTCCCTTTGACACAAGCAACTGGAAAACAAATATCTATGTTCATCTTGAACTACATCATATGCCGGTATGGTATTCCACATTCCATAGTCACAAATAATGGTAGATAATTTAAGAACAAAGACTTGGATGATTTATGTGCCAAATTCAAGATTACACAACATTGGTCATCTATCTACTATCCTCAAGGGAATGGACAAGCAGAGGCTTCTAACAAGAATTTATTGAAAATATTGCACTATATAGTTAATAAAATAGGAAGAGACTGGCATCTCATGATCAATCCAGCTCTCTAGGCCTATAGAACAAGTATCAGCATGCCCACTGGGGCTACAAATTTCACTTTAGTTTATGGGTCTGAAGAAGGACTGCCTATTGAGGTTGAAATTTCATCACTAAGAATCAAAATGCATGGTCTAGTAACTGATGATGACTACAGAGTGTCTAGGTTAGAAGAACTTGAACTACTAGATGAGTGCAAACAAGTAGCGTATGATCATCTCAGAGTATATCAAAAGAGAATGTCTAGAGGTTACAACAAGAAAGTCAAACATAGAGAATTTTAGGTTGGCAATCTAGTCTTGAGAGAGAATCTTAAAAATCAATCACATAGAGAGCGCAAGGGGAAGTTTGAACCCAACTAGCTACGTCCCTTTGTTATCACTACTACTTTTGGCTCTGGTGCCTATCAACTCTCAATGACTGAAGGAGACTAGCTCTGAGAACCAATCAACATTCTCCATCTAAAGAAATTCTACGCCTAAGGCATTCAGTCTAGGGTAAAATCTCCTGAAAAAATCTTATAAATTGGAAAAAGTCCTAAATAAATGAACATCTTGGGGAAAACCTAGCAATGGGCACCTTGATGATTCACAAAAAAAGTAAAAAATATCAAAAGTACAAAAAAAAATTGGGAAAAATAAAAATACAAAAAAATGAGAAAAAGAAAAAGTGCCTTGGTGAAAACCTGGAAACAGGCGCCTTGGTAGCAAAAATAGAATCTCTGCCAAGGTGGTGAAAACCTAGAAAATGGGAGCCACTTGTTTCAAAATGCTCCATCTATCAATGCAATCTTAGTCTTTCCCAACTTTCAGTCTTGCTTTAGTTTGTACATATCTCTTGGTTTGTTCCCACATTCATATTTTCAATAAGTCAATCTGTACACCAATCAACTAAAGCATCTATATCCTATCAATGTTCAAACTTGGGGGCAATCAAAGTCATATCTTATGGCCTCCAATGTATCTTAGATGTATCATATATTGTCAGAGTCTTTTGAAGCTTCATCTGAGTCAGTCAATCAGTCTCATCTCTAGAAAGGATTTTACATCTACAACAACACAATCAAACATCAAACACAAATTAAAAACAAACTATGCTTTTTACATGCTTTTATCTCCTTGTATGCTTGCTGATTCACATTGAAATTTTTGCATATTTTGTTCCCATGAGCTCTTCAATGATGTCCTTTACAGGATTTAGAGAGTGATGACTGGGGGCATAATCTTTTCTTTGTTTTCTTCTTGTATGTGGAAATCTAACAACTTTGGAAATTTTGGATTGAAATGGTGTCTGACTGTAAGAGCCTCTATATCAAATTGGATGGCCATGCATACCTCGACCATTGATACCCAAAAAATTCAAGGAATTTTGATCTAACTATTGTCTTTTTTGAGTGAGTTCTTTCTCCTATTGTGAAATGCAATCTTACCTAAGGATGTGAATGATAAAGGGTCACTACAGGCAATTCCATTGGATTTAGAATCATCTCTTGACTGTTTGATGTGTTGGAAACTGCAATTGAAATAATTGTTGTATTGTCATTGATGTCAAACCTTAATTGGTAAGACTGTTTCTACTTAGGAAAGTACTATATCTATTGTATTGTTGTGAAGGATTGGGGCAAGGTTGGTAACAATAGCACCTAGGGAAAGGTTGAATTATCTTGATACTATAAAGTGTACTTGACTATGTTGTACAATAATGAGACAATGTATTGTTTATACTAGTAAGACTGAAGACTAAACTAGTAGGCTTGACCAAGAAAAAATGGAGAAATCATGTTTAAGCCAAGTATTGTTAGTGTTGACCAAATTAGTATATGCCGAGAAAAATTCAAGTGTCGACCGAACAACAGTTAATTGTCGAGGAAGACAATATAAGCCAAGGAAACATTTTTAGTAATGACCGAGCTTTCTACATGAAGACCAAGTAGTTGATCATAGTATTGACTGAGCATCAGCACTTTTCATATTTGAAGAGAATTTAGTTTTGGAGCCGACATTGTTGAATTCTTGGATTATGTAAAATGTGTTGACTTTATTTATTGATTGTTTGAAAGCATTAAATGCACTGTAAAATGTTTTATTGTAAATCTTTAAGAGATTTGAGATGATTCTAAAAATGAAGCCGAAGAACATGAAGCGGGTAGATTCAATGAATTTGACCTAACCCTAAGATCTATGAATGAGATTGAGTGGCATAAGCTGAGTTAACATAATTGAGGAAAGTATTAAGGGAACCTGAGCATTAGATATGCGTGTGCATGGGGGAAAAGAAAACAATGTTGGAAGATCAGTAAAGTTTTATTGACTGTATAAGCAGAAAAGACTGAAGAAGAATTGTGGTGGTTGCTTGAAGAAAAGTTTCGAGCAGATCAGAGATGGAGATGGAAAAGTTTCAAATTCAATAAACTAGCATTAGTGTATGGAATCGGATCTGATATTTGCAAAGTGAGTTGTATGTTTTTTAGATCAATATTGATGTTACTTTCTAACCATTGTAACAATCAAAATCCTTTTAACAGAGGTTGACCTAAAAGTCATATGTTAAATCCTTTGAACAAGGTTGCATTCTAATGGAGTTTATGTAAGTCCTATAACAAGGCTCACTTTTAATAGGGTGATTGAAATCCTTTAACCAGGTCACACCTAACAATGTGTATTGTAACCTTTGACAAGGTTGGCTTTTAACCGAGCTCACTTCAGAAGAGTGAAAATAATAGTAGCATGTTACAAAGTGGTTTTTCCCACATTGGGTTTCCACTATAAATCCTAGTGTTAATACTTGTGTGAATGTTTTGGTTTGAACATTTCTATGTTTTACAAGTTAAGTTACAACTGGGTAGTGGACTGCATTGTTATATGTTTCTATTATTGAATCAGTGATGACCGAGATTGTTTTGGTTATTGGATCTGATTTAAGGAAAAGTTTTTAAGTTTGTCTTATACATCAGGACCTGAGAACAACTGATTCACCCCCCCTCTTTTTTGTTCTAAATCATATTAACAATTGGTATCAGAGCTTTATTGCTTATTATTAGTGTTTACAGAAATCAATTTTAAAGGGACTTGAAGCAAATGATTAGGATGTATAAGAAGGAGGTACCGAAGCTGAATAAGGAAAACTTCCCTGCATGGCAAAGCTTGATGAAGCTACATCTAGCTGGTATTGGTGAATCTACAAAGTACTACATTGAGAATGGCTATGTCTCACATGTTACACCTTTGACTACCGAAGAAATGAGAGCTAAGAAATAACATAATCAAGCAATGCTGGAAATTGCATCTGCCCTAAGCTATTTGGAATTGGAGGACATTAAGGATTGCACAACTACTAAGGAGATGTGGGACACTCTTGCAAGGATCTATGGTGGTGACTTAAATGTACTGAAAGCAAAGGCTGAGAGTCTTAGAGGTAAGTTTGAGAAAATGAGAATGCAAGAAGGTGAAAAAATTGCACAATATTGTGGTAGAATAAAAAGTTGTGAATGCTATTAGAGGACAAAAAAGGGATTATTGATGATGAAAATATAATTGGGAAAGTACTAAGAACTCTATGTCATATATATGCTATTAAGATCTCAGCTATTCAGGAATCTAGATGCAACTCTACTAATGTGCTTACTTTGGAAAGTTTGGTTGGTAAGTTGACTGCTTTTGAACTCTCTAACTATGATAATTTCACTATTGGAAGCATTGATAATGTTGAATCTACTTTCAAGTCACAACTAGTTCTGAACAAGCCAAAGAAAGAAAAAGAAAGATGCATCAATGAAAGTGAAAGTGAAAGTGATAGTGACAGTGATACTTCTAATGAAGAACTAGAAGATCTAGAAGCTCTTATGGCTAGAAGACTGAGAAGAGGAAAAGGAAAGTATAAAGGTAAACTCCCTATTATATGTTTTGCATGTAATAAAGTTGGTCATATAGCTACTAGATGTCATGACAAGAAGGATAAAGATGATGAAAGAAAAAGAAAAAACAAAGATAGAAGAGATGATAGAAGCTACTGAAGGAACAAAGACTATAAAGGAAAAGGTAAGAAATCTTGTTACATTGCTGAAAAAGAAACTGACACTGATAGTGATGATTTTGAAATTGAGGTAGTCTATGTTGCAATGAAAGATGAATCTGATGAGGATGAGAAAATTGCATTGATATCCTATGTGAACAATAAAGATAAACGGATTATTGACAGTGGTTGTTCACATCACATGACTGGTGACAAAAATAATTTTGAGACCTTACATCATTACAAAGGTAAAAGTGTAAAATTTGGTAATGATGCACCATGTCCTATTAGAGGAAAATGCATATTGGGTTGAAGCTCTTAATTATAATTTGTTAAGTGTTGCTCAGCTCAATAGAACTAGTTACTGAGTGGAATTTCATCACAAGAAAGCTAAAATATTTGATGCTACTGGAGAAATAATTGGAAGTGGAGATCAAACTAGAGGTAATTTGTTCTATCTTGATCTATGTAAAGAAACGCGTATAATTGCACAACTTGATGATATTTGGTTATGGCATAAAAGGCTATGTCATGTTAACTTTGACAATCTGGTAGAGATAAGTAAGAAGAAAAAGGTAAGAGGTCTACCTAGCTTGAAGAAACTTGAGAATGTGATGTGCAAGGAATGCCAGTTAGGAAAAATGACAAAGTCAAGTTTTAAGAGAAAATCCTTTACTTCTAAAAACATTTTAGATTTGGTTCATACTGACCTTTGTGGACCTATGGGTGTACAAAGTTACTGTGGTGCTAGATATTTTATCATGTTTGTTGATGATCATACTAGATGAAGCATGTAATGTTTCTAAAAGAAAAATCTGAAGCTTTTCAATTCTTTAAGTGGTATTTGGCTAAGGTTGAGAAGGAGATAGGTAGGAACCTGAAATGTCTTAGATCTGAATAAGGTGGAGAATTTACATCAAATGAATTCAATCTATTTTGCAATGATAGAGGAATTAAAAGATAGATGTCTAGACCTAGAACACGTCCATAGAATGGTATAGCAGAAAGGAGAAACAGATCTATCTTGGATTGTGCAAGGACATTGTTGATTGAAAATAATGTGGCACATAAATACTGGAAAGAAGCTATAAGCACTATTTTCTGCACTCTTAATCAGGTACAGATCAAGATAGGGACAAATCTAACACCTTATGAATTATGACATGGGCATGCACCGATTGTTAAATACTTTAGAATCTTTGGAAGTAAGTGCTATATATTAAAAGACAATAGGAGTGGAAAGTTTGATGCTAAGAGTGATGAAGGCATATTCCTAGGATATTCCACAAAAAGTAAAGCTTATAAGTATTTAAACTCTAACACTAATAGAATTGTGGAAAGTGTGAATGTCAAAATTGATGAGTATGCAGAAAGAAATGAAGCTGACAGCAAAAGAGAACCAAAAGATTATAGATCTTTTGTGTACATTGAGGAAGAAGAAGAGGCAAGTAATAGACTTGCACCTAATGCTAAGTCTCAGGTAAGCAATGTTGAGTGACAAATAGATGCTACAATGTATCAAGAAAATAGTGTCGAAAGAGAACAAGAACATGCCGAGCTACAAGAAAATACTATCCAGTATCAGGAAGAGGTTGTTGAGCATTCAGAAGCTGAATCTAACAATCTTTTTGAGGAACTTGATGAAATAGAGTAGAGAAGAGATGAACCTATTTTGGCAAAATATGTAAGAAGACATCACAATCCTAAATAGATAATTGGAGACAAAAATATTGGAATTCAAACTAGAAGTAAGAGTAAGGATCCAACATGCCTACTGTGTGAATTTGAACCCAAGTCAACTAGTGAGGCATTGGAGAATGAAGACTAGATACAAGCAATGAATGAAGAGATTGACCAGATTGAGAAGAATGATACTTGGACTCTAGTGCCGAGACTTGAAAACAAAAATGTTATAGGAACAAAGTGGGTGTTTCAGAATAAAATGAATGAAAATGGTGAAATAACTAGGAACAAAGCTAGGCTGGTATGCAAAGGCTATGCACAAGAAGAAGGAATAGATTATGAGGAGACATTTGCCCCTATAGCTAGATTGGAAGGAATAAGAACTCTTCTTGCATATGCTACTTATAAAGATTTCAAGGTATATCAAATGGATGTCAAGTTTGCATTTTTAAATGGTATATTAGAAGAAGAAGTTTACATAGAATAGCCAGAAGGTTTTATTGATCCAAACAGAAGACACATGGTGTGAAAACTGAATAAAGCACTATATGGATTGAAGCAAGCTCCCAAAGCATGGTATGAGAGGTTGCACAACTACTTGATATAGATTGGATTTTCAAGAACAAATGACACAAGCAATCTATACATAAAAGATGAAGAAGGTAAAGGTATCCTATTGGAAAAAAGTTTTGTGGATGACATTATTTTTGGTGGACAAGATGCATTGTGTAAAAGATTTTCAAATGAAATGAAAACTAAATTTGAAATGAGCATGTTTGGTGAGATCAAATTCTTTGTTGGTTTACAAGTATATCAGATGAAGAAAGGAATTTTCATTACATAGTCTAAGTATGATAATGAAATAATAAAAAAATTTGGGATGGAAGATGCTAAACCAGTGAGTACTCCTATGGTTACTAGACAAAAGTTATCTAAGAATGATGATGCTACAGAAGTGAATCAGACTTTGTACAGATCCATGATTGGAAAATTGTAGTATGGTGTACATAGTAGACCAGATATTGCACTAGTTGTTGGGATTGTGGAAAGATTCTCTGCCAATCCTAAGGAAACACACATGATGGTTGTGAAAAGAATTATGAGATACTTGAAAGGAACTACTGACTATGGTCTATATTATAAGAAGGATGACAAATTTGAACTTAGAGTTTATATAAATGTTGATTGGGTAGGAAATGTAGATGACAGAAAGAGTACTAGTGGTGGAGCTTTCTTTCTTGGATAGAGATTAGTCTCCTGGACGAGCAAGAAACAAAATTTCATTTCCCAATCTACTACCAAGGCTGAGTATGTTGCTGCTATAGTAAAATGTTCAAATTTGTTATGGATAAAACAATTGTTGATAGGCATGAAAGAAGAAATCACTAAACCTGTTGTTATAATCTATGACAACACAAGTGCTATCAATATTTCTAAGAATCCAGTGATGCACACTAAGAGCAAGCACATAGCAATCAAGTATCACTACTTGAGAGAATTAGTACAAGATAAAGAAGTCTGAATGGAATATGTGAATACAAAAGAACAATTAGTAGACATATTCACTAAAGCTTTACCCAGAGAAGCTCATGAGTATTTGAGAAGTCAATTAGGGATCCTTCCCCTAACTGAGGCTACCTAGTCAAGCTAGGAGCATTGCATCAAATATGCTACAATAGAATATTTGACAAATTGATGCAGAAGATTGTCACACTTTAGGGCTGGGCTAGAGTTGTGAAAAGGAGCAAAGACAAGGAATCAGTCATAAGCAAGATGACAGAGGGAGAAACACTAAGCTACATAGATATTATCTACATCTGATAGATGTATGTTTTCATTCCTGCTTTGGCATTTTTGTCAAAGAGGGAGATGAACTGACATGATAACACATGGCACTGAAAAGTAAGGGTGATGAACTGAAATGAAGGATCAGGATAGAGGGAGGTCTGAATACTTCCAATGGTGACATAAGTGAGGCTTATATGATTCTAAATCAGAATGAAGCTAAGGATATTATAAATAATTCTCTGATGAATAGATAAGTTTTTGGATTGGTTGGTAATCCATGTGTTATTTAGGTGATATTATATGGTGTTGCCATCAATGCCAAAGAGGGATATTGTTGGAAACTACAATTGAAACAATTGTTGTATTGTCATTAATGTCAAACCTTAATTGGTAAGACTGTTGCTACTTAGGAAAGTACTATATCTATTGTATTGTTGTGAAGGATTGGGGCAAGGTTGGTAACAATAGAACCTAGGAAAAGGTTGAGTTATCTTGATACTACAAAGTGTACTTGACTATGATGTACAATGATGAGACAATGTATTGTTTATAATAGTAAGATTGAAGACTAAACTAGTAGGCCTGATTGAGCAAAAATGGAGAAATCATGTTTAAGTTGAGTATTGTTACTGTCGACCGAGTCAGTATATGCCAAGAAAAATTCAAGTGTCGACCAAACAATAGTTAATTGCTAAGGAAGATAGTATAAGCTAAGGAAACATTTTTAGTAATGACCGAGCTTTCTACATGAAGATCGAGTAGTTGATCATAGTATTGACTGAGCATCAGCATTTTTCATATTTGAAGAGAATTTAGTTTTGGAGCCAACATTGTTGAATTCTTGGATTATGTAAAACATGTTGACTTTATTTATTGATTGTTTGAAAGCACTAACTGCACTGTAAAATGTTTTATTGTAAATCTTTAAGAGATTTGAGATGATTCTAGAAATGAATCTGAAGAACATGAAGCGAGTAGATTCAATGAATCTGACCTAACCCTAAGATCTATGAATGAGATTGAGTGGCATAAGATGAGTTAACATAATTGAGGAAAGTATTAAGGGAACCTAAGCATTAGATATGCGTGTGCATGCGGGAAAAGAAAACAATGTTGGAAGATCAGTAAAGTTTTATTGACTATATAAGAAGAAAAGGATGAAGGAGAATTGTGGTGGTTGGTTGAACAAAAGTTCTAAGCAGATCAAAGATGGAGATGGAAAAGTTTCAAAGTCAATAAACCAGCATTAGTGTACAGTTTCAGATCTGATATTTGCAAAGTGAGTTGTATGTTTTTTAGATCAATATTACTGCTACTTTCTAACCATTGTAATAGTCAAAATCCTTTTAACAAAGGTTGACCTAATAGTCATATGTTAAATCCTTTGAACAAGGTTGCATTCTAATGGAGTGTATGTAAGTCCTATAACAAGGCTCACTTTTAACAGGGTGATTGAAATCCTTTAACCGGGTCACACCTAACAGTGTGTATTGTAAACATTGACAAGGTTGGCTTTTAACCGAACTCACTTTGGAAGAGTGAAAATAATAGTAGCATGTTACAAAGTGGTTTTTCCCACATTGGGTTTCCACTATAAATCCTAGTGTTAATACTCGTGTGAATGTTTTGGTTTGAACATTTCTATGTTTTACAAGTTAAGTTACAACTAGGTAGTGGACTGCATTGTTATATGTTTCTATTATTGAATCATTGATGACCGAGATTGTTTTGGTTATTAGATCTGATTTAAGTAAATGTTTTTAAGTTTGTCTTATACATCAAGACCTAAGAACAACTAATTCACCCCCCTCTCTATTTTTCTAAATCATATTAACATGATGTGTTTGTACGCAAGGCATATTCTAGTCATCACGATGTCTATGTTTTGATGCTTATACAAATTGCTATATCAAAATGGACTTGATATTCAGGTCATCCTGGCATTTGTGCCTTGGCGCTTATATCTAATCCAATATTCCAAAAATAAAATCAATATTCTTATGTCCATGGTTGCCTAACCAGTGGGTGTTGTATTGATTCTTGTGCATACAAATCGATATTCATATGTCTATGGTTTCATAACTAGTGGGCATTGTATTGATTTATCTGGTTACCTAAAAATTTCAATGATGATAAGAAATCGACACGTGATTAGTGACTAGGTCCTCGGTCCTAGGTTTTCATTTCATTTTGCACTTTGCATGATTGCATGATCTCACAAATTATTGAATTAAACTTAAATGCTTAAACGATTCTTCAAAAATGCTAAAAAGATATCATAAGAGTTGACTCTCACATGAAGGTTCCTCTAATGAAACAGCAAGTAGAATCCTTTTTCAGGATCAAAATCAAAATTTGAGATCGTTTATATTATTCACTACTTGCATAATCAACCTTTAATCATCAAAGAAATCCAAAATTCAACTTAACTGATTAGCTTACATCAAACTATCAAAATTTCAACCTGGTCAACTCATGGTTTAACCTATTCAAACTTGGTCTCTAGGACCTCCCAATGATGCAGAATGCATTCTTGAACATGTATAACCACTTCTCAAATCAATTAACCTTCTTTTAAACTATATAATGCTGACTTTTCTTGTTAGATTTCAATTTTCATCCCGAAGGGGGCATGGTATTGCACATCAATCAAATCTAAATCTAAAAATCAATATTTCCTCAGTAATCAAGACAACAACCACGTCTACTTGTTGATTCATCTAAAGTCCTCATCGCTTGGGGTAAATCTATTGATTCTTGGGGCATATCAAATTCATCTAGTATCTTAAATCTATCTTGTAACTGTATTAGCTTTTCGTAACCATCAGTTCATTAGTGTTATTTCCTTGGTTCTTCATAACTGATGGGTTTAGGATGTGATACCAATATGATTCATACATCGACATTGAGGTCTAGAATTGGTCACTCACTTCTTCACAATCATAAGGTTTAGAATCAAGCATTTTGGCACTTTTTCATAATCATTGTGTTGGTTCCTTTTCTTTCCACTTGCAGATTTACACTATGATTGACAAACTAATGCCACTGACTCTATCACAACTCCAAACTCTACAAGAAAAAGGGCCAATTAATAAGGATCAACAAGGATCCTCCTACACTTTGAGCCTAATGCTCTGGTGGGTGTACCCTTGAATTACTTCTTGAAAGGAGTCTCTAAAATATTACACATTCATGCCCTTTACAAACTAATTTAAAGATTTTATCATTTATAGTTTTTTGATTGATGATGAGAAAAATGCCTCTTGAGAGCGGACCAGTGTCTCCTCCTAGGGCATAGAGTCACAATACAACATACATCACCGAAAATCTAACTCCAACACACCCAAATCCATAATAAGTGCTTTGCCTATTATTCCTCTCCAACCTCACACTTAGACATCAGATTCTCATTCAACCATGGATTCTCTGAAACTACCTTTAAGAATTTAATCTTGACTTTGGCAAGAACTCAAAGATAATATCACAATATACTTTATATACCATACATTAACTCACTTTGTGACATTAATATATAAGAATGTAGGATTAGAATAAGAAGACATACATAAGTCTGAGACTGGGATTCAAATGCATTTTCATTAAAACTTGTAGAGTCAATACATTGCAAAATAACAAAATGATAAGGAGAAACAAACCCTAAGCCCAAGCTCCAATTACTCAATTTTTGGAATTAACCATCAACAACCTTTTACATACAACTGGAAGCAATATATAGTCACTAGCCATCTTGGAATCCTTTGGAAAGGATGCAACAAGCTTTGGATAGCTAGGGAAGAATTAGGGTTTCAACAACCCACCAACCAGATTCAATCAAAAATTACTACAGGGGAGGAAACCAAGCAATCTCAAAGAAAAACAAATCCAAGAATGATCTTCATTAATGGCACTATCTCTGATTGGTATGCAAAATACTAGAAATGCACCAAGTATGCCCACCACAACACTTAACACGGCACAACCTAAGTGGCCATTTCACCCACCACTTAGGTGCAGACACCTTCTATAGTTAATCATACCTTGGGCCATACTATACTAGTGAGCACAAAGTCACACCTTGTAGACCGACCATCAAAACATTGAAATTTCAGTCCTTCTATTGCTGAGAAACCCTTAAAATATTCAAATTTTAGGTAGCAATGATTAATTAGCCAATTTAAAACATGACCGTCGATTAATCCCCTTCCTGGTAGATCATGTGGCTCCCAAAAATCAACAAAATGGTCAACCGGGCCCTTGAAAACAATTTTTCCACATCAATCATTAATCGACCTATTATACACTATGTTTGCACCCTTGTTTCAAGCTCTCTTGGTCTTGATAACTTAGTATAAAATGGGAATCATCTCCAAGTTGTGGGACCTATGCTAATTGGGATGAGACCTCCAAGTTCTAGGCTAGTTCCTCTTGGATAATCACCTTAATTTGCTTCTTGATAGGAAAGTAAAATCTTGAGGGAAAAGGGATAGAACGAATGCTAAAAGGGAAATAACTGAAAGCAAACTACCTACTAGGTGATACACTGAAATGAAATGAACACAATACACTAACCAAATCAGCATGAAAGCTCTCAGATATAATAGAACACAATCTTTCTAAATAGGCTTGCATAATTATTTCACAGAGAGGCCTAAACAAAAGACACAGA
Source organism: Chamaecyparis obtusa (assembly GCA_027943335.1). Classification (NCBI taxonomy): domain Eukaryota; kingdom Viridiplantae; phylum Streptophyta; class Pinopsida; order Cupressales; family Cupressaceae; genus Chamaecyparis; species Chamaecyparis obtusa. Next base: position 1,359,552 of record BSBK01001162.1, on the reverse strand, counting down.
CTGTGACTTGCAAGCAAATGTTCTCTTCAGCAAAAGGGCACATGAATGAGATAGAATGACATGGGGTTGAAGTATACCCACAAACTCATTCAAATCAGATCAAACACAATAGTACACATATAAGATGAAAGAAAGAAGGGCCCTGGAACTCCAAGATTTCTCTAACAAAGCCAGTATATTATATTCAATAAGAGAAATATAGATAAGGGAGAGACCAAAGGGAAGAAAAAATGCCACAGATAGCCTCTATTGAGTTTGAGATTTCAATGAAAGATCACAAACTGTAAAAGTTAGAGGGTAGAAAGAATGCCACAGATAACTTCTAGAAAGAGAAAACTCTTTTTACAAAATGTAAACTTTGAGCTTCTAAAAAGCTCCAAAAATATTATATACATCTCCTTAATTGCACGCAGGTAGGAGCCAAAAACCTAAATAGGGTAACATAGATTTTCATAAAATAATCCAACCCTAACTCTGTCATATCTTATCATAAAGATATCTTTGAAATATCTTGACCGATCACATATCTTGCATGTCCACCTCAACAAGTTGAAAACCTCATGCCATAACCATGACCCTTATCTTTGTAAATGGGGCTCATCATGAATGGTCAAAATCCAATTCTTACAGATATTTGTATTTTGAAGTACAAAAGGTCACAAGTGGTGCTAACCTTTAATGCTTTTGTGGCATAAGAACACCTACATGGTACCTAAGAAATCAGCAAGAAATGGCCAATAGATCTTCTTCATCATCCTCCCAACTGCAACTATCCTAGAAACATCAATTATGAGCTACCCGCGACCTCGCATTCGATTAATAGCAATAAACCAGCAAGACACCTTGTGAAATATATTTAAATTTGAAAACAATGGCTAGCTGGTTCAAGTTTAAAATGTGGTCATTGATCATCATTTCCCAGTAGATGAATGGCCCAGATAACATATGTAACAGTCGCAAGCCCCTTCTTTCATCAGACGGTGGTCGCATGATCACATGAGCTCAGAAGATTCCATGCAATTATGTGACAACCGTAGATCTTCATTTTACCCAAGAACTACTTCTATTCTTAATGCTAACTCATCTGGTGAATATGTGACTAAGGCCTTCATTTCAGGTTCTCCTTTCCCTTTAGTCACTGAATCGCCTGATTATTTCACTAACTCTGGCTTACTCTGGTGATCATACGACGAGCACTGATCTCACTTGGGCCCATCCTGCCACTTGTCATGATATTATTGCTTAACCTACAAACACCTTGGATTATCTGCCATAGGACCCACTTTTCTTTCCTTCATGGCTTAATACCCAATCGATGGATGTCGCATGATCTCATGGCTCAGAAGATTCCTTCAGATCATGCACCAGCCGTAGATCTTTCTATTTTACTGCCACCTCACTTGAAATACTCAGACCCACTGATAGATGTCAACCATATTACCTAGTAACCAATAATATTTTAACATGTCAGGTGGACCCATAAGACATCGGTCTGAACACTTAGAAGATTGAACGGTTGTCTCATAATCACAAAAGCTCAGAAGATTCCATGCGATTATAAGACAACCGTAGATCTTCATTAAGCTGGCACCCCTACAGATTCTCTAACAATGGTCTCATTGACAAATCCTTGTCACCACTCAGTCAGCCAATAAAACATGAGCACGTCACAATAAGAGGACCCACCTGACAAAGCCCTAGCAATAAAGAAAGATCAATGGTTAGCATATGATCACATGGGCTAAGAATATTCCAAGTGCTCATGTGCCAGCCGTTAGATCTTGAAGAAAGACAACACATTGGCCCCGCTCTAACAAAGCTCCACATCATAACTATGTGACCAATCAGAAGCAAACACCTTGGTAATAAGTGACAATAGACCCACTGCGATAGAAGTGATGCATTGTAAGGAAGATCAATGGTCATCACATGATCGCAAGGCACAAGATTAAGTCTTACAAACATGCGACAACCATCTGATTAAGGAGATTAACCCTCTTAATAAAAAATGCTTATGACTTTAATAAACTAGGCCCAGTTGACATGTGTCACTCCATTTTTTATTTCTACCTCCTCATCACTGAGACCACCAAACAAAACTTAACTGCTCGCCAAATCACAGGATGCTAAGGACTTGACCGCCAGGAACAAGAGATCTTGCGAACATAGTCACTTAGTCACTGAAAGGATTGGTAACTTTGGCTTATATTAAGGGATTACCCAATTGAAGGGACCATCACCAAGTCATGGAATGAAAATGAAGTATGCCTTCTGACTAGGAGATCTTGTGAACAAAGGGTAGTCACGGGATCAGGAGATATAAAAGAATATTCCACTAGGTTTTAGAGATCTTGTGACTAGGCCAAGCTTATAAAGTGCACATGGAAAATGGAAACTCAAGTGGCTGAAAAAGGTAACGGCAAATTAGAATAGGCCCTAGGTTTTTGAGGATTTTTTTCTATAACGGTCACTTTTTCAAAATAAAACCTACAGACCAAGGAGTTTGGATAGTTGCAGAGACCAAAAGAAAAGGTAGAAGACCATGAAAATTGTCAAGGTTCTCAACAGGGTAAAAATGCAGACCTCAGATAGAATCTAGCCTATAGCCAAATTTGTATGGAACAGGAAAAATTGGGTAACATTTTGGCAATTTCTACTGGATGTCAGCCTGTTGGACATTGATCAGTGCCCTTGAGAAATCCACTGGGCATAGGAGTCATCATATGAGCATAAAATCCTGATAGAGAGACAAACCTAGAACTAGAGGGACAAAACTGTACATGAGCACTTCTTGGAAAATAGAGAAAACTAACCTAGAAAGCAAGGAAAGAAAGAAAGAAACATATTCATAGAGATTTACAAGGAAGGATTGACCTCAAAGCAAGGCTTCAAGTGGAATCCATTAACTAATATAGACAAGGCATCTCCTCCAAGAGTTGATAGCTAAAAAGCATTAGGCCCCTTTCATTCTGTAATAACAAATGGTCCACCACAAAATGAATCAAACTTTGCATGTCTACCAGGCCTTGATCTGAATTCATCCCATTTTAGAACTACATCTCCAACTTTGAAATCTCTAGCCTTGGCTCTTTTATCAAAATTTTTCTTTGTTTGTATCTGTTGGAACTCCATATCTTTCATGGATTTGTCTCTGAGTTCTTCTAACTCTATGAGCTAAGCATACCGTATTTGTAAGGGATCTCCTTCAAACAGGACATATTGAGTGGCCAAGTCCAAAGTTGGCAATTTAATTGAAATGGAAAACTTAGCCTCTCTACCATATACTAACACATAAGGAGAATTCCCAATGATCTTCTTTGGGGTAATCTTGTCTAACCATAAGGCAGACTTCAATTTAGTATGTCAATCTCTCTGGTTGTCCTGCAGAGTCTTCTTGATTATCCTAATCAAGTTCTTATTAGTTGATTCTGCCAAACCATTGCCTTGAGGGTAGTAATTTGAACTTGTATTCAGATAGATGTCATTTCTGATTGCCCATTCTAAGACTTTAAGGCTTGTGAATGCCAATGCATTATCTGATATTATTGAGTCTGGAGTGTCGAATCTATGAATTATATCATCATAAAAACTCAAGACAACACTCTCATTTGATTCTTTCAAGGCAACTGCCTCTATACATATAGTGAAATAATCTATTGCAGTGATTATCCACTTGTGTCCTGCACTAGATGGAGGATTAATCATGCCAATAAAGTCTATGCCCCATCTCATGAATGGTTGCTCTATTCTATTTGGCTGAAGGGGTAGAGCTGCAAGCTTTTCTTTTCCTAAAAACATAACACATTTGATGCATTTTCTCACATACTCATGACTGTCCTTAAAGATAGATGGCCAATAGTATCTAGCCCTCATGATTTTAAAAGTGGTAGTCCTAGGAGAAAAATGACCTCCAGAAGGTCCATCATGAAATTCAAATAGGACATCGGCTATCTTTTCTAAATCAATACATCTTAAAAGGACACCATTGTGATCCTTTCTAAAAAGAACCTCATCTATCAGCACAAAGGGAACAGATTGTAACCTATAATATCTTCTTTTTGCTGAATCTAGACCTACAGGACATTGTCCTATCTTCAAATAATGAATCATGTTAGGCAACCAACCTACTTCCTTGGCATGTTCTTCTGTAGAATGCACAACTAGAGATGAATCTGTTTGCTCTGATTTCTTTGAACTTTCATCTCTTGCCAAATGCTCACAAAGACCTCTTCCTCTAACTAGCTTGGTGGTTTGGATATCAATATCATACTCCATCACTTTGGTAATCCAACTAGCTCTTTTCTCATTTAGGTCCTTGGAAAGCAAAAATTCTTTGACACTTGGATGAGTAACCTTCAAGTGTACCTTGTTATGGGTCAATAAATATCTGAACTTTTTAAGACTTTTTACCATAGCAAGTACATGTTTTTCTACAAAAGAGTACCTTTGTTCATACTCTTCTAAACCTTTGCTGAAGAAAGCAATAGGCTACTCCAATCCTTCTAAATTTTCTTGAGTCAACATAGCAGATATAGCATCATGACCCCCATAAGCATAAAGGAGAAAATCCTTACTAAAATTTGGGTTTAATAGAGTAGGAGCTTCTATCAAGGCTTCTTTAATAGCTTGGAAGTTAGCTTTTCCTTCTTTAGTCTAGCTGAAGGCTGAACTCTTCTTTAACATGGCTATCAAAGGCTTCAATAAATCTACAATATTAGGCAAGAAAAACCTAACAAAATTAATCTTTCCTATGAAATATTGGAGACTTTTCTTATGATGTGGCAATGGTAGCTCTAGGATGGCTACAATCCTCTCAAGGTATATTGTAATTCCTTTCTTGGATACTATATATCCTAGAAATTTTCCTTCATGAACTGCAAACACACATTTCTTGGGATTAAGAGATATCCCAAACTCTCTACATCTTTCAAAGATTTTCCTCAAGTGTTTGATATGATCTGCTACATGTTTAGAATAGACAGTTATGTCATCTAAGTAGACCAGTACATATTTGTACATGAGGCTTTTAAAGGCCATATCCATTGCCTTTTGAAAAGTAGCACTTGCATTTGACAAACCAAAGGGCATCTTTTGATAAGCCATGGTTGCCCACTTGGTTGTAAATGTAGTCTTATATTGATCCTCCTCATTGACTAGGATCTGATTATATCCTAAATAGCCATCCAAAAATGAAAATCTCTCAGATCTAGAGACACATTGTAAGATTTGTTCCATAGAGGGTAATGGATGGCGGTATTTTAAAGAGGCCCTATTAAGATCCCTGAAGTCAACACATAACCTTAACTCCCCATTCTTCTTCCTTATAGGAACAAGGTTGGAAACCCAACTAGTATGCTTGATGGGGTAGATGATACCACGTCTATTAATTTGAGCACCTCTTTATGCATAAGTGGCTCAAGCTTGGGATTAACAAGCCTTTGCTTTTGTATCACTAGTTTTGTATTAGGTTCTAATTCAATAGTGTGCTGAGAAAGGGCTGGATTAAAACCTTTGAGGTCTTCATATTGCCATGCAAATACATCACTGAATCTCTAAATAGTTGGGTATAAGCCTTCCTTTCTAAATTAGTGTTTACTTTTCCAAATTGTAAGCTTTTACCTAGTTCCAATTCTAATTCAACTCAATGTTCTTGTTGAACTACCAAGCCAACTTTATTCTTCTTAACTTGATCATCTTTGTTGAAGATAGTCTCTAAGGTGACAAGACCTTTAGGCATCTTATTAGACTTAAGTTGTATCACTTGGTTACCATAGTTTTTCAATAATCTATCTTAATTATGTTTTGAGAAGACATCCTCTTCAAACAAGAATTGTAGAATCTGCTCATCATTGTCAAACACTTGCCAATTAGTATTATTATCAAGGATAGAAGGTTTGACAATTAATTTTATATGTTTTTGGGTCTCCTCCTTTGAAACACCATTAGGAATGTCATACTGAGATCCAACAGCAGCTAATCTATCTGCATTTTGGTTTAGCTTTCTAGGGATGGCAACAATATTGAAAGCACAAAAGTCTTCAATTGCATCCCAAACTCTATGTTTGTATGCTTTCAAGGTGCCATTTTTGGTTGCACTTATCCCTCTCACTTGGCTGACTACTAACTCACTATCACCATAGACTTTTAAGGCCTTGAGCCCTCTTTTTCTAGCCCACTCCAGTCCATTCACCAAACTTTCATATTCTGCAGTGTTGCTAGTGCAGGAGAAACTAAATCTGAAAGCTATATAATATCTTTCTCCTTTTGGGGACACTAGCATAGCACCACCACTAGAACCATGTCTGCTTCTAGCTCCATCAAAAAACAATTCCCAAACCTGATTGCTTTGATCCTCTGAATCAGTGTCCTCTTTGAGGAGATTTGGCTCTATAGATCAATTCTCTTGTATCAAATAACTTCCCAAACTAGCATCCCAAATGACATTTTCTTGGGTTTCAAAAACCTTTTTTGATTCTAATTCATCTAGTAATATATCAAGGATACTTTATGTCTTAGTGTTTGCTTCTCTGATAGTTGGGAAATCATTGTAATCAAATACAAGGTAGTTTATATTGATGGTATTGAACACATATGGCTCTATATGGTGTGCTGCTAATGATTCAGATTGAATGGTAACCTTGGTACCATATCTTGTGTGGAAAAGCATGTGGGACCAGTCAAAAGAAAGGTAGCCTCCTATTTTGGCTGTAAACTCCCTTTGACAAACATATGGCAAATAAAGCAGGGAGATCTATGATATATATATCAAGTAGGATAGAGAAATTAGGACTAGCATGAAGGATTGGACTGGTATCCTTAGCTACACCTATAGTGTTAACTAAGGATCCATCAAGTTGTGTAACCTTCTTTTGGAGGGGTTCATATTTAAGTCCTAATTGGTCAGCCACCTTTTTGGGCATTACAATACTGGTGGCTCCACTATCTACCATACAATTATGTACTAGGGATTTTCCAATAATTAAGGATACATAAAAGGGAGGTGGTTTTGAGTTCCTACCTTGCATGGTATTGGCTTTGGAGTTGCAACTTGGAGCCTCCTTTTCTTGATTAGTTTTGACCAACACTAGATTTGCAACTTCTTTTGTAGACTGAAGATTTGTCATTTCAATCATAGCTTTCTTCAAAATCTCAGGTTGTCCTGGAATAGCCAAAGAATCCCACATAGATATGGTAATGTTCACCTTCTTCATGTTGTCTACAATGTTGAAAGGTGTCACAATGTGTACTCTCTATTGTGCTTTTACTATAATAGGCTCCACTGCTTTGAGAGTCTGGCCCTCTTTACTTGTAATGACAGGAACCTTCTTGAATATGATGGGGGTAGCTTGCTGCATTGGTTCTGTAGATGTAGTAGCTTTAGTCCCAGAGTCTACTTGCTCCATGTCTTGAGCTCTTCTCTTTGACCTTGTGTTGGCAGCAATGGAAGGTTCACTAATGACTCCATTGAAGTCTTGTTGCTCCCAATTGAAAAGATCAGTCTCATTCTCTTGTGATTCTTGTTGAGGAATTGATCCACTAGAAGAAGCTTCTAATTAAGCTTGCAAGGCATTTTGAACCATTAGTGCTTGGTTCATCCATCCATTTGAACATGTAGATTGATTATGAGGCTGATTACAAGGGAAAAACCATTCATTGTCCATAACCATATTATTTTGACTAGGGACCATGTCCCTAACTGGATTCACAGAATTGAGAGGTGCAGGGTTGTATGGTTGGAATGGTCTTTAATTAAAATTCTTCTTTTGGTGAGCCCCTTGATAACCTCCTTGGTATGGTGGCCTATTTTGCTGATAAGACTATCCCTGATTCTGATATTGTTCATTATGACCTTGGCCTTGTGGCTAAAATGGTGGTCTAATTCCTTTCCCTTGCCTCTTTAGGTTTGTAACCTCTTTAGTCAAAGTTTGCAGCAAATTTGTCATTTCTTGCTAACTAGTTTGTTGACTACTCATTTCTTGCAGCTCTTGAGAGAAACTTGTTTTTAACTCCTGACTACTAGCACTGGCCTGAGGTGCTAATATGGTGGGAATAGGGGTAAATGGGGGTACTTGTAAAGGTGCAATGGGCTGAAGGCTAGGAAAGATGGGCATGGGTGGCCTTCTAGCTATCATGCCTACTTGGATTAAACAATTTTCATCCCTAACAGCTATGTCAAAAGCTTGGGGTAAAGAGGTACCGCCCATAGATTGGATCATGATAGAGATTTGACCATTCAAACTTTGCAAGAAGTATAAGAAAGCATGGTTAGCTGATGGCCTCACCGAGACTAGAATTCTATTCCATGTCTTCAGAAATCTATTGTTATAATTTGTCATTTGTTCTTGAGGGTCTCTTTTAATGGTTGTCAACTACTCAACCAAAGACAAGTTGTCTGATTTATCCTCAAAATGCTTACTCAACACATCTCCTAATTCATCCCATGAAGTAATGGAGCCAATATTTAAAGGTCTAAACCATTCAAGAGCCTTACCTTTGAGAGAGGTTGCTAATAACTTGGTGGCCACATCTTCTTGAGTTATATTATGTATGCTGCAAATAGTGGTCACATCTCTTATATGTTTAAAAGTTGTAGTTTGTCCTTCACCTGTGAAATCAAGTATACTCTTTAGTGCCACCAAGGGCACATCATGATGTTGAGAAAAGTTCAATGGCCTCCCTTGGTTGAAAGGTGCAAAAGCAAATTGTCTAGCCATTGTAGGAGCTAAAATCTATGGAGTAGCAACTGTGTGAGTTGTAGTTGACGTTGGATTTGAATCTTCCTCTAGATCTCTGGTTAGAGATCTTCCTCTTCTTCTGAGATGAAAGGGAAAAGGTCTCCTTTTTGAAGTATCAGGTGATGTGGACTGTACTCTCCTTGCAAGAGATGTTCTCTAGGTTGATCTACCTTTGTAGCCTCTTTTTAAGGGAAACTCTAAAAATTTAGTAGGCTTTGAGCTCCTAGTCTCAATCTTTCTCATAAACTTTGAACAAGGTTAGCCTGAATTTGTGAAATCAATGGAGTCGCCAGATATACTTGATAGAAAACTTCTAGGAAGTTTGTATTATGCAATCAGTATATCAAAGATAACATAATCTTTCAAAATAAACTTCTTTTGTTGTCCCACCGGGTGTGCCAAAATTGTTATACACTAAGTTTTCACCCTTATTTCAAGCTCTCTTGGTCTTGATAACTTAGTATAAAATGGGAATCATCTCTAGGTTGTGGGACCTTTGCTAACTGAGATGAGACCTCCAGGTTCTAGGCTGGCTCCTCTTGGATAATCACCTTAATTTGCTTCTTGACAGGAAAGTAAAATTTTGAGGGAAAAGGGATAGAAGGAATGCTAAAAATGAAATAACTGAAAGCAAACTACCTACTAGGTGATACACCGAAATGAAATGAACATAATACATTGACCAAATCAGCATGAAAGCTCTTAGATCTAATAGAACACAATCTTTCTAAATAGGCTTGCATAAGTATTTCACAGAGAGGCCTGAACAAAAGACACAGACTATGACCTGTAAGCAAACGTTCTCTTCAACAAAAGGGCACAAGAATGAGATAGAATGACATGGGGTTGAAGTATACCCACAAACTCATTCAAATCAGATCAAACACAATAGTACACATATAAGCTAAAAGAAAGAAGGGCCCTAGAACTCCAAGATTTCTCTAACAAAGCCAGTATATTATATTCAATAAGAGAAATATAGACAAGGGAAAGACCAAAGGGTAGAACAAATGCCACAGATAGCCTCTATTGAGTCTAAGATTTCAATGAAAGATCACAAATTGTAAAATTCAAAGGGTAGAAAGAATGTCATAGATAACTCCTAGAAAGAGAAAACTCTTTTTACAAAATGTAAACTTTGAGCTTCTAAAAAGCTCCAAAAACATTATATACATCTCTTTAATTGCACGTAGGCAGGAGCCAAAAACCTAACTAGGGTAACATAGATTTTCATAAAATAATCCAACCCTAACTCTATCATATCTGATCATAAATATGTCTCTAAAATATCTTGGCTGATTAGATATCTTGCATGTCCACCTCTGCAAGTTGAAAACCTCATGCCATAACTATGACCCTTATCTCTGTAAATGGGGCTCATCATGAATGCTCAAAATTAGATTCTTACAAATATTTGTATTTTGAAGTACAGAAGGTCATAGGTGGTGCCAACCTTTAATGCTTCTATGGCATAAGAACACCTACATGGTACCTGAGAAATCAGCAAGCAATGGCCAACCAATCTTCTTCATCATCCTCCCAACTACAACTATCTTGGAAACATCAATTCTGAGCTACCCGTGACCTCGCATTCGATCAATAGCAATAAACCAGCAAGAAACCTTGTGAAATATATTTAAATTTGAAAACAATGGCTAGCTGGTTGAAGTTTAAAATGTGGCCATCGATATCATCATTTCATAGCAGATGAATGGCCTAGATCACCTATGTAACAGTCACAAGCCCCTTCTTTCATCGGATGGTGGTCACATGATTGCATGAGCTTAGAAGATTTTATGGGATTATGCGACAATTGTAGATCTTCATTTTACCCAGGTACCACTTCTATTCTTAACCCTAACTCATCTGGAAAATACGTGACTAAGGCCTTCATTTTAGGTTCTCCTTTCCCTTTAGTCGCTGAATCACCCGATCATTTCACTAACTTTGGCTTACTCTAGTGATCACGCAACGAGCACTGATCTCACTTGGGCCCATCCTGCCACTTGTCATGATATTATTGCTTGACCTAAAGACACCTTAGATTATCTGGCATAGGACCCACTCTACTTTCCTTCATGGCCTGATACCCAATCGACTATTGTCACATGATCTCATGGCTCAGAAGATTCCTTCAGATCATGCACCAGCTGAGATCTTTCTATTTTACTACCACCTCACTTGAAATACTTAGACCCACTGACAGATGCCAACCATATTACCCAGCAACCAATAAGATTTTAACATGTCAAATAGACCCACAAGACATCGGCTTGAACACTTGGAAGATCAAACGATCGTCTCATAATCACAAAAGCTCAGAAGATTCCATGCAATTATAAGACAACCATAGATCTTCATTAAGCTGGCACCCCTGCAGATTCTCTAACAATGGTCCCACTGACAAATCCTTGTCACCACTCAGCCAGCCAATAAAATGTGAGCACATCACAATAAGAGGACCCACTTGACAAAGCCCTGGCAATAAAGCAAGATCAACGGTTGGTGTATGATTGCATGGGCTAAGAATATTCCATTCACTCATGCGATAGCCATTAGATCTTGAAGAAAGACAACACATTGGGCCTGCTCTGACAAAGCTCCACATCATAACTCTGTGACCAATCAGAAGCAAACACCTCGGCAATAACTGACAGTGGACCCACTGTGATAGAAGCGATGTGTTGTAAGGAAGATCAACAGTCGTCGCATGATTGCAAGGCACAAGATTAAGTCTTACAAACATGCAACAATCATCTAATTAAGGAGATTAACCCTCTTAATAAAAAATACTTAGGACTTTAATAAATTGGGCCCACCCGACATGTGTCACTCCTTCATTTGTTGTTTCTACCTCCTTAGTACTAAGGCCACCAAACAAAACTTAACCGCTCACCAGATCACAGGATGCTAAGGACTTGACCACAAGGAATAAGAGATCTTGCAAACATGGTCACTTAGTCACTGAAAGGATTGGTAACTTCAAGTTATATTAAGTGATTACCTGACTGAAGGGACCATCACCAAGTTGTGAAATGAAAATGAAATATGCCTTCTGACTGGGAGATCTTGTGAACAAAGGGTAGTCATGGGATTGGGAGATATAAAAGAATATTCCACTGGGTTTTAGAGATCTTGCGACTAGGCTGAGCTTATAAAGTGCACATGGAAAATGGAAACTTAAGTGGTCAAAAAAGGTAACGGCAAATTAGAACAAGCCCTAGGGTTTTGAGGGTTTTTTGCTATAATGGTCACTTTTTCAAAATAAAACCTGTAGACCAGGGAGTTTGGATAGTTGCAAGGACTAGAAGATATGGTAGAAGACCATGAAAATTGTCAAGGTGCTCAACAGGGTAAAAATGCAGACCTCAGATAGAATCCAACCTATAGCCAAATTTGTATGGAACGGGAAAAATTGGGTAACATGACCAATGAGAAACGAGCACATCATCACATGTCAGACAATAGACCCACCACCTTTAAATCGAATGGTGGTCGCATGATTGCAAAGTGGGAGAATATTCTTTGCGATCATGCGGCAATCGTAGATTCAACCACATTGCTACTCCATCTAAAAATTTGGGGCCCATCATCATGTCCTTGTCACCTTTTTATCAGATGGTAGTCATAATGCCATGAGGATTAAACTTCTTGCAACTTTTCTTTGAGGTATTATGATGACCGTAGATTATGCTCAAACTTTAACTACCTCAGAGTCAAGACTGCCAGAAAAAACACTAACCGATTGCCAAATCATGGAAGGTTAAAGAACAAACCACCAGGGTTGCACGACCACGCGATTGAAGAAAATGTCAGGTCGTGGAATGAAAAATAGTTAACTCCTAGAATCAAGAGATGTTGTGAACACACAATCACTTGATCGCCGAATGAAGAACTTAACTGTCTGGGGAACTAGAGCTCAAGCAACTATAGCCAAGAAGAACTGGGCCTCACTAAATCATAGAAGAGCACATAAGAAAAATCTAATGTCAGGGGTTAGCTGCGGAGAGACGAAAGGCTGAAAACAACCAGGGTTTTCACATTGACACAAAGGTAACAAAGGAAAGTGAAAACATCAAGGGTTTTTATGCTTGGACAATTTTGACACCACCCAATATAAAGACAAGTATTTCTAGCAAACCTTAAAACTTGAATATTTCCCTAGTTTCAACACATTAGACCTTGTGATTTGAATTGAAGCATTGAGACACAATGAAGAATAGGAGGCTAAGGGTGCAAGCTATAAAACATGGTGGATCTTCTTCACACATTAAAATAAGCTTATAGGCAGGGCGGGACAACCTCTTAGGAAAACTAATAGGATAAGACCAATTTCATAGGATTTTTACATTGACAAGAAATTGGTCTAATAGTGGCTCTATCTGGGGATGATGGGTAACTTGTGCCCATGCAAGAATTCAAAATTTTGGGAGAGCAAACCACCTACTGGAAAATAATCAGAGAGCATCAAGACAAAACCCTACAACTAAAACAAGAAGGGCAGGAAAGAAACACGCCAATATATACAAGCCTAACTATTGTTCATGGAATGGAACACACTTTAAATAAAGTACTTCTTCAAGAATTGTCCATGAACTAGAAATTCTTGAGTGTCACCATTTAATTCTTTGATAATGTATGAATCTTGTCCCCATTTTTCATGAATCACATATGGCCCGAACCAGATTGGATCAAAATTTCCATGTTTTCCTTTATCTTCCAATCTGGCATTCCACATTAATACCAAGTCACCATGTTCAAACCTCCTTTCTGTTGATTTCTTGTCATATAAATTCTTAACTTGCAACTGCAACTTAGCATTCTTTGAAGCTAATTCTCTTCTAGCTTCATCCAGCCTGATTAAATCCTCAATTCTCAACTGCATTTCATTCTCTAAATCTTCATCATACATTTGAACAAACTTATACATCTCTATTAAATTGTTTTGAGGCATCCTCACATGTACTCCATATACCAAATCAAATGGTGCACACCCAATCACCTTCTTCACAATTACCCTATCAACCCATACAGCTAATGGAAACTTTGAATTCCATGCCTTCTTATTCTTTTCAAGAATCCTCTTAGGAATCTTTATCAAACTTTTGTTAGTTGACTCTGCCTGTCCATTTCCTTATGAATGATAAGGTGAGGAAAATGATATCTAGATCCCTAAACCTTTGCAGAATTCTTTGTATTCAGAAGACCTGAAGCACATTGTATTATCACTGACAATCCTTTCAGGACAACCAAACCTTGTAACAATATTATTCAATAGGAAATCAATCACCACCCTGCTTGTTGCATTCCTTGTAGGAATAGCCTCTACCCATTTTGTAAAATAATCAGTGGCAACTAAGATCCAAGAGTGTCCTCCACTAGACTTGTTTGGGAATTCACCTATAAAATCCATTCCCCATTGCTGGAAAGGGGCTTGTACTTCTACTAGCTTCAATGGTACATTTCCTAAAAACTTGAGCTTACCAGAAAATCTCTGACAAGCATCACAGTTTCTTACCAATTGTTCAACATCCTTGAAGATTGTGGGCCACCAGAAACCTGCTCTTAGAATCTTTTGAGCAGTATTTTTTCCTATATAATGCCCACCACATATCCCCTCATGCATTTCTTTTAACAATTTCTCAGCTTGAGCTTCATCAACACATTTCAAAAGTATGCAATCCAAATTCATTTTATATAACTTGCATCTTATAATTACATACTTGATTTCCTGTAGTTTCAATGTCCTTCTCTTATTTTTATCCATTCCATCTAGACATCTCATGTTTTTTAAGTAAAAGATAATGTCTTGATACTAGATACAATCATCCATATCACATGTGTAATCAACTTCAAGTTGACTTATCTAATTTTCATCAAGGTTGGATTGAGCCATCAATTTTTCCAATCCTTGTCCTCTAACCAACTTGGTAATTTGGATATAAATGTTGAACTCTTGAATTCTATTAATCCATCTGCATCTTCTCCCAAACACCTCTTGCTGTGAAAAGATATCCTTTACCATTTGGTACAAAAGCAATAACAATTGCTCCTATCAAATAACATCTAAAAGACTTTACTGCCTTCACAAGTGCATATTCTTGTTTCTCATTGATATCATACTTTAATTCAGCAGCTTGCAAAGATTTACTAAAGAATGCAAAAGGCTACTCAAAACTTTCCTTATTTTTCTGCAATAAGACTGCAGCAATAGTATGAAAAGATGCAAAAGAGAAAATATGCATTAGAACATTGTAATTAGGTTCCATAAGCATAGGGGCATCTTTAATTTCCTACTTGATATTCTTGAAAGCTTCATCAGGCTCACCTTCCCATGTGATCTCAAACCCCTTTTTTAACATTTTGGATATTGGTCTAGTAACTTCATCAAAGTTTGTAACAAATCTCCTTAAGAAATTCACTTGGCCAAAGAAGGATTGTACTCCCTTAACATTATTCATTTTTTGGATTTTATCAATTGTCATTACTCTTTTAGGATCAATTCTCCCTCCCTTCTTTCCAACTAAGTGACCAAGCAATTTACCTTCAGTCACACCAAACACACATTTCCTTGGGTTTAATGAAATGTCATATTCCAAATCCCTTGCAAATATCTTCTCTAAATGAGAACAATGATCTTCTTCCCTCTTGGAATATGTAGTTAAGTGATCTTGATAAACAACAAGGAAAACATCTATAAAATCTGCAAAGCCAACATCCATTGCTCTTTGAAAAGTAGCACCAGCATTTGTGAGACCAAAATGCATTCTCACATAAACTTAAGTTCCCCAAGGTGTTGTGAAAGTTGTCTTAAATTGTTCTGATTCTTTTACAATTATCTAATTATAACCAAAAAAACCATCCATCATAGACATCAAATCAGAACCAGTTACCCTTTGTAGCATAGCCTCCATATTAGGCAAGCAATAGTTATCCTTTAGAGAAGAAACATTTAGATTCCTGAAGTCCACACATAATCTAATATCTCCATTATTTTTCCTGAAAGGAACCAAATTTGACACCCAAGAAGAGTGCCTCATAGGCCTTATGATTAAAACATCCCTCAACTTCATTAATTCTTCTTGCATCTTGGGTGCTAAGGTAGGATTAATTGGCCTCTATTTTTGCCTAAAAGGTTTACCATCCTCCTTCAAAGGGATGGTATGCTGAAACAAATCTTCCCTATAAACCTTTAGGTCATCATACGACCAGGAAAAAACATGCTTGAATTTTCTTAACAATTCAATCAAAGACTTTCTTACCTTGTGAGACATCTCTCTTCCAATATAGACCTTCTTAGGTACCTCTTGTGTACCAAGGTTAATTTCATTTGTATTCATTTGATCTTTCTTCTTGGTATCCATCTGAACTCTATCCTGACTATCAAATATAGTTTCTAAAACAACAAGTCCCTTAGGAACCTTATTAGTCTTAAGTTGCAGGACTTCATTACCAAGGATAACCTCTCTTCCTTCTGCAATCTCAACCAAGGTTGAGCAATCTATTTCTTGACCATGATACCGATCTTCACAATTCATAAATCTCAAAATATCCTGGTCATCTTCAAAAACCTACCAATTTTCAACATTATCTTATATACTAGGCCTAGTCTAAATTTTAACCTTTGAAATACCAGCAAATGTAATATCACTAGGATTGATTGCAATATTGGCTAACAAATCAGCCATTTTATTGTTGTTCCTATCCTTCCATACAATATTGAAGGCATCAGAGCATTTAATCATGTCCCAAATAGCATTTCTATATTATTTCAATCTCTTATTCTTGGAAGCATATATTGATCTTACTTGGGACACAACTAACTCCGAGTCACCCACAACTTTTATGCATTTAATTCCATGCTTGTGTGCCAACCTCAATCCTATTAGTAATGCCTCATATTCTGCTATGTTGTTTGAACATGAGAAGCTTAATGTGAAAGAGAACTTGTAAGTATTTCCATCATGAGAGATAAGCAAAATACCTACCCCTGAACCATCTTTGCAATTTGCGCCATCAAAATACATCACCCACAAATCACCCTTCTTAGATTCAGCACTCACCTCCATAGTGATAGGTGGCCACATAGATTCCTTTTCAAGCATGGCGATCTCAGCTCTAAAAGCATTAATATCAGTATCTATAAAACATGTAGTCTCATTGTCAATACTCCTTTCAATCATGTGACATACTCGTGGCTCTCGCTCAATTTTAATAAATTGATCATCAATCTTGAAAGTTGCATAGGACAAATCACATTGTAAACTTCCACCCATGGTAGCACTCCACTTCCTAGACAATAACATCCCATAATGAGGATGGATATCCACTACCAAGACACTCATTATCAAATTTTTCTATGGATAGGCTGCCAATCTGTAAGGCATTGCATTTATAGTCCCAATAATTGGTACTTCTCTCTGATCCATTTCACAACATCTACCTTGGATTGTATCAACTTTAAGGCCCATTTTTTCCATGATCTTGAAAGGCATGACAGTATTAGAGGCCCCTGAATCAATCATACAGTTCCTTAATTTCATTCCATTCACTATGATACTCAGGAAGAATGGATCAATGTTTTCAAGACTAGCATTGACAGAGCTATCCAAGTATATAGGTGGTATTTCAGACACCATTCCCTAAACTTCTATTCGTTTCATAACTTTAGCTTGGGGCTCATTATATGCAACATCATTATCCTAGACATTATCCACCAATGCAAGAGCTTTTTCTTTATGCTTAGGGATCCTCAATAATTCTGACAAAGGAACCTTGACAGTAATCTTGAGACAATATAGCCAACATATCAACAGGAGCAGAGGAAGGTGTATACAAATAAATGTATCTTCATAGAATTAGGGTTAATCAATGACAAATAATTGAAATAAGAACTAAATACAACCACAATTGAGAAAATATTTCACAATATCAAAGACTAATTGAGCATCCTATGGCTCTCTAATTAGAATGAATAATGAAGCTCTCAGCAAGCTCACTAATGATAGTTCTAATATGAGAATGACAATGATAAAACAATGAAAATGCTAACAATTATCAATATGAAATGCTAAAATTGCTCTCAAAATGCTTTCTAAATTCAAATTGCAAGAGGTTTGATGCAATTCTTAGATAGGTGGTTGATGAATTATGAAGGATTTTAGCCTTTCTTTTTTAGATTTTCCCAATGTGAGGTGGTGTGGTTGGGTTTGATCATGATGGAGTTGGGGTTAAGGTTTTGGTTCCACCCTTTGAAGACAAAGCAAAGTTTGTGTCCTCAAAGCTTGGGACAAGTAGACAAGATGGATGGCTGAGATTCTCTTTCACTTTGAGTGATTGAGATTCAATTTGGCTTGATCCATGTGAGTGTCTTTCTTCCAATTTCATTGGTTGATTGATTTTCCTCTCTTTTTGGGTTCTTGAGAGTAATTGATTTTAATTAATTGATTTAATTAATTTTCTTTAGCCATGTACCCCTTGAATGAGTTGAATTAATTTAATCCAAGACTATACAATTAATTAAATTAATTGTATTTTGATTTGATTGCATTTGACTAAAATGCTTTCAATTTTGATTTATATTGAATTAGGATTTGATTTTTTTTTTGATTAGCTAATTATGCATTGTGATTCAATTGATTCAATTATGTCCTTGATTGCTTTGACTTGACTTGATTTTCTTTGAATTGTCATTAAATTGCCTTTGTCCATTTTTAGGTGATTACAAATGCCCTTCTTTGAGTTGATGTGCAAAGCATGTCGATTCAAAGAATACTCTGATCTGGCTTGATTAATAAGTTCTAATTCAATAATGGTCGATCTCTGATGTTTGTTCTTAATGTCTTTCGATGGTTGATCCTTTGATTTTTTATTTTTGATATGAAATTTATGCCGATAATGATTGATATGAAACTCTCCTAATTGATATGTTTCCTGATTTGATGATCTGATTTGATATGATGCCCCTTTCATTTTTTATTATGAAAAATTTTCTAATAAAAGCTTTCGCTTTGATTTGATGATCGATCTCTGATTTTCTATGATGTTACCACTGATATTATGATTTGATTATCTGATGGTATGATTGCATGCCCCCTCAGGAAATGAATCAAAATGATTTTGGATGATTTAGTTAAGATTGAGCAATTTTGATTTGTTTCCCGATATAGAAATTTGAAAATGTCCTGATCATGAGAGGATTTGATGAGAGAAGATTTGATTGATAAGATGTTGATGCTCCAGATAAGTTGATGATGGTTTGGTATCATTTGATGTCAGTCAGAATCACTTGGTTGATGTTGATGTCAATCTGATAGGATAAGTTGATGGGTTGATATTTTTCTCTCAAGATCTAGAGAGACAAAACAATGATTTTCCTTCCTCGTGATCTAGAGTTAGGAGATTTGATGTGCTCAAGATGAGAAAATGGATGATAGGATAACTTGATTGATGTTAGATGATCAATTAGATGATTTGACTGATTGATATTTGATACCTGATTAGATTTATACAGAATGATGGATTGATAGAAGAGAAGGTAATGAATAGCATTAGGTTGCCCTTAGTTGATTAGCATGATTGATTGTTGATGATGTCCTTGAGGAAGCATGAATCATTTTAATGGATCAAACATTTGAAGATGTATCTTGATGACATTGATGTACCTTTGATGATCAGATTAAACATGATTTTGTTGATGGATATTTCAAGCATTGATGATATTGATCAAGACTTTGATTATATTGATGACCCCTTAATGATGTTGATCAGGACTTTGATTATATTGATAAGAAATTTGATGATGTTGATCAAGACTTTGATTATATTGATCAGAACTTTGATGATGTACCATTGATGATATCATTGATCATTTTATGTATCTTGATTTGGTCTTTTGATGATGATAACTCCACCCCCTTTTAGATCAAACCTCTTGAAAATTAAGCTAAGAAAGGCAAAACAATATATACAATGCATCTAATCTAAGATGTATGCAACTAACTGTCATTATTCAAGATTGAGAGCTTATTTTCATCATCGAGCTTTTGGAACATGAAATTGGTACAACCCTCACTAGTTCAACCATGATGATATGAGTACCTCTTTCCTTGGATTTTAATATTGCAAGTAAACAATCAAAGAATTGATCCCTTTTCATATACAAATGTCCTCGATGATTCTTTGATGATCATGTCATTAGATGGATTCACATACTACTATGAATCAACATGGCAAGCACTCAAGAAGAAATTAAGAAAATATCATGTCTTCATCATCGCTCATCTAGTCAAACATCATCGATTTGCTAGAAGACCTAATTTCAAAAATTTAGTAACACTTTGCACATTTTTGCTTTTGTTTGTAGATCCATATTTCAAAAACTTCATCCACTTTGATCCTTAGTTATGTTTAAGCCTTTTAGATTTTGATCTGATTTTTCAAATTTTGTTGTTTAAATCAAGTATTTGGATGTTTGAAATGTGATATTGATCAATACATTCAAGTGTAACAATTTTCTGATTTTGTTGCAACCATTTGAGCCAATTGATGTTTTCTTTGCTAAGCTTGTTGAACTTGGATTGATGCCCCCAGTTTGATTTAGCAAAGATCATGCTTTGTTGGGCAATGCAAGTTTTGAGTGTTTACTTAAGATTTGCAATTTTTTTATTTTTAGATTTTCAATTTTTTCAATTTTTAGAGATTTTTCGATTTTTATTTTGGATTTTTAGAAATTTTTTATGTTTTTGAATTTTTCAAAAGATTTTTTATGTTTTTGGATTTTTAAAGGAACATTTTCACCTTTTTATATTTTTAGAGATTACTAGTTCTTAAGCAAGATCACATTGAATTTGTCCCCAATGTCTAGCAAGGTATAGGACATGAAAGATGGATTTGCAAACTAATAGATGCGAGGTGAATAGGTCATCATGGATGAAGCAAGTATGTTACCTATAGGACTATCTCCTCAAGATTATCCAAGCTATGGAAAAATAATATCTCAATATAGGCCAATGATGTGGTGTTGGATAACATATGGAATAATGACCTGGTGTCATGACAATGGTCCAAAGGAATGAACATATCCAGAGACTTTTTCTAACATTTTTTCTTTTTTTCATTTTTCATTTTTCACTTGG
Source organism: Chamaecyparis obtusa (assembly GCA_027943335.1). Taxonomy (NCBI): domain Eukaryota; kingdom Viridiplantae; phylum Streptophyta; class Pinopsida; order Cupressales; family Cupressaceae; genus Chamaecyparis; species Chamaecyparis obtusa. Next base: position 1,338,680 of record BSBK01001162.1, on the reverse strand, counting down.
ATCAAGATCAATGTGGATAGGATCATACAATTATGATAAAGGGGTGGTGAAGGCTATGAGTGAATGGTTTGGGATTATGGGAAGGCTTCTTAGGAATAAGAAAGATGGCTTTAAGATAAGCAAGATCGGAGCAAGTGAATAGGCTGATGGATAGGATAACTCATGCCAAGATGCTTAATGCTCATGGATGTGTTCAACCTTGTCAAGATCAAAGGTGAAAGTCGAAGTACGAATGCAAGTGAGATGAATGGTAGAAAGATGGAGGGTATTTTGTATGAAACTTTCCCCCAAGTGTAGAATGCAAGAGAGGAATTACGCATGATGCCTGTTTACCAAGTTTTCATCATGGTATTTGTTCAAGATGCCACAAGAAGTGGTTTTCACCATGGGATGGATTTCTTTTCTTTTCTTTTCTTTTTCTTTTTCTTTTTCTCTTTTTTTTTTCTCTTTTTTTTTTTAATTTTCTCTTTTTGGATGAACTCAAGGTTCATTCTCTTTAGATACTCCTTGAAAAGGTATGATATGACAAGAAAAGGCTACTGAAAGTTATGCTCAAAGATGTTGATAGGGTGATGGAAAGGTGATATGGTGGATAAGGTAAAGGGTGGCTAAAGATTTATGCAATGGATTGGATAAGGGAAATAGAAGGATAATGAATGAGAGGATAATAAGTCTTTCCATGTGTGGGCATGAAAAAGGAAATGGAAGGATAATGAATAGGAGGATAAGAAGTATTATCAAGACCAACATTGATACACACCTTGAAGGGTAGTGGAATAATAGAGGAAAAATGGGTGAAATAGCTTGGGCTTTTGATGTAAGAGAGGACATGGATCTTGGGACACAAGGAACCAAAATGGATGGATAAGATGGAATATGTTTGGGAGAATGTGAAGTAGAAGCCTTTGGAAGCTTGAATGACAACTTTGATTTCTCTTTCATGTGTAAGTCCTTCAAAAGTGACTTGGGAATCCACACTTTCTTTGATTTGTCTTTCCTTTTAGATGCTTTAGAATGCATTTCTTCAATGAGGAGTTTAGGAACCCACATTTTCTTTGATTTTTATTTTTTCTTGATGGACCTTTGTGGTCACTTGAATATTTCTTTTTTTCCTTCATTCACATGTTGATTAGATTGGACATGGTGCTCTTCATACATAAGTGGATTCTTGAATTTTTTATTCTTATGTTGCACATCCAAATTTCTTCCAAAGGACTTGGGATTGGTGGACGAATAAGGTTGATATGGATGGCTCATATGGGTGGTTTTATATGGAGGGTTCATATGGATGGGTGTTTGGTTTTTCAAGTATGTATGTCTTTGTTGATCTTGATAGGATATAGGGTAAGTGGATTGTGGGATAAGGATGGTAGGAAAGGTTGATGGAGGAATGTAAGGGCCCAATATGGATGGAAGATATGAAGGTTTCAACTTTGAGATATAGGGACCAAGGATGGATTTGGAGGATGTAGAAGGAATTTTCTTATGCACAAATGGAGGTAAATGGGATGTGGGTGAGATATCAACATCTTTATTTTAAACTGCATGGCCAAGGCTTTCATCTTTCGGATTTATCTTTGTACCAATAGGCTTATAATTAGCTTTGATAGGAGTCACTTTGATATGAGCAGTTGAAGCTTGAGATAGATATGGAGGCTTATGAAAAGTGGATGTTGGGGTACTTTGATCTTGACAAGGATCTTTTGATAGCTTAGGAAGAATACTTTGCTTTTGATTTTTGATAAGTTCATTAGAGATGGAATGAATATCTTGATCTTTCTTAGGAGATGGATATGATATAAGAGGTGAAGGAATATGAGGTGTTTGAGATGGAAGGGTATCTTCTTGAAAGAAATGGAAGGGTATGAAAGGTTCATCATGAGATTCTTGAGGTATGGGACTTTGGTCAACTATAGGATAAGGAGGGATAATATCTTGATCTTGATCCTTAATAAGACTTGTTTCTTTGCACTTTTGATTAGTCTCTTGACATGGAGCCATTTCTAAGGACAATGTGGGATTTTGAATGTTCACATGGGCTTCTTGAATGGTCAATGGATGTTCATTTGAAATAGGAATGATAGGAAATGTAGCACATGAAGGCTTGAGGTCTATAACCTTTGAACCATGGAATAAGTTTGTAGCAAGATGTAGGTTAGCTTGGATCTCTTTTAAAGGTAGCCCTTGAGGGTATACATAGTCATTATGAAAACTGTTTGGATCTTTGTTTCATGGAGGAATATTGGATAGCTTTGCTTCTATATGAAATGGAGGAATGGTGGAATAGGTGAAAGCTATAAGAGGACCACTACTAGACATGTGTTCATAAGTTTGATCTTGCTTGAGATTAGTATCTTCATTAGATGATTCATTAGAATTTTCAATTTCAATTATGTCATCATCAATAAGATTTTGGATTTTATGTTTCAACTCCATGCAATCTAAAGTTTCATGCTCATTATGTCTATGATATGCACAATAGTTACTCAAAAATATAAAACCACATGAAGTGATTTGAGGCAACATGATGAGATCATTTTCAAGAAGTTTTTCCAAAGTTGATTCATATGAAATTCCCAAAGAAGTAAAGGATCTATCCCAAGGATATTTGAATGTATTTGTGTTTCCCAAAGAGTTGTCATTTGATGAATATTGTTGAGATGAGACAAATTCTTCTTGATTTCCTTGATCAAAGATGAGATTCTCTTGATATGTTGAAATAGGTTCTTCATCGAATATTGGTTTATCATTAGGATTTTTTTGATCAAATATAGGGTATTCATGATTTTCTTTTTGATCAAAGATATACTTAATGGGAGATTTTGTTTTTGGAATAGCCCTTTTGTCTGAAGAATATGTAGATGTGAATGTGATATTAGGATCATAGAGATAAGGAAACAATGTTCTTAGTGAGGATTGGTTGGATAATGTTTCCATTTCTTGAATTCTTGTGAATAGAATATTCTCTTGAATTTTTACTATTAATTGATTTTTGGATCTTAATGAATGTTCTATTTTTGTAATCAAAGATCTTGAAGCACAACTCAATGATTTTATCAATTATCACAAGAAATTCTACCAAGCAATCTACCTAAGGTCAAATTTGGCTTTTAAATGGCTGTAATGAGGTAGGCTTGCTAATTGACCAAGGATTTAGTATGGATTCCATTCAAATAGAATTTAATCTCTCATCCCCAAGTATGTTAAGGGGCTTCCCACATGCACCTGTGTGTGTGAAAATTGTACCTGATCTGTAGACACAACACTTCAGTAAAACATTAGAGGTTAGCTATAATCAAAATTGTCCAAAACTGAAATCTACTCTAACCAAGCGATTTTCTGCCTTCTAGTAGCTGCGAGATTAATGTGCTCATATTGTTATCGAGATCAGTGACCTAGATGACACCTAAATGAAGGATTTGAATGAAATTGATCTAGATATGAATTGAATGCAATTAAGCTATTTTTTTGGATTTTCTATGCAATAAGAATGATAAAAACTTGATATGAAATCTAATCTATATGAAATTGATCTACTAAAATGATCTAACAATGATATGAAAAAGAATCTAAATGAATGTAAAAAAAACAAATTGATCTCACAATAGCCTTGATTCGCAATAAGCTTTGATTCTCCAAATTCCAATTCTCCAACATGATTGTGCAAAAATATGAGATGCTTTGAGATGAGCTGAGGCTTTAATTTATAGAAATCCAAGGCTTTGGAGGTGCATGGAAGAAAGCAATAAATCACTCAGATTAACTCAGCTTGATTTTTGAGTTATCTGATAATAAAGATAATTTAATTCACAAAAATATGCAAATCATGCAAAAATAGCTTTTTAACTCAAATTAGAGTTTAGATCAGCTTTTTGAACTCCAAAAGGATGTTGAGTTCTAAAAAGTCAACACTTTGCATTGATTTTCTAATTTGGAGTTTAACTGTTTCTTTTGAATGTGCATAATAATTATGAATTAATTAAATAAATAAAGTGATTTATGCTCAACTTAACTGATTTTTGAAAATAAATAATTGATTTATGGGTTAATCAATTATTTAATAAAACTTTTATTAAAAACTATATTATTAAAAATTGACAACTTGCTTTAATTAATTAAATAAGAATTTAATCAATTATTCATAAGATATTAGATTTATTGTCAAAATTAAATAATACAATTAATAATAGATAGAATTAAATTTAATTACACAATTAAGTGGCAAATATTAAATCTAATTAATTAAATATGAAAATATTCAATTAATCAAACTTAGGATAAATGCGATTTATTGCCAAATAATCATTAAATTAAAGATAATTAAGATAATTAGGAATATTGCTAGGAATATTCCCTGATGTAGAATTTAAGATAATCAATTATGATTCGATGATGTTTAGAAGTGCCTTAGATTAGGACTTCGATGTTGATTTCATTCGATTTGTAGATGTAGGAGGTTAATGAACTTATAGCCCATTTTTGGGGTATTACATTTTGCCCCTCTTTGAATTATTGTGCTAAGCACAGTGGTTCAAAGACAGTCTGTGTTTCATAGAGATATGAAACTGATTCAAAATTGATAATTGATATGAGATAGAAGTTGATTGATATTGATTTGATATGAAGATAACAGGTCCTGAATGACCAAAGATAATGTTCACTGTAGCAGCGATGAACTGAGGATTGCGAAAGAGTGTCAAAACGTCTGATTCCGAACCTTAGGATTGGAAAGAAGTGAGTGACCGGTTCTAGACTCGATTGTCTTAGCAGAACTAGCAGGTATCACTTTTGAACCCTTCAGTTGCTGAAGAACCAAGGAAAGAACACTATGATCTGATGGTTGCAAAAACTGATACAGTTTACAAGATTAGGAGAATACCAGATTGATATGGATCTTGATGAATCTAATATGCCCCAAGTGATGATAGATTTGCCACGAGCGATGAGGACTTTTGATGAATTAGTAACTAGACATAGTTGTTGTCTTGATTACTGAGGAAAGATATGATTTTAGCAAAGATATGATTTCAAATCAGATTACAAACTTTGAATGATGTGCAATACCATGCCCCCTTCGGGATTAAAATTGAAATCTGACAAGAAAAGTCAGCGTTGAGAGTTTAGAAGCATGTTAATTGATTTGAAAAGTGGTTAAACACATTTGGGAACGCATTGTGCATCATTGGAAGGTCCCAAAAGACCAAGTTTGACTAGGTCAAACCATGAGTTGACCATAGTTGACCAAGTTGAAATTTTGATAGTTTGATGTTAGATAATCAGTTAAGTTGAATACTGGATTTTTGTGATGATAGAAGGTCGAATATGCAAGCAGTTAATAATATGAATGATCTCAGATTTGAATTTTGATCCCAAAGAAGGATTCTACTTGCTATTTCATTGGAGGAACCTTCATGTGGGATTCAGCTCTTGTTAGATTGGAAGAGGTGATTGAAGAATTGTTTAAGCATTGAAGTTCGTTTAGTCATTGTGAGATCATGCAACATGCAAAATCCAATGAGACATGCAAAATGAAATGCAACCTAAGACCTAGGACCTAGTCACTGATCATATGTCGATTTGTTATCATCATTGAACTTTTAGGTAACCGGATAAATCAATACAATGCCCACTAGCTATGAAACCATAAACATATGAATATCGATTTGTATGCACAAGAATCAATACAACACCCACTGGTCAACAACCATGGATATATGAATATTGATTTTATTTTCAAAATGTCAGAGTAGATATAAGCACCAAGGCACAAACACCGGGATGACCTGAATATCATGTCCATTTTGATATAGCAATTTGTATAAGCATCAAAACATAAACATCGTGATGACCTGAATATGCCTTGCATGAAAAACACATCAAATAGTCAAGAGATCATTCCAAATCCAGTGTGAATTACCCGTAGTGACCCTTTATCATTCACATCCTTAGGTAAGATCATGTTTCATAGTAGGAGAAAGAACACACTCAAAAAGATAATAGTTAGATCGATACTTCTTTGAATCATCTAGGTATCAATGGTTGAGGTACGCATGGCCATCCAATTCGAGATAGAGGCTCTTATAGTCGGACACCATTTCAATCCAGAATTTCCAAAGTTGTTAGATTTTCACATACAAGAAGAAAACAAAGAAAAGATTATGCCCCTAGTCATCACTCTCTAAATCCTATAAAGGACATCATCGAAGAGCTCGAAGGGACACAATATGCAAAAATCTCAATGCGAATCAGTAAGCATACAAGGAGATAAAAGCATGTAAAAAAGCATAGATTCTTTTCAGTTTGTTGTTTGATGTTTGATTGCGTTGTTGTAGATGCAAAATCCTTTCTGGAGACAAGACTGACTAACTGACTCACATGAAGCTTCAAAGGACTCTGACTGGATATGATATGTCTCAGATACATGGGAGACCATAGGATATGACATTGATTTCCCCCAAGTTTGAACACTGATAGGATACAGACACTTGAGTAGATTTGTGGACAAATTGACTTATTGAAAATTGGAAATGCAAAAACAAACTGGGAGATATGTACAAACTAAAGCAAGACTAAAAGCTAGGAAAGACCAAGATTGCACTAATAGATGGAGCATTTTGAAACAAGTGGTGCCCGTTTGCTGAGTTTTCACCATCTTGGCAAAGATTCTATTTTTGCTACCAAGGCACTTGTTTCCAGGTTTTCACCAAGGCACTTTTTTTTTTTTTTTTTTTCATTTTTGAATTTTTTTGAATTTTTGATATTTTTCAATTTTTTTTTGTGAATCATCAAGGCACCTATTGCTAGGTTTTCACCAAGATGTTCATTTTTTCAGGACTTTTTCTGATTTTTATAATTTTTTTAGGACATTTTACCATAGACTGAATGCCTTAGGTGTAGAATTTCTTCAGATGGAGAACGTTGATTGGTTCTCAGAGCTGTTCTCCTTCAATCATTGAGAGTTGATAAGCACTAGAGCCAAAAGTAGCAATGATGACAAAGGGACCTAGCTAGTTGGGTTTGAACTTCCCCTTGCGTTCTCGATGGGATTGATTTTTAGGATTTTCCCTCAAGACTAGATCGCCAACCTAAAAATTTTTGTGTCTGACTTTCTTGTTGTAGCCTCTAGACATTCTCTTTTGATATACTCTAAGATGATCATATGCTACTTGTCTGTGCTCATCTAGTAGTTCCAGTTCTTGTAACCTAGACACTTTGTAGTCATCATCAGTTACTAGACCATGCATTCTAATTCTGAGTGATGGGATTTCAACCTCAATAGTCAGTACCGCTTCAGACCCATAAACTAAAGTGAAAGGTGTAGCCCTAGTAGGTGTTCTGATACTTGTTCTATAGGCCCATAGAGCTAGATTAATCATGAGATGCCAGTCTCTGCTAGTCTTGTTTACTATTTTGTGCAAGATCTTTAATAGATTTTTGTTAGAAGCCTCTTCTTGGCCATTCCCTTGTGGATAGTAGATAGAAGACCAATGTTGGGTGATCTTGAATTTGGCACATAGATCATCTAGGTCTTTATTCCTGAATTGCCCACCGTTATCTGTGATTATGGAATGAGGTATCCCATATCTGCATATGATATAGTTCAATATGAACATAGATATCTATTTCCATGTTGCTTGTGTCAAAGGGACCGCCTCTACCCATTTTATAAAATAATCTATGGCTTTGATTATATGGGTATGTCCGTTAGAAGAATGAGGATGAATCATCCCGATAAGATCAAATGCCCATTGATGGAAAGGCCATTGTGTTGTAAAGGGAATTAGATCCCTCCCTGGAGCATGAATTAGGTTGCTATGTACTTGAAAATTTTGACAATTCTTAGCAAATTTGATAGCCTCTTTCTCTATTTAAGGCCAATAGTACCCAGCCCTAATAAGTTTTTGAGCTAGTGTTAAACCGTTCGAGTGTGACCCACAAATACCATCATGGACTTCCTCTAATGCACATTGAAACTCTTCCCATTCTAAACATCTAAGTAGCATACCATCTAGATGTCATTTGTATAGATCATGACCAATGATGACATATCGAGAGGCATTACAGATAAGGTATCTCTTTTCATGGCAGTTAAAGGTATCGGGGATGATTTGGTCCTAGAGATAGGAAAATAGGTGTTTATATCAGGATGAATCATGACCTACAATAGTGTAGATCATGCAGGTTTTAGGGGAGTCATATGCAGAATAAGATAGTGCTTCCACCAAAAACTCATAGCATAGCTCATGTTCAGGCTGTTGTAATAAAGTAGATAGTGTTGCCATTGCATCGGCAGCCTTGCTCTCCATTCTAGGAATTTGCTCAAATGTGATAGATATGAAATATTTCTTAAGATCATCTACCATTCTCTTGTAAGGAATGAGCTTTTCATCTTTAGTTTGGTACACATCATTGACTTGATGAATAACAAGTTGAGAGTCTCCATGAATGTGTAGCTCTGTTACTTTCCATTCAATTGCTAGTTTCATACCATTCAAGAGGGCTTCATATTCTGCAATATTGTTTGTGCAAGGGAACTTTAGTCTGAATGCTTTTGGGATGGAGTATCCTTGAGGAGTTATGAACAATATGCCTGCTCCAGATCCATTCTGTGTATAGGAGCCATCAAAGAACAATTGCCATTCTCTAGAAGATAGGTGCATAATAGAGGAGTCTGGAAATTCCATTTGCATTAGTGTGTCATCAAACATGGGTGCATCTGCTAGTTGATTAGCAATAACTTGACCTTTTATAGCTTTTCTTTCAACATATTCAATGTCAAATTCGCTTAGAAGCATGACCCATTTAGCCAGTCTACCTGTGAGGGCAGCCTTGCTTAGTAGGTATTTTAGTGGATCAATTTTTGCTACTAGATGCATGGTATGAGCTAACATATAGTGTCTCAGTTTCTATGATGCAAAGATCATAGTGAGACAAGTTTTCTCAATCATAGAATAGTTCTTTTCATATGCCACCAATGTTCTACTTATATAATAAAAGGCTCTTTCCTTTTTCTCTTCATCATGTTGCACCAGCAATGCCCCTAGTGATGTGGCTCTTGCAGAGACATATAAGATCAATGGCTTCCCATGAATAGGAGGCATCAAGATAGGCAGATTTGATAGATACTTCTTGATATGGTTAAAGTTGTTCTCACATTCTTCATTCCATGCAAAGGTCACACCTTTATGTAATGTTTTTGTAAAAGGATGTGATATGTCCGCTAGTTGTGATATGAATCTTCTGATAGATTGAACTCTTCCTTGCAACATCCTCATTTGACTGATATTCATGGGAGGTTGCATCTCTATTATAGCCTTGACTTTAGCTGGATCAACTTCAATGCCCTTCTTTGAAACTATGTATCCTAAGAGCTTTCCAGAAGTGACACCAAAAGCACACTTCTTAGGATTTAGTCAGAGACTAAACTTTTCCATTTTGTCTAGGATCATGCTCAAGTCCTTTAGATGTTCAATTCTCAACATAGAGTTTGCTAAAGTATCATCAACATAATCTTCCATAGTTCGATGCATCATGTCGTGGAAAATAGATGTGATTGCTCTTTGATATGTAGCTCCAACATTTTTAAGCCCAAATGGCATGACATTCCAGCAGAAGGTGCCCCATGCACATGTGAAAGCAGTTTTCTCTTGGTCCTCTAGAGAAATTTTTATTTGGTTATATCCAGAGAAACCATCCATTAAGCAATACATCTCAAAACCCGCAGTCATGTCCACTATCATATCAATGTTAGGTAGTGGAAAGTCATCCTTAGGGCATGCTCTATTCACATCTCTAAAGTCTATGCACACTCTAATTGAGCCATCTAGTTTAGAAATAGGTATAATATTAGAGATCCACTCTGCATGGTCAATAACTCAAATGAATCCTACATTTAGGAGCTTCTCTAATTCAGCTTTTACCAAGAGTGCAATGTGAGGATGCATCTTTCTCAATTTTTGCTTGATAGGTTTGACATTTGGAGTAATAGATAAATGATGCATTATAAGATTAGGATCCAATCCTAGCATATCTAAATATTTCCATACAAAGTTGATCTTCTTCTCTATGAGGAATGTTGTAAATTTTTATTTCTCTTCTTCTGATAATGATTGTGCTACATGTACAAATTGTGGTTCCTCTGTTGTACCCAAATTGATGGATTGAGTGGGCTCAATTAGAACTGGAAATCTATCCTATAAATGACTCGAAAGCACATCAAATATCTCATCCTTAGGCACCTCGGAGAGGTTTTCACCTTTGGATACATCTTTTATTTTTACTTTTGTAGGTTCTGAGACTGCCACAAAGTGGTTTTCACCCTCAGAACTCTTTTTCTTTTTCTTTTTATTCTTGTTTTTCTGACTAAGATATTTGATGTCTTACTCAGTCATGCTGACGCTTGGTTCAATGATGGAAGTACTCATAGGCTCAACTACATTGAGGTAGCAAGCAAGGGCATAGTCATTTGGGAAGGTATAAATACCATGGCTTGGATTCGTGGAGGTTTGATCAATAAGTTTTGGATATTTGATAGTCAAAGTAGGGAAAGATTGGGAAATAGTGTTTATGGATATGGATCTGTCATCATTGGTCCTAACCTGATGCTCAAGTTCAAAGGTGATATTACAACTTAAGACATCCAATTTGTGAATAGGATCAATGTCATCATGGGAGTCCAATTCAGCCATAGGTGGATCAGACTCGACAGGTTCATCATTTTGCTCTAGACTTACGTTGGTTTGAGGTGCATATTGGTGAATAACATCAACATGTTTCTCTATGATAAGCTCATCTAGTTCTGGGATGACTCCCCATTCATAGTCATTAGATTCATCTTCTAATTCAGGATCTCTAGGAAATCTTAGAACATGAGTAAAGTCAGGGTGAATACCCCAAGAAGGGTTACCCTCAGATTCTGATTTGTATTCATACTCATGAGAATCTATCTCAGAATCACTACCACTTCCCTCTTCTTGATTGTTTTCAAGATTAGCTGGTTCTTGTGTTGCAACTATCTCTTGATTGATAGTAGGTTCTTGTGTTTCTACTACATTAATTCTTTTGATAGGATCATCTTTATCATCAAGAAGGACTTTGATCTCTTTAGGCAATTTTTCATAGGGGATGAGTTCTGAACTATTTGAATCACTATCGGATGGTTTTGTTTCTTCTTTCTTAAGAAGAGGTTCCCCTGGTGCGATCTGCTCTATGACATGAGAGCAATTACCTTTGAGGTGATAGGGTTTCTTCTTAAAGCCTAAGCCAAATTTTTTTTTATTTTCTCTACCAGTATGTAGGAGAGGTACCTCAAGACCTTTTCCTCTAATTCCTAGAGGTCCTGTACATGAATATCCCATCTTAGCTATTAATTTATCTCCTGGACCATATGACTTGGAAGGGAGTTTGGAGATTGCAGAGTCACCAATTTGCACAACTTGAGATTCAGGTTCATCTTTGTACAGCCATGATAGCATAGCCTCATCCTCTTCAAATTCTTGCTTGGATACTTGTTCTTCTACAAAATTCTTTTTATATGTTTGAAGAGGTGCTTTAGAGTCTGGTTTGGTTTGTTTCAAAGATTTCCCATAAGACTTAGGCGAGATAGGGAGAGATGTCAAAGATAAGACTGGCTTGATAGTATATTCTCCCATACTATTTTCTTTTATATTAACCTCTTTTGCAAGATCTTCCATTTTAGATGTGGATGCTTCCTTAGTTGGTTCAATGGAAGATTCTCTGTTATTAGGTACAAGCTTATCTGCACTTTCCTTCAAGGTGTTGCAAGTTGTATTCAAATCTATGGGGATAGTAACCTCTACTCCTTCATAAGGAAACTTCAAACATTGATCGTACATAGAAGGAATAGCTTGCATTTCATGTATCCATGGTCTCCCTAGAAGGACGTTGTAGGCCAAATGTAGATCAAGCACTTGAAAAATGGTATCTTGATAACTAGACCCACTCTGATAGGTAAGACAATGGTGCCTTTAGAAGATCTTTCTTATTCATCATAGGCCTTGATGGTTATTTTCTTTCTAGGATCAATAGCCAATTCTAAAAATCCCAATTGTGTGATCAAGCTGTAAGAACAAATGTTTAGGCCAGTGCCCCCATCTATCAACACACGTTTGACTCTATGGTTCTGGATCAAGACTTCTATATGCAAAGGCTGATTATGTGGGTGACTCAAGGAGTTGTCATCTTCCTCTGAAAAGGAGATATATTGCGGAGATGTAAGATGTCCAACCATAGTCTGGAACCTGTCTAAATCAAGGTCATCAGGAACATTGGAACTGAGCAAAGCTTTATCGAGAATGGCTCTATGAGCTGGAGATATTTGAAGCAACTCAAACATGGAGATTTTTGCATTAGTGTGCTAGAGTTGTTGAACAATGGTATAAGATGTAGGCCTTGTATCTTTTGGATTGGAAGATTTGGAGGTAGCCTTCTTTTTAGAAGCAGATGAAAGATTGAAGGGCACCTTAAGGACATTTCATGAATCTAGGATTTGTCCTTTCAGATGCTTTTGAGCATGTGATTGAGTAACTGCGTTAGCTGGGGAATGATTTCTATCTCTTCATACAATTGTGATGACATTGCAACTTTCAGAGAGACATGGTTCAACCATATTGATGACAGCATTATTTCCAGGGTAGGCATAGTTGACTTTTGCCCCCATATTAGGCTGAGAAGTTGAAACTTCTTGACCATGTTTTGGAAATGGTTCTATGAATGCTATATGATCATTATTGCTCATGGGATTGTCAATTTTGATGTCTCCACTATCGATCAGATCTTGAATGGTATGTTTCAAGTGATAGCAACTACTAGTTTTGTGACCTTTACTCCGATGGAAATCACGGAATTCAATTTCCTTCTACCATATTGGTTTGGGGTCCTGAGCATTCAGTCAGATTGGTGGTAAAGAGATGATGTTATCAGCCAGTAGAGTTTTCATAGCTGATTCTAAAGACTCTCCTAGAGGAGTAAATTTTTTATGTTTATCCCATTTTTTGAATTCTGGCTTCGTTTGAGATGGTTGAGAAGACTTTTTCTCCGAAGCTTTAATGGCTTGAGTGCCAAGAGTGAGATTTTAGGCCAGTGCCTTTGATGGGGCACAGATAGTGTCAACAATGCCATCTGTGATGATGCCTTTGTTCTTGTTCCAATTTTTGTTCTTGTCTTTAGAATTGGATCCAGATTCGTACTTGTCTTTTTGAAGTGTGATTTCTCCTTTTTTCACAAGCACTTTTTTGATTTTGATAGCATTATCCACCTTCTTATCAAAAGATGTATGATCTTGCATTTGTAGAGGATAATTGATTTCTGGAACAAGGTTGTTGATGAAGATTTCCAATTTTTCTATTTCTGGAATAGGTTTAGCATATAGAGAGAACTTCTTCCTCCATCTCTTGAGAAATGTTAGGCATGGTTCCCCTGGATATTGCTTGAGATTACAGATATTGATCATGGTGGCCGGGTGCTGAATATTGTAGGATTATTGCTAGTAGAACAATTTGATCAACTCCTCAAAAGTTTTGATAGTAGAAGGCAATCTTGAAAATCGCTGAATGGATGCTCCTCCTAGAGATCTAGGAAAAAGACGCATCAGATAGGTTGGTTCATGCATGAATTCCATGGATTACGTATAGAACTCTCTGACATGATCTCGAGGATCAGAGTGTCCATCATACTTATCATACTTTGGTATCTCCACTCTTTTTGGAAATGGTGGCATATACAAGTTTTTGTCAAAAGGAAAAGGGCATAGAGCTTCCATGGAGAACTCTTTGGGTTCCTTTTCTTTCTCAAGGCTATTAAATTTGACTTGTAAAGCATGTATCTATTTCATCATAGTTGTGAGTGGAGTTTCTTCCTCATGCGTAATGATATCTTTGACATTAAAGTTTGGACGAAGTTTAGCTCCTTGATGAGCTAGTTGTAAAAAGTATGCTTCTCTATCTTCTTTCAAGAAATGCTTCATCATTCGTTTGAAGTTATCGTCATTTTGATATTGAGCAATTTCTTCACGTGTGGGTTCCTGATCTACACCATGTTGAGATTGAGCTCTTTGAGAGCCAAAATTTGTCCCTGCTTGAGACATGGTAGGAGTTTGTGGACTCCTTGGATTAGATTGATGAGGGGTATGTTGAGTACCTCCGTGAGTTGATGGAGGAGGTATGTAACCAAACTTCAATCGATAGTTGCCAAGACTGTCATCCTTGTAAAGACCAGAATTGATGAGTTGCTTAAGAGTTGGAGTTTGGAGAGTGGTGATAGATTTCTTGTGAGAGGAAGCTCTAGTCTCCACCATTCACCTCAAGTGAAACAAAAGGATAAGATCCAGATAACTAAAGAATGAATTGAATCAAGATGATCAGATGACGCAACCTTGTCAAGGTTTGATTGATTTGAAGATTTGATTAGACGTGGATGAAGCATACTATGCCCTGGATGTATGGGTAGGTTCCCAAAAGATAGAGGACAAAATATCACAACACTTAGTCATTTTGATGATTGATTGAAGATGGATAGTTATGACAAGGTTTTGACAGAGGATGATAAAGACTCAAATCGATTAAATAGAAGGTTGAATCAAATTCAAAAGGCCACTTTAGGAAAATGATTGGACTCTTAATAGCTACTGCTCTATTCCTGACAGAGTGATTCATTTGATAGATTCTGAAATTAGGCTAAAAAAGTTAAATATCTGGCAATTTTGACAATTTTCTGACAACTTTCAAAAATTCCCCAAAACACACTCTGCAGACTCGTATGTCAGTGGGTATGCTGTGAAACGACAGTTGCAAAACTCATATGACAATTGCAAGCAAGATTTTGACTCTTAGAATTTTCTGGCATCAAAACTCATACGACACTGGGTTGGTTATCATACGACAGTTGGGTATCAATGAAATGATAGTTGAAAATCTCATACGACAGTTGGGTAGCAATGAAACGATAGTTGACAATATCATACGACAGTTGCAAAGTTTTGACTTTGAGAATTTGCTGGCATGGAAACTCATACGACACTGGGTACTCAACCATACGATAGATGGGTTGGAATGAAATGACACTTGATAGAAACTCGTATGACTTTCTGACCTCCTGAGATGACTTTTGACTTCAAAAAAGGATTTTATTTTAGATTTTGCAAATTTTGAGTTTTCAGATTCGGATTGTTTGCAAATTTCAATGTCTAGATTTGAGGATTGTAATAGATTTGTTCATTTTCAGTAACCAAATAGATAAACAAGCATGCAAAATAGCAAGCACGTGATTTCAAGCATGTCTGAAAAAAATGAACAAGGGCAAAAGCAACCTTGCACATGAACAATCAAGTGACTTATTCATTCTAATCCTCAAAAGCACTAATTATGTATGTTCCAAAAATGTTTTGCAATAACGCACATATACCTTATAAGATGAAAATTTGGCCTCGCTAGGGTTTTTAGTAATGGTTTGACTCTGCAACTTTTATGATCCAAAGGGGTGAACTCCAATCCCAACGCATCAGGGTTTTGACAAAGTCTGAGAACTTAATCTTTAGGAGCTGCTAGGGAGATCTGACAACCCAACAATGAACCATACCCATGGAGATTTCTTCCACAAGGACAGTTATATAGTGGTTGTCACTACCACGGTGAAAATGGCTATTACCGCTTGAGGTTCTGTCAACGCAGTTTGCCCTGTGAAGGGATTGTTCACTATAGTTAACCCTCTCTAAAGGTGACTCACAGTATGATACCACAAGGGGACTTGGCTCCAGATCCAAGGTTTTGATACCTCTTTACTTTTAACCCAAACAAAGCAAGCAGATTAATCCGACATGCTAAGACAAAGTTTGTCTCACCAAGGTCTATGATATCAACCCCACGTGATCTATCAACCCCTCTAGAGAGAGAATGTATCAATCAATAAGGGAAGATGCACTAACCAATTTTGATTCACCAAAGCTTGTAATGTCTACCCCACGTGATCTATCGACCTCTCCTCGGAGAGAATGTATCAATCAATAAGAGAAGATGCACTAACCAAGTTGAATGTGAAACACACTAAGTATCCTCCCTGCCTACAAGGATTATGTCATCAAGAAGGATTTCACTGGGAATCCAATCTCTCAAGAATCATGAATAGTGTTCATAGGGCCTAATTACTATGTGAGCACAGATGTATGTTTCCAAAAGCAAATCTACCAAAAGTACCCAAAAAGAAAAAAGAGGAACACTTAACGCTTAAAGTGAATATGAGATGAGTCCACAAGGTGGAAGACTTAACACCTCACACAAGCTGAAAATGAGTCCCCAACTTAGAAAATAAGTGAGTTCTTAAAAGCACAAAAAGGTTGCCTGGTGGAATAATTAACGCTTCTCTCTTGTAGACCCCTCCCCTTTATGGTGTTGAGATTGCAACCACGGGGCACACTGAGGGGCCAGTGGATTAGCGAGTCTAATAACCCAAGATAGAAATCAAGATCAATCACAAGTAATCTAAGACTGCTAATAAATACTTAAGGTGTCACAACCTAGTATTCAATTATGCAAATTCATAGAAAAAGCATGCAAAGAAACACTCAAGCTAAACACATGAGAGATTTATTTTAAGGCCAAATTGAAATGTTATTAGATAAAGGAGAATACCTAGGATCCTTGCAATGCGCTTAGTAGATTTTACCTAATTTTTAGCAATTCTTGTTGAGCTTTTTCATGCAAGCAAGTGACGAACTCTCCAACAAGCAAACAAGCAAACAAGATATGCAAAATATATTCAACTTATGAAAACCATAGGGTTAGCTCTAAAAATCAATTGTTATCAACAATAATAACTAGCAATTAACCCAAATGGCAACTCATATCATTCATTGAACCATGTAAAAAAATAAGTGCATACCCATCACAAAACTTTATTCTTTTTGCTGCATTTGACCTAGTCAACAAGATCTAATTTTTTTGATATGATTTTGGCCACAAAAATAGAAATTCAGAATAGAGACCCCTACTAAAAAATAGAGAGCTTTCCAAAAATGTAAAAATTTTAGAAAAATCTTTTCATTTGTGCCCTAGAGACCCATTTTATCAAAATAGACCAGTTTTTGTAAATTGACTATTTGAGCTATTATATTGCATCCAAATTTAAAATACAAAGAATGGACCCCCTATAGAATTTAAAGAGCTTTCCGAAAATATAAAAAATTTTGAAAAATATGCTGATTTGTGTCAGATATTAATTTCGATGGATATCCGTCACACTAATAGCATCTCTGTTGTGTGTGTGAAAATTGTCCCTGATCTGTAGACACAACACTTCAGTAAAACATTAGAGGTTAGAAAAAATCAAAATCATGCAAAATTAAAATCTACTCTAACCAAGAGATTTACTGCCTTCTAGTAGGTGCGAGATTGATGTTCTCAGATTGTTATCGAGATCAGTGACCTAGACGACACCTAAATGAAGGATTTGAATGCAATTGATCTAGATATGAATTGAATGCAATTAAGCTATTTTTTTGGATTTTCTATGCAATAAGAATGATCAAAACTTGATATGAAATCTAATCTATATGAAATTGATCTGTTAAAATGATCTAACAATGATATGAAAAAGAATCTAAATGAATGTAAAAAAAACAAATTGATCTCACAATAGCCTTGATTCGCAATAAGCTTTGATTCTCCAAATTCCAATTCTCCAACGTGATTGTGCAAAAATATGAGATGCTTTGAGATGAGCTGAGGCTTTAATTTATAGAAATCCAAGGCTTTGGAGGTGCATGGAAGAAAGCCATAAATCACTCAAATTAACTCAGCTTGATTTTTGAGTTATCTGATAATAAAGATAATTTAATTCACAAAAATATGCAAATCATGCAAAAATAGCTTTTTAACTCAAATTAGAGTTTAGATCAGCTTTTTGAACTCCAAAAGGATGTTGAGTTCTAAAAAGTCAACACTTTGCATTGATTTTCTAATCTGGAGTTTAACTGTTTCTTTTGAATATGCATAATAATTATGAATTAATTAAATAAATAAAGTGATTTATGCTCAACTTAACTAATTTTTGAAAATAAATAATTGATTTATGGGTTAATCAATTATTTAATCAAACTTTTATTAAAAACTATATTATTAAAAATTGACAACTTGCTTTAATTAATTAAATAAGAATTTAATCAATTATTCATAAGATATTAGATTTATTGTCAAAATTAAATAATACAATTAATAATAGATAGAATTAAATTTAATTAAATAATTAAGTGGCAAATATTAAATCTAATTAATTAAATATAAAAATATTCAATTAATCAAACTTAGGATAAATGTGATTTATTGCCAAATAATCATTAAATTAAAGATAATTAAGATAATTAGGAATATTGCTAGGAATATTCCCCGATGTAGAATTTAAGATAATCAATTATGATTCGATGATGTTTAGAAGTGCCTCAGATTAGGACTTCGATATTGATTTCATTCGATTTGTAGATGTAGGAGGTTAATGAACTTATAGCCCATTTTTGGGGTATTACAGTACTGAGGTACGATTTTGTGCAATCCATGAGGACTACTAGAGGAAGGTTGAAAAATTTAAATTCTGTTTGTCACACACCCCATTAAGGATGCATGCGTTTTATTTTAAAGTGGGTTGGATTCTTGCAGTAAAAGCAAGTGTGTCCCACTTGGGCTATCCCTCTCATCAGCCTTGCTAAGGAAAACTTGGGAGGTGAGCCCACTAAATCTCTAGCATGTTCATGGAAAACAAGAAATGAACTTAGTAGGACAAGTTTGGGAGTTTGATTCACTCAAAGAGTGAAGAGCATA
Organism: Chamaecyparis obtusa; assembly: GCA_027943335.1. Lineage (NCBI taxonomy): Eukaryota > Viridiplantae > Streptophyta > Pinopsida > Cupressales > Cupressaceae > Chamaecyparis > Chamaecyparis obtusa. The sequence continues at coordinate 1,319,856 of BSBK01001162.1, read as the reverse complement.
TCCCTATTGTCTTTCTTTGTTCCATCCAATTTAACACACGAAATGGTTCTTTCCGAATCTCTTGACAAGGAGATTCTTAAAAATTGAAGTGTTTAGGTTCATTTCCCATTTTAATTAATAGATTTGTAAAGCACCAAATGTCGCAAGCTAAGGAAGAATTGACTAGTTTAGGCTTACCTCATTCATAGCTAACCGAAGTTAGGGGAATTTTTGAATGTTTTTCATTGTATTTTACTCACCTTAGCAATAGTTCCTTCCCATGTGCTTGTCCTCCAACAAGTTAGTCAGCACAAACACTCAAAATGAGGGGAAACCAAAATTGAAATTGACAACACAAAGCTTGATGTAATGAATCTTTGAGCACTCTAATTGCACATTTCCAAACAAAAACTTGAAATTAAGGAGACATATTTATGTTTATAAGCTTCAATCACAGTAAGGTATTTCTGATATACCTGATTGTCTTCTTCTTGTGTTGATTCAAGGACAGCTTTGATATGTGCTTGATTCTCCCTTTTTGATCTTCTTAGCCAGTGTCTTCTCTTCTTGATTAAACCTGTGTTCTAGCTTCTAAACCTTTTGATGCCTATTCATTTACAATCAAAACATACAAATAGGGAGTTAGATGATGAAATTTATCAATTTAATAGCAAATTCAGATAACAGATAGTAGGTGACATTGTCCAGCAAATACATGATATTCAATTGTTTGCAGGCGTAAGTTAACTGTTAGCAAGCGACACAAAAAAAGTGCATAGGTGACACTAAAAAGTGCACAGGCGACACTAAAATGTGCATAGGTGACACTGAAATATGCATAGGCGACACTGAAATGTGCATAGATGACACTTAAATGTGCATAGGTGACACTGAAATGTGCATAGGTGACATAGAAATGTGCACAAGCGACACTGAAATGTGCATAAGTGTAAGCAGATTATTGTTAAGCACAAGTAGAATTTAAAAATGCGATAATGAACTAATTCAAAGTGACAATGAATTAATACAAAGCATAAGCCAAAAGATCATAGGCATGATTGTTTTAACCAATTGTGGAGCAAAGCTTTACAACAGGCGATAACAGATTATTAATTTGCGACACTTCTCGGCTCGTAAGCATGATTTTTTTGTGCAAAGGCAAGGACACTTTGTCATAAAGGCATGAATTCTTTCCTTCTAGGAAATAAGAGAATGTTTAAGATAGAAGTAGAAGGGATAGACCAGGCGTGAACAGTCAGCAAATAGGCATCGATATAGAGCCTGTAGGCATCATCCGATCTATTGCAGGCGTGACTAAATGTTCTGTAGGCATGACTTTCCCTATTTCCTACAAAATTTCCATGAAAAATAGCAAATACAAGCATACAAAAATTGATCTAAATGATAAGATTGATAAATTGAGGCTTACTGCCCCACGGTGGGTGCCATTTTGTATACAAATAAATGTATCTTCATAGAATTAGGGTTAATCAATGACAAATAAATGAAATAAGAACTAAATACAACCACAATTGAGAAAATATTTCACAATATCAAAGACTAATTGAGCATCCTATGGCTCTCTAATTAGAATGAATAATGAAGCTCTCAGCAAGCTCACTAATGACAGTTCTAATATGAGAATGACAATGATAAAACAATGAAAATGCTAACAATTATCAATATGAAATGCTAAAATTACTCTCAAAATGCTTTCTAAATTCAAATTGCAAGAGGTTTGATGCAATTCTTAGATAGGTGGTTGATGAATTATGAAGGATTTTAGCCTTCCTTTTATAGATTTTCCCAATGTGAGGGGGTGTGGCTGGGTTTGATCATGATTGAGTTGGGGTTAAGGTTTTGGTTCCACCCTTTGAAGACAAAGCAAAGTTTGTGTCCTCAAAGCTTGGGACAAGTAGACAAGATGGATTGCTGAGATTCTCTTTCACTTTGAGTGATTGAGATTCAATTTGGCTTGATCCATGTGAGTGTCTTTCTTCCAATTTCATTGGTTGATTGATTTTCCTCTCTTTTTGGGTTGTTGAGAGTAATTGATTTTAATTAATTGATTTAATTGATTTTCTTTAGCCATGTACCCCTTGAATGGGTTGAATTAATTTAATCCAAGACTAATTAATTAAATTAATTATATTTCAATTTGATTGCATTTGACTAAAATGGTTTCAATTTTGATTTATCTTGAATTAGGATTTGATTTTTGTTTTGATTGGATAATTATGCATTGTGATTCAATTGATTCATTATGTCCTTGATTGCTTTGACTTGACTTGATTTGCTTTGAATTGTTGTTAAATTGCCTTTGTCCATTTTTAGGTGATTACAGAAGGAACCTCAATCTGCACTACTCTAGTGTCTTTATGTTTCTCTGATACATTAGTTGTAGTTGTCACCCTCATTTTTTCAATTTTAGCCATTGTACTAACTAGCTTCTCTACTTCCTTCTAATTATCTTTGTTATGAACAGCAAAGATCTTTTTAGCTCCAACTCCCCTCGATTCCCACCTCTTATCTTTTTCATTTTTGAACTTTACCAAGTTTCCATCTTTTGATTTGCTTCCATTGGGTCCCTTAGGATTGGTATCCTTTATAAACATTCCTGCATCCATTCTATTGGTATCATTTGCTATCATATTTCTAGTTTGCACCTGAGCTACCATTTTCGTAGTGATCCTAGCAATTTCTTCCCCCAAAGGTCTTGTTATATTTACTAGTCTTGAAGAGGAATTCATGTTACATGTCCTCTCATCAATGTCATCATTATTAGAAAAAATTTCCTGATGGAACAAAGCCTTGTGTATTTTCAGGCATACATCAATTTCTTCATCAATGTCAGAATCATCTTCATATCCTAAATATGAAGATGTCATCTTACACCCAATATGATCATGAGTCCACTCTTGATCAGGTTCCTCAGAACCACCATCTTGGTATGCAGTCATGGACTGTGTAATCACACAATGTTCTACAGAATGAGGAGACTGACAAGCCACACACCATGGTGTATCCTCCATGACATTTACAAAAGTTCTTTGTAGAGGATCAGGGACAGATCTATCATTGTTTCCTTTTACATCAGGGACAATATGCTTGCCATCCTTCCATTGGGTGTTATAAGGATAATTTGGTAGCCTATTCTGCCTATTGAAATTATTGTTGAAATAAGGTTTGTCACTGGTAGAAACCTTTTCATTTTTGACACTAGGTGTCTTTAAGTCCTTTAGTGCATTCAACACCTTATCCAACTTGTCTTCCTCTGGTTTCTTATTTTCAATATTTTTCTCATTATCCCTTTTGTATTTTTTATCCCCAAATAAATTAGGGTCATCTCTTTTTCCACCCAATTTTCTTGATATTTTCATGTTGTTTTCAATATTGACAATAATCCTAAAAGAATCTCTGAGAGTTCTTGGTTCTTTTTCCCTCAACAAATATCCCATTTTACCATCAAAGGCATTGAAGTATGTGGTTAAGCAGACATTATCATCTAACCTCATGACTTGAAACAATTTATGCATGCCCTTCTGAAATCTCATGTTGAACTCGGCTGCAAATTCATTCTGATTTTTCCTTATAGTGTTGAATTCATCCAACATGAAACTAGCATTAGGCCTAGCACCATATTGTTCTTTGAAGCATTTCTCAAAGGAATCCCATGTATCAATACATCTTTCAAGAAATATCTTGAACCAATCTCTAGCATTTTCCACCAAAGACTAAACAAATAGTTTCATGACCACATCCTCATGTTCAACTTCATCATCATTTAGCATATCAACAAACAACCTAAGGTGCTCCTCACAACTAATGGCATTATTACCAGAAAATTTAGGTATTTTGTCTCTTATATCAATTGGGAAAACATTGGGGTAACCTGGTATTCCATCAAAACTAATTTGTCTATACCCCTCTAATTGCATAGGTCTTCTTTGAAATCTTAAGCTAGTGTTTCCACTAGAATTAACATTCACCTTTACATTTCCCTCAACTTGTACACCTGACTAATGCTTGGGGTAAACTCCTATCTTGGTAGACAAAGTGAGCAGTGAATTATGAGTAGTATCATGACTAGATAGAGCAACATTAGAAGTTGTAGATGGCATACCTATTTCAGTAGCAGACAATCCAAGGGTATTTGCCGACGAAGCTCTCAAGAATTGGATCTTTCTTCTTTTTTCTATGATAGAAGCCTCAATTTCAGCCTTCTCCAATTCTCTTGCAAGGTCATCATCTACTTTTGTTTTCTTTTCCATTTCTATATCTTTATTTGAAAAAGGTGGTGGGACCCTTGGTATTTTTACTGGCTCATTTATTTGAATCCCGACCATCTTCTATTTTCCCTTTTCACTAACAACAGTAGAAGGTTTGGTGACTGCACATTCATTTTCATCTTTAGGTAAAGAGGCATAGCTCTGAACCTATCTAATCATAAGGCCCTCTTTATCAAGTTCATGGTCTTGTAATAAGCTCTCTTTTTCACTTCTCAAAGCATCAAGATCACCAAAAACATTATGTTGTAAAGTTTTAGGAGCAGAAATAAGTGCCTTGTTTCTCTCCTTTAGCTCATTAATCTTTCTAAGTAGAGACTCTCTTTCTATTAATGCATTTATTTTTTTAGCCTCTCTTTCTTTTTGTAATCTTTTGTATATGGCATCCTACTCTGCTAACTGCAATCTCAATGCACTCAAATCATTTGGGTCAATCATAATGTCTTCAGAACTTGATGACACATCCATATTAGTAGGATTTTGATATGGGAAATGGACAAGCCTTGGTCCAATGGGCTGCCTTCTGAACATATCCTCATCAAGATGAGAATCTGGTCCAATGCCTCTTTCATTTGCCTACACACTTTGTCCTGCAGGCAATAGATCTTTATCTTGAAATAATGCTTCTAGGGTGTCATAAAATTTATCTTGAGAGTGGCCACTATAAAATTTAGAGCTTTTATATTGTGATTCTTCCTCACTAGAGGATGCCTATGGTACTCTCTCTAGCATTACTCTATTCCCTTATAGGAGCACTAGTAGATTCTCCATCTCTTCTGATCCAACTCTTCTTTTCTGATCTAGGTAACTATTCCAAGGTAACCTTTGGATTTTTCTTGACAAAAGACCTAGTATTCCTTCTTTTGTCCATGGTTTATAATCCATAAACACTGGTTCTTAACCCTTTCAGTCACCACCCACTTTCAATGGGAAATCCTAAGAAACAAAACTTGAGAAGTCCAAAGGACAACACAAGCTAAAACTCAAGAAACAGAGGAATATGCTGAAATTTCTTTTATCTCTAGACTCTCCCTAGCAGAGTCACCAATTTTGTTGGTTCCTTTTCTTTCCACTTGTAGATTTACCCTATGATTGACAAACTAATGTCACTGACTCTATCACCACTCCAAACTCTACAAGAAAAAGGGCTAATTAATAAGGATCAACAAGGATCCTCCTACACTTTGAGCCTAATGCTCAGGCGGGTGTACCCTTGACTTCTTGAAAGGAGTCTCTAAAATATTACACATTCATGCCCTTTACAAATTGATTTAAAGATTTTATCATTTATATTTGTTTGATTGATGATGGGAAAAATGCCTCCTGAGAGCGGACCAGTGTCTCCTCCTAGGGCATAGAGTTACAATACAACATACATCACAGAAAATCTAACTCCAACACACCCAAATCTAGAATAAGTGCTTTACCTATTATTCCTCTCCAACCTCACACTTAGACATCAGATTCTCATTCAACCATGGATTCTCTGAAACTGCCTTTAAGGATTTAATCTTGACTTTGGCAAGAACTCAAAGTTAATTTCACAATATACTTTATATACCATACATTAACTCACTTTGTGACATTAATATATAAGAATGCAGGATCAAAATAAGAAGACATACATAAGTCTGAGACTGGGATTCAAATGCATTTTCATTAAAACTTGCAGAGTCAATACATTGCAAAATAACAAAATGATAAGGAGAAACAAACCCTAAGCCCAAGCTCCCATTACTCAATTTTTGAAACTGACGATCAACAACCTTTTACATACAACCGACAGCAATATATAGTCACTAGCCATCTTGGAATCCTTTGGAAAGGATGCAACAAGCTTTGGATAGCTAGGGCAGAATTAGGGTTTCAACAACCCACCAACTGGATTCAATCAGAAATTACTGCAGCGGAGGAAACCAAGCAATCTCAGAGCAAAACAAATCCAAGAATGATCTTCATTAATGGCACTATCTCTCATTGGTATGCAAAAGACTGGAAATGCACCAAGTATGCCCACTGCAACACTTAACACAAGGCAACCTGAATGGCCATTTCACCCACCACTGAGGTGTAGACACCTTCTGTAGTTAATCATACCTTGGGCCATACTATACTAATGAGTGCAAAGTCACACCTTGCAGATCAGCCATCAAAACATTGAATTTTCAGTCCTTCTATTGCTAAGAAACCCTTAAAATATTCAAATTTTGGGTAGCAATGGTTAATTAGCCAATTTAAAACACAGTCATCGATTAATCTCCTTCCTGGTAGATCATGTGGTTCCCAAAAATCAGCAAAATAGTCAATCGGGCCCTTGAAAACAATTTCACCACATCAGTCATCAATTGGCCAATGAGAAACGAGCATGTCATCACATGTCAGACAACGGACCCACCACCTTTAAATTAGACGGTGGTTGCATGATCACAATGGGGGAGAATATTCTTTGCAATCATGCAACAACCATAGATTCAACCACATTGCTACTCCATCTGAAAATTTGGGGCCCACCATCATGTCCTTGTCACATTTTTATTGGATGGTAGTCGTAATGCCGTGAGGATTAAACATCTTGTAAATTTTCTTTGAGGTATTATGATGATCATAGATTATGCTCAAACTTTAAGTGCCTTAGACTCAAGACTGCCAGACAAAACACTAACCACTCGCGAGATCATGGAAGGTTAAAGAACAAACCGCCAGGGTTGCGCGACCATGCGACTGAAGAAAATGTCAGGTCACGGAATGAAAAATAGTTATCCGCTAGAATCAAGAGATGCCATGAACACACAATTGCTTAATTGCCGAATGAAGAACTTAATCGTCCGAGGAACTGGAGCTCAAGCAACTGTAGCCAAGAAGAACTGGTCCCCACTAAATTGCAGTAGCACACATAAAAAAAAATCTAATGTCGGGGGCTAGCTGGGAAGAGATGAAAGGCTGAAAATAACCAGGGTTTTCACATTGACACAAAGGTAACAAAGGAAAGTGAAAAAATTGAGGGTTTTTATGCTTGGACAATTTTGACACCACCCGATATAAAGACAAGTATTTCCAGCAGACCTTAAAACTTGAATATTTCCCTGGTTTCAACACATTAGACCTTGCAATTTGAACCGAAGCATGGCAACACAATGAATAACATGAGGCTAAGGGTGCAAGCTATAAAACATGGTGGATCTTCTTTGCACATTAAAACAAGCTTGCAGGCAGGGCAGGACAACCTCTTAGGAAAACTACAAGGATAAGACCAATTTCATAGGATTTTTACATTGACAAGAAATTGGTCTAACACACTGGTTCATTGTTGATATAGCTAGCATCATCTCGATTCCTGGTCATTTTGGGCCTGGGTCGATATCTCTTTTTCAAATCTTTCAAATCAATTTCATAGGTACATCAAACACAGACTATTCTTTGAACCACTACGCTTTGCATAGTGATTCAAAGAGGGGCAAAATGTAGTACCCCAAAAATGGACTATAGGTTCATTAACCTCCTACATCTTCAATTCGAATGAAATCGACATCAAAGTCCTAACCTAAGGCACATCTGCACATTATTGAATCCTAATTGATTTTATCCTAAATTCTGCATCAGGGAATATTCCTTGAATATTCCTAATTTATCCTAATTATTCTTAATTTAATAATTATTTGGTGATAAAACTCATTTATCCTAAATTTGATTAATTAAATATGATGAATATTTAATTAATTAGATTAATACTACCACTTAATTATTTAATTAGATTTAATTCTATTTATTCCTAATTAATATTGTTTTATATGACAATAAATCAAATTTGCTAAAAATAATCAGTTGAATTCTTATTTAATTGATTAAATTAAATTGTCAAATTTAATAATATAGTTTTGGAATAAATTTTGATTAAAATAAGTGATTAACCCATAAATCAGTTATTTTCAATATATTTTAAATATTATTTGGCGATAAATCATATTTATCCCAAAGTTGATTAATTGAATATGATGAATATTTAATTAATTAATTTAACTCTGCCACTTAATTATTTAATTAGATTTAATTCTATTTATTCCTAATTATATTATTTAATTTTGACAATAAATCAAATCTCCTATGAATAATTGATTAAATCCAAGTTGTCAATATTTAATAATATAGTTTTGAACAAAAGTTTGATTAAAATAATTGATTAACCCACAAATCAGCTATTTTTAAATTTAAAATCAGTTAAGTTGAAGATAAATCACTTTATTTATTTAATTAATTCATGATTATTTGTGCACATTCAAAGAGCAGTTAAACTTTAAATCAAAAAATCAATTCAAGTTGTTATCTTTTCGAAACTCAACATCTATTTTGAGTTCAAAGTTGATCTAAACTTCTGATTTGAGTTAAAAAGTTGTTCTTACATGATTTTGCATGATTTTATGAGTTATCTATTTCTAATTTATTGTTAATTTAAAAATCAGCCTGGGTTCATCAAGAGTGATTTATGGCTTTTTCCATGCACCCTCAAGCCCTAGATTTCTATAAAATCAAGGCTCGGCTCTTTACAAATCATCCATAGAATTTGCATACTTACTCTGGCGAATTGACATCAAAGGAATCATCAAGCTTCTTGCGAATCAGTGTTTTGTGAGATCAATCTTGTTTTCAATTCATTCTAGTTTCATATTTCATATCATTGTTAGCTTAATTTGCATATCATTTCAATCCATTTAGATTAATTTATTATCAATTTTTCTCATCTTATTGTATCAAAAAAAAAAAATAGATTAATTTGCATTCATATTTTATTGCTTTCATCATTTAAATCCTTCATTTAGGTGTTGCATTGTCACTGATCTCGGTCTAATCTGAGAATACCATACTCGCACCTACTAGAAGGCAGTAAATCCCCTGGTTAGCTATATTGTTCTTATTTGTATTTTTTGATTTTTGCTAACCTCTAATGTTTTACTGAAGTGTTGTGTCTATAGCTAGGTACAAAATTCACACACACACCTAGTCCCCAAGGACTTTGGTGAATCCTAAGTGGTGGGTCATTGTCAATCTAATGGTGTGATGTCCAAAATTGTGGTTGATTCTGATGATGGGATTGAGTTTCGAGGCTAAAGGAGGTGGATTAAGTCCTAGGAGATAGAATGAATTTTATGATTGGAGGAAAATAGAGGAGGATACCTAAAAATTTGATCCTAGCTCAATTTTGTACAAGTTAGAGGAATAAGAGTACTCAAATTTGAATTAGGGATGCATTGAGTGTAATTATGAAGTCCTAGAATGCTAATGTATGATGTAAATACAATAAGGTAGGTGTTAAATAATCATTAAATTGTAGAGAACATAAGTGTTTAAAATTTAGAATGGTACAGACACTCAAATCATAAATAATAACACATAAATTAATCAATTAAAGTGATTTTTGAACATGTTAAAATCATAAGGACAACCAACTATCTATGACACTTTTCATTCATAGCATTGTAATTTTTTTTGAAGTGATGTTAACAATGACAATAAACTTAATATCAATTTTTAAAAATAGAAAAGTTTAGACATTTATCATTTTTTTAATGCTTTATGATATGGCATTGATTATTATTTTCTTCAGCTATACATATGGATCGATAAGACCCTAAACTTTTACCCAATAATATTAAGATAAATTATATTTTTGTCATCTTACCTAAAAAATAAGCATATTTTACTCTTTTAATATTATAAATCAAATAAATAATAAATATTATGATTGGTTGGAAGGTGCCATTAATAGTGATCAATTAAAAAAATATGGGTGTTATAATTACTTTGGATATACCATGAACTTGAAAGAAAATACATTATAAGGAATTTTAAATTTATAAGATCAAGATATAAAATTTTATAATGTACAAACTATACATATTAATATTAATATTAATATTAAATAAAAATAACTCATTTTGTATAAGAGCTCAAAATTTTTGTTATATGTAAATAAGTGTTTGTTGCTATAAGATACCTGGTTTTAAGGGACCAAGAACCACAAATGAATAAATATAATTAAGGGAAGGCATCCCCATGTGTAAATTGCACAACAAAATGACCACCTACAAAAATAGATATTAGTCAGCATCCATTGACGTCTTAACCAAGATCTTTGATTATCTACATCAAAACCTCAATGGGGAAGGAGTTATCCCATTCTTTACATCTAACATTTGATTTATCCCTTAAGGTTTCTCCAACATTAGCAACCCAATCAGCCATAGCGTTATCAAAATACCCAATGTGTGAAAATCTAACATGGATCAAATGCTCTTTTATAGAAATTTTTGAATTAATGATGGATTCAAGTCTCCAATTATGCATAGTTCCACCTTTCAATGCTCCAATTACAAGCTTTGAATCCCCCTCAATGCAAAGTTTTCTCCATCCCCTCTCTTTGGAGATCATCAACCCCTAGAGGAGAGCTCCAACCTCAACAACATTATTTGTATCTCTACCAAAATAAAGTGCATATAACATGATAGGATTTCCCCAATCATCTCTAAAAATGCCACCTCCACCTGCTTTACTAAGATTATCATTCACAGCTGTGTCAAAATTTAGCTTCAACCATCCTTGCCTAGGTTGCATCCAAGGGGAGGCCAATGGAATCATTTCAGAAGGAGAGGAAATTTAAACACTACCTCTGAAATTAGGCCACTCATTAGCCCACTTTTCCTTATCTTTCATGATATACCATTGCTCTTTTTTATGAACATCACCTAGATCAATAATAATGTCAACCACTTTATCCTAGAGTATGTCCAAGGATCTTTCTTCTTCCCTAAAAATCCATCGATTTCTTTCCAACCATATCAACCAAAAAATGATTGTAGGGATATTTTCTCATATCACATGCATCCCTGGCATCCTAATATTAAGCTTTCATTCCTTGAATAATGAAGATACATCTCTCAGAATAACCCAGACCAAGCCTCTTTTGGGAAGGAATTGACACTAGATCTTCCAATCCACATCATAGTGAATAAACATATGATCATTAGTCTCCTCCTGAGATTTACACATAATACATTGAGATGGCCCAAAATTCCCCATAATCCATAGATAATCCCATGTTAGGGCTCTTTTCCTCCAAGAAATCCACAAAAAATCTTGTCTCATTGGAATTTCCAAACTTATTCCAAATTTTGGGCAAGTTGTATGAAGAAGGATGAGCACAATAATTTGAGTAGGCTTCTCTAACAATCACATTTCCACTAGGCTTCTTTCTCCACACCATCCTACCTTTGAGCTCTTTACTATTTAGTGGCACTTTATTTAACTTATCTACAACCTCAAGCTATTCCTATTGTAGATCCACAATTAGTGCCTCAAGAAGTTTCCATGATCTATTGGGTTGATTCCCTTCTATATAATCTTTCTCCAAATGAGTGATCATAGCCTCAAAGTGAGACATTAGAGGGATGAATTGTCACTACTCACATAATACATAGTAGTCTAGCTAGCCATCCCTCCAAAAAATAATTTTGTCTCCCTTCCCTAATCTCCAAACAAAATTAGGTTTAATATAATGGTAGAAAGTTTTCTAAAAATTCCACATGTTGGAGCCTTTCGAGAGTTCACTATTGAAGAGGTTGTCAACATTATTCCCCAAATACTTTTCTTGTAAAATCCTTCTTCATAAATTAGTCTTTTCATTGTAGATATGCCAAACAAGTTTGGAACCAAGGGCCATGTTAATATACTTTCTCTTCCTAATTCCCAAACCACCCTACACCATCAGTTTGCATAGCTCCTCCCATTTTACCAAATTGTATTTGAATTGATCATTTATCCCTCACTAAAGAAAACTTCACCTTACATCATCCAAATATTTATCCAAATCTTATTTGGAATTTGAAAGACAGACATAGTATACATGTGCACCAATGAAAGAGAAGCCTTGATAAGAGAAATCCTCCCAGCCAAAGAAAATCACTTACCTTTCCAAAAAGAAAGCATTCCCTGTATTTTGTTAGTGACATTGCACCAATATTACTTAGAAGATATTTTATATAAGAGGAGAATGCCTAAGTACTTACTATACATTTAATCAAGTTTGAAATCAAGGATCCTTTGAACTTGCAATCTCTCTAAAAAACCTTTTTTTAGGAGAAAGATCCTAGATTTTGAGCTATTCACTTTCTGACCAACAACCTTCTCATACTTCTCGAGAACCTTTTGAAAATTATCACCTCCTGAGCACTTGCAGAACCAAAGAGAAGAGTATCATCCAAAAATTGGAGATGGGTGATATTTTTAGATCCCCTCAAAACTTATAAACTAAAAAAATTACCCGCTCTACATTCCTTGGACAGATTTCACCCCATGACCTCTGCAACAATGAGAAAGAGGAAAGGAGACAAGGGGTCACCCTATTGCAAACTCCTTACACCTTTGAAAAAATCCATCAGAACACCATTCACAATGTAGTTATAAAACCACTTGCACCAAGACTCACATAAGCCAAACTTCCTCATAATCTTAATCATAAAATCCCAAGGAACCCTGTCATATGCTTTGTTCATATCTAATTTAATCAACATCTTATCATGATTCCTACTTTGAGTAGAATAAATTTCCTCATGAGAAACAACAATACCATCAAAATCTTTATATTATTGAGGAACCCACTCCATTCCTCAGAGATTATGTCATTGAGATACCTTCTCATCCTAGCAGCCAATGCCTTGGAAATAATTTTGTAGATGACATTACACAAGGTAACTGACCTAAATTGTTCAAAAGAAGATAGATCCTTTACCATGGGAATAAGGGATAAATACATAGAATTCCATGACCTCAAAATGGAGTGCCTTGACCTAATCTCTTTAACAACCTTCCACACATCCTCATCAACAGTCTACCAATATTCCTGAAAAAAATCAACTTGGAAGCCATCAGCCTCGAGATCCTTCCTAACCCCTAAGGAGAAGACAATCCCTTTAATCTCTTCCTTTGTGAACGAGTCCATGAGGGACTCATTTTGAATATCTATGATAATGTTGGGTATACATTCAATCATCTCATTTTAAATATGGTAGTCCTCATTTCCCAATGTCCCCAATAATCCACTAAAATTACTAAAATTCACCCCAAATAGCTTCAATTTCTTATAACATCTCACCCTTAGATATTTGAGTCTTTAAAATATTGTTATGTTCTCTTCTTATTTGGTGGACAGCTGGAAAAACTTTGTATTTTTGTCACCTTCTTTCAACCATTTGACCCTAGACTTTTGATGCCAAAAAATCTCCTCCATTCTGAGAAGTCTATGGTATTCCTCTAAAATTTTAACCTCCACTTCCCTTATTTCATGAGTATAACCAAAATTTTTTACCTCTTCCTCTATCACTCTGAGATCCCCTTCCACCCTACTTTTATTGACAAAAATATCGCTCATGACTACCATGTTTCAACTCTTAGCCTCTTTCTTAACCTTTTGTAATTTTTTCTCCACTATGAATCTTATACAACCTTTAATATCCTCACTCCACCACCTACCAACAAGCTTACTGAAATCTACATGGGAGTACCAAAATCTTAACTTGAAAGGAATGCCATATGGCTTGTAAGCATGAACTAAGGATGGGATAATGGATTTATGGTCTGATCTACTATGTTGTAAAACTTTAGAACTATAACCACCCAACTCTAGCAACCATTATGAATTAAGAAAGAATCTATCTAACCTACACCAAGTGAACTCTTCATGGATCCTCTTATTGATCCAAGTAAACCACCTTGATCTTAGTTTGATATCCACCAATGCAAGATCATCACAATAGTTTTAGAAGATGATTGAGTCACAACTCTCAAGGACCCTACCACATTGCTTCTCTTCAGGGGAAAGAGCAGAGTTGAATTCCCCACCCAAAATCCAATTAGCATGAGGAAATGAGAGCCTAAGGGAGTGGAGATAACCCTACACCTCATCCTGAGAAGACTCCATGTGAGGACCATATACATTAGTAATCACAAACTAATTTCCATTTCTCACCTCCAAGGATTGAACAGAAAGACAAAACTGCTTGGCATCAATAGAAGCACCAATGATGTTGGACTTGTTCCATAGAATTTTTATTTCTCTAGTAGCTCCAATAGCACCTTAAGCCACCCCATCATAATTTTTCCATAGCCTAGGAAATATTTCCTTTATTTTTTTTGCTTCGACTTTAGTTTCTTGTGTTAGTATTATATGTTACAAGTAGTGGTTGTTGTTGCACCAAAAGATTGACTTGTTAATGCCCGATACAACCACTAAACTTATAGAAGATGCAGGAGGCTATTAGACCATGTCACAAATCCTGAGGGGAGCACTGACCATTTTTCCAAATATCTCCCCCTCAGCATTACCAGAGGGGATTCAAACCTGTGACCAAGCTCTGATACCACTTGTTACAATTAGTGGTTGTCATTGCACCAAAAGATTGACCTATTAATGCCTGATACAACCACTAGACTTATAGAAGACACATGAGGTTGTTAAACCATCTCATGAATCCCAAGGGGAGTGCTGACCATTTTTCCAACATTATAAGATCCAAGATTACTAAGAGGGGGGGTGTGAATCGGTAATCTATCATATCACAACTTTTCACAATTCATTCAAAAACATTAACAAAATTCATCAACTTTAAACCTTATGCAACAATAAACAAAGTGACCAAATAAATATCCAACAAAGTAACACCAGTATTTTTATAGTGGAAACCCTTAGTTAGAGGGAAAAAACCATAGTGGAAATTAGCACCCATTAATAATTTTCCCTCTTCTGAAATGTGCCCGATTAAAGGCCTAGCCCTATTAGATGATTCCAATGATGCCTTGTTAGTAGTCACCTAGTTAAGGTATTTACCTCTATCCCTATTAGGAGCTTTACCCTATTAGGAGTAACCTTGTTAAAGGATTTAAACCCTAATTAAAGAGCCACCTAGTTAAATGATTTCCTGATCAAGACCTATTAGATTATACCTAGTTAAGGGATTTTCTTACATAATCTATTAGGATTAAAAAAGTACAATGATCTAGGTGTAGCAATTCTCCTCTACTTGTTCAAATCCAACTAAGCACAACACTTCTACTTATTGTAGACAATATTTTCTCTTCACTTGACTACATCTTTGCATCCACGATCTACACTCACATAATTCATCGATTTACATATAAATACATTACATGTTCAATAGGGCATTAGCCACATTAAAGAACATATTACATTTGAATTTCATTCATTACAATCATTTATGTTT
This sequence comes from Chamaecyparis obtusa, assembly GCA_027943335.1. NCBI lineage: Eukaryota > Viridiplantae > Streptophyta > Pinopsida > Cupressales > Cupressaceae > Chamaecyparis > Chamaecyparis obtusa. The sequence goes on along the minus strand of BSBK01001162.1, from coordinate 1,304,324 downwards.
GATCCTTGAATGCTAAAATGTATTATCAATCTAGAATATTTGATTACAAATTCAGATTGACCACAAGATTCATCACACATCAAATTAAAACAAGAATAGTCAAAATTTATTTGACTTCCCCAACATGCTTCCAAAAATTGATAGATCTGATAACTTTGAACAATGAAATATCAAATCATCATTACAAATATGTTATGCCATGTCATATTGTCACCTAGATCATGACAACATCTATTGCAGTTGATCACGTCATTACCGCTCACCGATCTAATACCAACTGCTCAAATCTGCTCGAATATTTTGTTATCTTGTACAAAATGATCTTCTATCAAATAAAGTGATTCCTTGCAGTAATCCAATCCTATAGCGATCATAGTATCAATAACATATCCTAGTCAAGATAATTATATCATAACCACAACACTTGGATCCATACTAATTTGATAGAACAATCAAATCATTCATTGTCTGTCACTATTTATTCTTTTGTCTTTCCTTTTTCTCTTCAATTGATCATGACTCTCTACATACTTATTGCCAGCCACTGGAGTTATACATACAAAAAGATGAAACATCATTGATTCTCCTTCTCTAGTTGCACACTATAATGCCTTCACACACTCACCACACATTGGATTCAACAACTCAAACACTTATCAACTCATTATCAACCAACACAATACTTAGTTGACATCAATCAAAACACCATACTAAGTTGACAACAATGAAAACACCATAATTAATCTTCCTATCATCAAACTGTAATGTCCCTTCATATTCTCCTTTTTTAATTTCTTGCAAAATTGACATTAGTACAAAATATTGTACAATATTTACATGACTCATACTCTACTCTAAGTTAGTAAGGGGGAATTTGATTCTTAAGGCTTCCTCTAGGTCGAGATTCACTTAATTCCTGATTCTCGGCTTGAGGGATATAAGATCCACTCTAAGCAACTAGGCTATCAACATGTCTTCCCATAGAACACTATCCATAAGAATCACTTGGAAGAAATAAATGCTCTCCAATCCTACACATATGCATATGACTGGCATCAGTATATATACTACCTATATGAGATTATAATAATCTTGAGACTAGGGAAACTATAACAATTTCCTATAGCCCCCTCTAGATATGGGATCCATCTCTAATGAATATAAGATTCATCTTATATGGTCCTCATATCATCAACTTGGATGGACATATACATGTACCAAACATTAATGTAGATTATATAATCATATATTCAGATTTATAAAAGAAACCCAGAAGCACTAAAAAATGCACATAACATAAATATGTAAATCTTAACTATATATATATATATATAAATATATATATATATATATATATATATATATATATATATATATATATATAATTTTAATTCAAATTAAATGTTATATTCATTGTCGATGCCTTTATACCTTGTTGTCAACAATCAGTTCCTTTTCCCTGATATTCCTTGCTTTCCTTATCTATTCCTTTCTTGATGAGTAAATATTATTTAATATTATTTTATGGGCTCTTTCCATCCTCCTATTCAATGATATAATAGAGTATCATGTTCATTGATATTAATTCTAACATACATGTTTGCTACCCATGTTATTTACAAACAATATTATAATATTCCATATTTCATTTGCTAACAACTATCTCCAGGGATTTATAGCTTGGAAGCCATGTATCCTATTGGAATCCAAGGACATATTAAGTTTTGATGATCTATATTGAATGTTCCTGCCATCGACTTCTTATACCTCTCATCCGGTGGTTTACAAATGACCTGTCTCTTTCTTTGATATCCCTCCTATTTTTACCCTTTTTTCTCCCTTACTAGGATCCATGACATATATGTGTGGGAGGGGGAGTCACGTCCCCTCTAGATGATTTGGAACCCTTAGGGGGTGCAAATTTTCCTTACGTTGCATTCTAGATTTAAACCACCACTTTTTAATTAATTAATTATAATATATATTATATATTTTATATTTTATATTATAATATATATATAATAGATATTATAATGTACACTATAATATTGTAATGGTGGATAAAGATGTAGGAGGCCTATCTTTACCCTTATTACAAAATATTGTTATATCTATGTGAGAAAAAGTATAAGATCTATCCCTAATCCAAATTCCCAAAAGAGAGATCCAAATTGATTAATCACAAAGAAGTGATCAATGCACAAATGAACCAAACAATGGAGAATATGAAGAAAGGAGGAAATCCTATCATTCACAATAGAAACTATGTGCTTGAAATCTTAAATGAATAGAAGGCAAATACTAACCTCAAAATAGGGAAAATTTGGAAAATGCTGATTTCTGATGTCTGTGCACAGTTTCGGGGAATTCTGCAACCTTCTCTGGATTGGAAATACCAAGATAGAGAAAACCTAGAAAAATTTTGTCTTTCTGAGGTCAAGTCAACTTTGACCTAGATAGCAGGGCACAATCTTACCCCTCGCTAAAGGTTGTCCCTAACCTGAAACAGCTCTGACACAAAATTTGTTCATGGATCTCAGAAGTTTTCTGAAAAGGGTATCCAGATCTGAATTTTAATTCATTGTCCTATACCTGTACCTGCAAGAAAAATGGTTTTTTGTTGTTTGGATGGGGGGTTTTCCTTGGTCAAACCCCAGTTTGGAATCAACCTTGAAATGTAATTGAAAATGCAATATGTGTAAACAAAAATAAATGAAATAATTCACCTTGCTTATATTGAAATCCTTGTGGAGGATTCAAATCCTTGAATCCACAAGTATGGATGCTCCAAATAAATGTAGAAATGTATGTAGGATGTCTCAAATCAATGGCATTAGATCTTCAAACCCAATCTTGAACAGATCTTATCATAGGAAGAGGCTTGGATGAATGTGGATGGAGAAATCTTCAACAAGAGGGCTCCATAGAGATTGAATCCTTCAATGGCTAACAATGGATCTCCTTGATGAATACTTGAATGCTTGAAGATGAATGAATGCTTTCTTTCTTTCTTTCCTTCTCCTTCTTGCTTGCTTGATAATTTCTTGATTTTGCTTGAGAGCTAGATGTCTTGATCATGAAAGGTGGATGTGAAAATGAAAGAGGAAGGCTTCCTTTTATAGTAGTCTAGGGCACAAACTTCTAGAGAGGCTGACATTGGAGAATTAAATCCTAATTAACCTTAACCCATAGAAATGGACCTAGATTAAATGAAATTTAAGAGTTTACCATACCAAAATCTGAAACAGTTGACTCGGAAGCGAGAAAATAAAACTTTTTGAAGCCCGTTATCCCGAAACCTCTAGAACTTGAAAATAGGACCCAGGGTTAGGGTCGAGGTCATCTCTAACCTAGGTCAAGGTTGAGGTCAACTCTACCCTAGGTTAGGGTTGAGGTCAACCTTGATCTAGGAGGTTGAACTTGACCCTGAGGTCTCAGATCTTAAGTTCTCAGGACCAGGTGCCAGGAAAAAGCTAGAAATAGGTGGGGAGAGAAGTAGAACAGAGGGAAAAGGCCAGATCCATGCAAAGACCTAATCAAGGTGCTTGACATGATCCCAGACCACTTACTCAGAGGGCTAAATGTTCTTATCATGGAAGTGCTTCCATTTTAAGATGATACAAATATATATTATAATATATATAATATTTATATTATTAAATGGTTATTATTATTCATTATTAAATGGGTATTATAAATTTATATTAATATTATATTGATATTATTGATATAAATTTATATTTATATTGATATTCTAAATTTAGATTATTATTAATGATTATTATCATATTGATTAATATTATGGATTAATATTATATTAACATTATAATAATTGATCAATCATATTGATTACAATTACATTGATTAGAATGATATAATCAAAATAAGGAGTTCATGTATTTATTAGAGCAATAGAATATATGTATTTAGGAATATATTCATACTGTACCTTAGTTAAGGATCAACACTCAATCAATCTCAACATCAGGTATGCCAACAATCTCCCCCTTTGGCATTGATGGAAACACCACATTGATCTGATAACAATTTCTCACCCTTAGATGATACACCAAACTTCTTGTCTTGATCTTCGTGGTCTTCTCCCCCATTGTCTTCATTTTTTTTTATCCCCCTTTGACAACAATGCCAAAGGTGCCACATAGGTCACCTACTACTACAACATCTTCATTTGCCTTTGACTTCTCACCCTAAGGAGTGATCCCCTTTAACATGAATCCAATAGTGAAAGATATTCAATGAATCCACTAGATTGATGCTTACAACATCATCTTAGTGTCATTTGGGTAGGGGAATAACCCCTAACTTACCTATTAGATACTCAAAAGTATCTTTAGGTAATGGTTTCATGAATATATTTGCTAGTTTCTCCTTGATTGACACATATTCCAACTTGACTAGCTTTTCCTACATTTTCTCTCTTAAAAAATGATCCTTAATTTCAATATGTTTAGTCTTGGAATGCACCCTCAAGTTCTTGGAAATATTTATTTCACTTGTATTATCACAAAATATAGTTACTAGTTCAGATACCTTTTGTCTAATACATGTTATGATTTGCTTCATCCATGCAATTTGTGTACAATTGATAGTTGCTGCTATATACTTAACTTCTGCAATAGATTGGGAGATGCATTTTTTCTTCTTACTTGTCCATGACACAAGTCTTCCTCCTAGAAATAATTCTCCTCCACTTGTAATATTTTTGTCATCAATTTTTCTTGCCCAATCTGCATCAGTAAAAACACTCAAAGAGAAATAACCTTTGTGAGCATACCAAAGACCATAGTATTATACCCCTTTCAAGTACCTAAATATCCTCTTCACTACTACCATGTGAGATTCCTTAAGATTAACTTGAAATCTAGACAATATTCCAACTTCTTGTGCAATGTCTAGTCTATTATGAACAACATAATGAAACTTACCATTCATGGATCTGTATAGAGTTGCATCCACCACACTTGACTCGTCATCCTTAGATAATTTGTAACCGGTCACCATGGGAGTTCCAATTGGCTTGGAATCTTCCATTCCAAAGGTCTTTAATACTTCCTTTATGTACTTAGACTTACTGATATAGATACCATCCTTTAGCTGTGAAATCTGCAATCCAATAAAGAACTTAATTTCTCCTATAATTGACATCTCAAACTCTTTCTTCATCTCTTTTGCAAACACCAAGCTCATCCCAAAATTTCCTCCAAAAATTATGTCATCCACAAACACTTCAGCTAATAGTATCTTATCACCTTCAACCTTCAAGTACACATTTTTATCTTCATGCACTAGTATATTTGAGACCTTTTTCTGATGGAAGGTCATATGAATTGGGACAGTTTACCATCGATATAATGACACCACTAACATCGCAGTTTTGCAGTCAAAAAAATTGATGATTTCAATTGGTGTCATAATTATGATGACTTCAGACATTGTAGTAAGGGGGTGACAACAAGGCAAACCTAGTGTTAGATCTATTTGTGGCTGTCCCAATAGTGATGCCTATCCATCGCAAAAAATAAAAATGATGGTGACCCATCAGAACCCTTTTTTTTTTTTCACTAAGATATTTGATGTCCGACTCAGTCATGCTGACGCTCGGTTCACTGATGGAAGTACTCATAGGCTCAACTACATTGAGGTAGAAAGAAAGGGCATAGTCATTTGGGAAGGTATAAATACCATGGCTTAGATTTGTGGAGGTTTGATCAATAAGTTCTGGATATTTGATAGTCAAAGTAGGGAAAGATTGGGAAATAGTGTTTATGGATATGGATCTGTCATCATTGGTCCTAACCTAACGCTCAAGTTCAAAGGTGATACTACAACTTAAGACATCCAATTCATGAATAGGCTCAATGTCATCATGGGAGTCCAATTCAGCGATAGGTGGATCAGACTCGATAGGTTCATCATTTCGCTCTAGACTTACATTACTTTGAGGTGCATATTAGTGAATAACATCAACATGTTTTTCTATGATAAGATCATCTGGTTCTGGGATGACTCCCCATTCATAGTCATTAGATTCATCTTCTGATTCAGGATCTCGAGGAAATCTTAGAACATGAGGAAAGTCAGGGTGAATACCCCAAGAAGGATTACCCTCAGATTCTGATTTGTATTCATACTCATGAGAATCTATCTCAAAATCACTACCACTTCCCTCTTCTTGATTGTTTTTGAGATTAGCATGTTCTTGTGTTGCAACTATCTCTTGATTGATAGTTGGTTCTTGTGTTTCTACTACATTAATTCTCTTGATAGGATCATCTTTATCATCAAGAAGGTCTTTGATCTCTTTAGGAAATTTTTCATAGGGGATGAGTTCTGAGCTGTCTGAATCACTATCTGATGGTTCTATTTCTTCTTTCTTAAGAAGAGGTTCCCTTGGTGTGATCTGCTCTATGACATGGGAGCAATTACCTTTGAGGTGATAGGGTTTCTTCTTAAAGCCTAAGCCTACTTTATCTTTATTTTCTCTACCAATATGTGGGAGAGGTGCCACGAGACCTTTTCCTCTGACTCCTAGAGGTACTTGACCTAAATATCCAATCTTAGCTATTAATTTATCTCATGGACCATATGACTTGGAAGGGAGTTTAGAGACTACAGAGTCACCAGTTTGAAAAACTTGAGATTCAGGTTCATCTTTGTACAGCCATGATAGCACAGCCTCATCCTCTTCAAATTCTTGCTTGGATACTTGTTCTGCTACAAAATTCTTTTTATATGCTTCAAGAGGTTCTTTAGAGTCTGGTTTGGATTGTTTCAAAGATTTCCCATAAGACTTAGGCAAGATAGGGAGAGATGTCAAAGATAAGACTGGCTCGATAGTATATTCTCTCATACTATTTTCTTTGATATTAACCTCTTTTGCAAGATCTTCCATTTTAGATGTGGATGCTTCTTTAGTTGGTTCAATGGAAGATTCTCTATTATTAGGTACAAGATTATCTGCACTTTCCTTCAAGGTGTTGCAAGTTGTATTCAGATCTGCGGGGATAGTAACCTCTACTCCTTCATAAGGAAATTTCAAACATTGATGGTACGTAGAAGGAATAGCTTGCATTTCATGTATCCATGGTCTCCCTAGAAGGATGTTGTAGGCCAAAGGTAGATCAAGCACTTGAAAAATGGTATCTTTGATAACTAGACCCACTCTGATAGGTAATACAATGGTTCCTTTAGAAGATCTTTCCTGTTCATCATAGGCCTTGATAGTTATTTTCTTTCTAGAATCAATAGCCAATTCTGAAAATCCCAATTATGTGATCAAGCTGTAAGAACAAATGTTTAGGCTAGTGCCCCCATCTATCAACACATGTTTGACTCTATGGTTCTAGATCAAGACTTCTATATGCAAAGGCTGATTATGTGGGTGACTCAAGGAGTTGTCATCTTCCTCTGAAAAGGAGATATATTGTGGAGATGTAAGATGTCCAACCATAGTCTGGAACCTATCTAAATAAAGGTCATCAAGAACATTGGAACCAAGCAAAGCTTTATCGAGAATAGCTCTATGAGCTGGAGATATTCGAAGCAACTCAAACATGGAGATTTTCGCATTAGTGTGCCAGAGTTGTTGAACAATGCTATAAGACATAGGCCTTGTAGACTTTGGATTGGAAGATTTGCAAACAACCTTCTATTTAGAAGCAAATGAAAGATTGAAGGGCACCTTAGGGACATTTGATGAATCTAGGATTTGTCCTTTCAGATGTGTTTGAGCATGTGATCGAGTAACTGCGTTAGCTGAGGAATGATTTCTATCTCTTTGTACAATTATGATGACATTGCAACTTTCAGAGAGACATGGTTCAACCATATTGATGACAACATTATTTCCAGGGTAGGCATAGTTGACTTTTGCCCCCATATTAGGCTGAGAAGTTGAAACTTCTTGACCATGTTTCAAAAATGGTTCTATGAATGCTATATGATCGTTATTGCTCATGGGATTGTCAATTGTGATGTCTCCACTATCGATCAGATCTTGAATGGTATGCTTCAAGTGATAGCAACTACTAGTTTTGTGACCTTTACTCTGATGGAAATCATAGAATTCATTTTCCTTCCACCATATCAGTTTGGGGTCCTGAGCATTCGGTCAGATTGGTTGTAAAGAGATGATGTTATCAGCTAGTAGAGTTTTCATAGATGATTCCAAAGACTCCCCTAGAGGAGTAAATTTTTGATGTTTATCCCATTTTTTGTATTCTGGCTTCCTTTGAGATGGTTGAGAAGACTTTTGTTCTGAAGCTTTAATGGCTTGAGTACCAAGAGTGAGATTTTAGGCTGGTGCCTTTGATGGGGCACGGATAGTGTCAACAATGCCATCTGTGATGATGCCTTTGTTCTTGTTCCAATTTTTGTTTTTATCTTTAGAACTGGATCCTGATTCGTACTTGTCTTTTTGAAGTGTGATTTCTCCTATTTTCACAAGCACTTTTTTGATTGTGATAGCATTATCCACCATCTTATCAAAAGATGTATGATCTTGCATTTGTAGAGGATAATTGATTTTTGGAACAAGGTTGTTGATGAAGATTTCCAATTTTTCTGTTTCTGGAATAGGTCTAGCATATAGAGAGAACTTCTTCCTCCATCTCTTGAGAAATGTTAGGAATGGTTCCCCTAGGTATTGCTTGAGATTATAGATATCAATCATGGTGACTGGATGTTGAATATTGTAGGAGTATTTTTGGTAGAACAATTTGATCAACTCCTCAAAAGTTTTGATAGTAGAAGGCAATCTTGAAAACCACTGAATGGATGCTCCTCCCAAAGATCTAGGAAAAAGATGCATCAAATAGGTCAGTTCATGCATGAATTCCATAGATTGCATACAGAACTCTCTGACATGATCTTGAGGATCAGAGTGTCCATCATACTTATCATACTTTGGTATCTCCACTCTTTTTGGAAATGGTGGCATATACAAGTTTTTGTCAAAGGGAAAAGGGCATAGAGCTTCCATGGAGAATTCTTTTGGTTCCTTTTCTTTCTCAAGGCTATTAAATTTGACTTGTAAAGCATGTATTTGTTTCATTATAGCTGTGAGTGGAGTTTCTTCCTCATGCGTAATGATATCATCAACATTAAATTTGGGAGGAAGTTTAGCTCCTTGATGAGCTAGTTGTAAAAAGTATGATTCTCTATCTTCTTTCAAGAAATGCTTCATCATTCATTTGAAGTTATCATCATTTTGATATTGAGCAATTTCTTCAGGTGTGGGTTCCTGATCTGCACCATGTTGAGATTGAGCTCTTTGAGAGCCAAAATTTGTCCATGCTTGAGACATGGTAGGAGTTTGTGGACTCCCTAGATTAGATTGATGAGGGGTATGTTGAGTACCTTCGTGAGTTGATGGAGGAGGTATGTAACCAGATTTCAATCGATAGTTGCCAAGACCGTCATCCTTGTAAAGACTAGAATTGATGAGTTGCTTAAGAGTTGGGGTTTGGAGAGTGGTGATAGATTTCTTGTGAGAGGAAGCTCTAGTCTCCACCATTCACCTCAAGTGAAACAAAAGAATAAGATCCAGATAACCGAAGAATGAATTGAATCAAGATGATCAGATGACGCAACCTTGTCAAGGTTTGATTGATTTGAAGATTTGATTAGATGTGGATGAAGGATACTGTGCCCTGGATGTATGGGTAGGTTCCCAAAAGATAGTAGACAAAATATCACAACACTTAGTCATTTTGATGATTGATTGAAGATTGATAGTTATGACAAGGTTTTGACATAGGATGATAAGGACTCAAATTGATTAAATAGAAGGCTGAATCAAATTCAAAAGGCCACTTTAGAAAAATGATTAGATTCTTAATAGCTATTGCTCTATTCCTGACATAGTGATTCATTTGACAGATTCTGAAATTAGGCTGAAAAAGCTAAATATCTGGCAATTTTGACAATTTTTTTGACAACTTTCAAAAATTTCCCAAATGACACTCTGCAAACTCGTACGACAGTGGGTATGCTATGAAATGATAGTTGCAAAACTCATACAACAATTGCAAGCAATATTTTGACTCTTAGAATTTTCTGGCATCAAAACTCGTACGACACTGGGTGGGTTATCATACAACAGTTGGGTATCAATGAAATGACAGTTGAAAATCTCATATGATAGTTGCAAGGTTTTGACTTTGAGAATTTGCTGGCATGGAAACTCGTATGACACTTGGTACTCAATCATACAACAGATGGGTTGGAATGAAACGACAGTTGATAGAAACTCATACGACTTTTTGACCTCCTGAGGTGACTTTTGACTCCAAAAAAGGATTTTACTTCATATTTTACAAATTTTGAGTTTTCAGATTTGAATTGTTTACAAATTTCAATGTCTAGATTTGAGGATTGTAACAGATTTGTCTATTTTCAATAACCAGATAGATAAAAAAGCACACAAAATAGCAAGCAAGTGATTTCAAGCATGTCTATGAACAAGGGCAAAAATAACCTTGCGCATGAACAATCAAGTGACTTATTCATTGTAATCCTCAAAAGCGCTAATTGTGTATGTTCCAAAAATCTTTTGCAATAATGCACATATACCCTATAAGATGAAATTTTGGCCTCGCTAGGGTTTTTAGTAATGGTTTGAATCTGCAAATTTTATGAACCAAAGGGGTGAACTCCAATCCTAGTGCACCAGGGTTTTGACACAGTCTGAGAACTTAATCTTCAGGAGCTGCTAGGGAGATCTGACAACCCAACAATGAACCATACCCATGGAGATTTCTTCCACAAGGACATTTATATAGCGGCTGTCACTACCACGGTGAAAATGGCTATTACCGCTTGAGGTTCTGTCAACGCAGTTTTCCCTGTGAAGGGATTGTCTGCTATGGTTAACCCTCTCTAAAGGTGACTCACAATAGTATACCACAAGGGGACTTGGCTCCAGATCCAAGGTTTTTGACACCTTTTAACTTTTAACCCAAACAAAGCAAGCAGATTAATCTAACACACTAAGACAAATTTTGTCTCACCAAGGTCTATGATATCAACCCCACGTGATCTATCAACCCCTCTGAAGAGAGAATGTATCAATCAATAAGGGAAGATGCACTAACCAAGTTGAATATGAAACACACTAAGTATCCTCCCTACCTACAAGGATTCTGTCATGAAGAAGGATTTCACTGGGAATCCAATCTCTCAAGAATCATGAATAGTGTTCATAGGGCCTAATTACTATGTGAGCACAGATGTATGTTTCCAAAAGCAAATCTACCAAAAGTACCCAAAAAGCAAAAAGAGGAACACTTAACGCTTAAAGAGAATATGAGATGAGTCCAAAAGGTGGAACACTTAACACCTCACACAAGCTGAAAATGAGTCCCCAACTTAGAAAACAAGTGAGTTCCTAAAAGCACAAAAGGGTTGCCTGGTGGAACAATTAATGCTTCTCTCCTGTAGACCCCTCCCCTCTATGGCGCTGAGATTGCAACCACGGGGTGGAATGAGGGGCTGGCAGATTAGCGAGTCCAATAACCCAAGATAGCAATCAAGATCAATCACAAGTAATCTAAGACTGCTAATAAATACTTAAGGTGTCAAAACCTAGTATTCAATTATGCAAATTCATAGAAAAAGCATGCAAAGAAACACTCAAGATAAACACATGAGAGATTTATTTTAAGGCCAAATTGAAATGTTATTAGATGAAGGAGAATACCTAGGATCCTTGCAATGTGCTTAGTAGATTTTACCTGATTTTTAGCAATTCTTGTTGAGCTTTTTCATGCAAGCAAGTGACGAACTCTCCAACAAGCAAACAAGCAAACAAGATATGCAAAATATATTCAACTTATAAAAACCATAGGGTTAGCTCTAAAAATCAATTGTTATCAGAAATAATAACCATAAATTAACCCAAATGACAACTCATATCATTCATTGAACCATGTAAAAAAAATAAGTGCATACCCATCACAAAACTTTATTTTTTTTTGTTGTATTTGACCTAGTCAACAAGATCTAATTTTTTTGATATGATTTCGGCCACAAAAATAGAAATTTAGAATAGAGACCCCAACTAAAAAATAGAGAGCTTTCCAAAAATGTAAAAATTTTAGAAAAATCTCTTCATTTGTGCCCTAGAGACCCATTTTATCAAAATAGACCAGTTTTTGTAAATTGACTATTTGAGCTATTATATTGCATCCAAATTTAAAATAAAAAGAATGGACCCCCTGTAGAATTTAAAGAGATTTTCAAAAATATAAAAATTTCCAAAAAATATGTTGATTTGCATCAGATATTAATTTTTTCCATAATTTTAAGAAAAAATTATTAAAAATTCAAAACACCTCAGAAAATTCTCAATATTTTACTGTAGCTTTTTTGATATATGTCAAACCTACAAAACAAATTTCAGTCCAAAACCCCAAGCTGTTTGAGAGATAAAATTAAATCTTTGAAACTTTAGGGCTTTAGCTCCAAAAAAAAAATCAAAACCAGCATGTAAAGGTGGGTTGCCCCATGGTGGGCGCATGACTGAGCGTCAGCATGACCGAGTCAGACATCAAATATCTTAGTCAGAAAAACAAGAATAAAAAGAAAAAGAAAAAGAGTTCTGAGGGTGAAAACCTCTCTGAGGTGCCTAAGGATCAGATATTTGATGTCCTTCCGAGTCATTTACAAGATAGATCTCCAGTTCTAATTGAGCCCACTCAATCCATCAATTTGGGTACAATAGAGGAACCACAATTGATACATATAACACAATCATTATCAGAAGAAGAAAAGAAAAAATTTACAACATTCCTAACAGAGAAGAAGATCAACTTTGCATGGAAATATTCAGATATGCCAATATTGGATCCCAATCTTATAATGCATCATTTATCTATTGCTCCAAATGTCAAACCTGTCAAGCAAAAATTGAGAAAGATGCATCCTCATGTTGCACTCTTGGTAAAAGTTGAATTAGAGAAGCTCCTAAATGTCAAATTCATCCGAGTTATTGACTATGCAGAGTGGATCTCTAATATTGTACCTATTTCTAAACCAGATTGCTCAATCAAAGTGTGCATAGACTTTTGAGATGTGAATAGACCATGCCCTAAGGATGATTTTCCACTACCTAACATTGATATGATAGTGGACATGACTGTGGGTTTTGAGATGTATTCCTTAATGGATGGTTTCTCTGGATATAACCAAATAAAAATTGCTCCAGAGGACCAAGAGAAAACTACTTTCACATGTGCATGGGGCACCTTTTGCTGGAATGTCATGCCATTTGGGCTTAAAAATGCTGGAGCTACATATCAAAGAGCAATGAAATCTATTTTCCATGACATGATGCATCGAACTATGGAAGATTATGTTGATGATAATTTAGCAAAATCTATGATCAGAACTAAACATCTAAAGGACTTGAGCATGATCCTAGACAGAATGGAAAAGTTTAGTCTCTGACTAAATCCTAAGAAGTGTGCTTTTGGTGTCACTTCTGGAAAGCTCTTAGGATACATAGTTTCAAAGAAGGGTATTGAATTTGATCTGACTAAAGTCAAGGCTATAATAGAGATGCAACCTCCCATGAATATCAGTCAAATGAGGACGTTGCAAGGAAGAGTTCAATCTATCAGAAGATTCATATCACAACTAGCAGACATATCACAGCCTTTTACAAAAACATTACATAAAGGTGTGATCTTTGCATGGAATGAAGAATGTGAGAACAACTTTAACCATATCAAGAATTATCTATCAAATTTTCCTATCTTGATGCCTCCTATTCATGGGAAGCCATTGATCTTATATGTCTCCATAATAGCCACATCATTGGGGGCATTGCTAGCGCAACATGATGAAGAGAAAAACAAAAGAGCCATTTATTATATAAGTAAAACATTGGTGGCATATGAAAAGAACTATTCTATGATTGAGAAAGCTTGTCTCGTTGTGATCTTTGCATCACAGAATTTGAGACACTATATGTTATCTCATACCATGCATCTAGTGGCAAAAATTGATGCACTAAAATACCTACTCAGCAAGGCTACCCTCACAGGTAGACTGGGTAAATGGGTCATGCTTCTAAGCGAAGTTGACATTGAATATGTTGAAATAAAAGCTATAAAAGGTCAAGTTATTGCTGATCAACTAGTAGATGCACCCATGTTTGATGACACACCAATGCAAATGAAATTTCCAGACTCCTCTATTATGCACCTATCTTCTAGAGAATGGCAATTGTTCTTTGATGGCTCCTATACACAGAATGGATCTGGAGCAGGCATATTATTCATAACTCCTCAAGGATACTCCATCCCAAAAGCATTCAGACTAAAGTTCCCCTGCACAAACAATATTGTAGAATATGAAGCCCTTTTGAATGGTATGAAAATAGCAATTGAATGGAGAGTAACAGAGCTACACATTCATGGAGACTCTCAACTTGTTATTCATCAAGTCAATGATGTGTACCAAACTAAAGATGAAAAGCTCATCCCTTACAAGAGAATGGTAGATGATCTTAAGAAATATTTCATATCTATCACATTTGAGAAAATTCCTAGAACAGAGAACAAGGTTGTTGATGCAATGGCAATACTATCTACTTTATTATAGCAGCCTGAACATGAGCTACGCTATGAGTTCCTGGTGGAAGCACTATCTTATCCTGCATATGACTCCCCTGAAACCCACATGATCTGCACTATTGTAGGTCATGATTCATCCTGATATAAACACCTATTTTCCTATCTCCAGGACCAAATCATCCCCAATACCTTTAACCGCCATGAAAAGAGATACCTTATCTTTAGTGCCTCTTGATATGTCATCATTGGTCATGATCTATACAAATGAGGTCTAGATGGTATGCTACTTAGATGTTTAGAATGAGAAGAGTCTCAACGTGCATTAGAGGAAGTCCATGATGGTATTTGTGGGTCACACTCAAACGGTTTAACACTAGCTTAGAAACTTATTAGGGCTGGGTACTATTGGCCTGAAATGGAGAAAGAGGCTATCAAATTTGCTAAGAATTGTCAAAAGTGCCAAGTACATGGCAACCTAATTCATGCTCCAGGGAGGGATCTAATCCCCTTTACAACACAATGGCCTTTCCATCAATGGGCATTTGATCTTATCGAAATGATTCATCCTCATTCTTCTAACAGACATACCCATATAATCATAGCCATAGATTATTTTACAAAATGGGTAGAGGCGGTCCCTTTGACACAAGCAACAGGGAAACAAATATCTATGTTCATATTGAACTATATCATATGCAGATATGGGATACCTCATTCCATAATCACAAATAATAGTGGGAAATTCAAGAATAAAGACCTAGATGATCTATGTGCCAAGTTCAAAATCACACAACATTGGTCTTCTATCTACTATCCACAAGGGAATAGCCAAGCAGAGGCTTCTAACAAAAATCTATTAAAGCTCTTGCACAGAACAGTAAACAAAACTGGTAGAGACTGGCATCTCATGATTAATCCATCTCTATGGGCCTACAGAACAAGTATCAGAACACCTACTAGGGCTACACCTTTCGCTTTAGTTTATGGGTCTGAAGCGGTACTACCTATTGAGGTTGAAATCCCATCACTCCGAATTAGAATGCATGGTCTAGTAACTGATGATGACTACAGAGTGTCTAGGTTACAAGAACTGGAACTACTAGATGAGTGCAGACAAGCAGCGTATGATCATCTCAGAGTATATCAAAAGAGAATGTCTAGAGGCTACAACAAAAAAGTCAGACATAGAGAATTTCAGGTTGGTGATCTAGTCTTGAGAGAAAATCCTAAAAATCAATCCCATCGAGAACGCAAGCGGAAGTTTGAACCCAATTGGTTGGGTCCCTTTGTAATCACTGCTACTTTTGGCTCTGGTGCCTATCAACTCTCAACCACTAAAAGAGAACAGCTCCAAGAACCAATCAACATTCTCCATCTGAAGAAATTCTACGCCTAAGGCATTCAGTCTATGGTAAAATGTCTTGAAAAAATTATAAAAATCAAAAAAAGTCCTGAAAAAAAGAACATCTTGGTGAAATCCTAGCAATAGGCGCCTTGATGATTCACAAAAAAATCAAAAGTACAAAAAAAATTTAAAAAATATCAAAAATTAAAAAAAATCAAAAAATATCAAAAATACAAAAAAAATGAAAAAGAAAAAGTGCCTTGGTGAAAACTTGGAAACAGGCACCTTGGTAGCAAAAATAGAATCTCTGCCAAGATGGTGAAAACCTGACAAATGGGTGCCACTTGTTTCAAAATGCTCCATCTATCAGCGCAATCTTGGTCTTTTCCAGCTTTCAGTTTTGCTTTAGTTTGTACATATCTCTCGGTTTGTTTCTGCATTTCCAATTTTCAAGTAAGTCAGTCTGTCCACCAATCTACTCAAATGTCTGTATCCTATCAATGTTCAAACTTGGGGGTAATCAATGTCATATCCTATGGTCTCCAGTGTATCTTAGATGTATCATATCTAGTCAGAGTCATTTTGAAGCTTCATGTGAGTCAGTCAGTCAGTCTTGTCTATAGAAAGGATTTTGCATCTACAATAACGCAATCAAACACAAACTAAAAACAATCTATACTTTTTACATACTCTTATCTCCTTGTATGCTTACTGATTTGCTTTGAGATTTTTGCATAATATGTCCTTTTGAGCTCTTCGATGATGTCCTTTGTAGGATTTAGAGAGTGATGACTGGGGGCATAATCTTTTCTTTGTCTTCTGCTTGTATGTGAAAATCTAACAACTTTGAAAATTCTGGATTGAAATTGTGTCCGACTGTAAGAGCCTCTATCTCAAATTGGATGGCCATGCATACCTCGACCATTGATACCCAAAAAATTCAAGGAAGTTTGATCTAACTATTATCTTTTGAGCGAGTTCTTTCTCCTATTGTGAAACACAATCTTACCTAAGGCTGTGAACGATAAAGGTTCACTACAGGTAATTCACACTAGATTTAGAATGATCTCTTGACTGTTTGATGTGTTTGTAATGTAAGAAGTATTCAGGTCATCATGATGTTTATGTTTTGATGCTTGTACAAATTTCTATATCAAAATAGACATGATATTCAGGTCATCCTGGCATTTATGCCTTGGTGCTTATATCTAATCCAACATTCTAAAAATAAAATCAATATTCATATATCCATGGTTGTTGACCAGTGGGTGTTGTATTGATTCTTGTGCATACAAATCGATATTCATATGTCTATGTTTTCTTAGCTAGTGGGCATTGTATTAATTTATTTGGTTACCTAAAAGTTCAATGATGATAACAAATCGACACATGATCAGTGACTAGGTCCTAGGTCTTAGGTTGCATTTCATTTTGCATGTCTCTTTGCATTTTGCATGTTGCATGATCTCACAATGGCTAAATGAACTTCAATGCTTAAATGATTCTTCAAATCACATCTTCAAATGTAACAAGAGCTGAATCTCACATGAAGGTTCCTCCAATGAAATAGCAAGTAGAATTCTTTTTCAGGATCAAAATTCAAATCTGAGATCATTTATATTATTAACTTCTTGCATAATCAACCTTCAATAATCACAGAAATCCATAATTCAACTTAATTGATTATCTTACATCAAACTATCAAAATTTCAACTTGGTCAACTATGGTCAACTCATAGTTTCACCTAGTCAAACTTGGTCTTTTGGGACCTTCCAATGATGCAAAATGCATTCCTGGACGTGTTTAACCACTTCTCAAATCAATTAACATGCTTCTAAACTATCAATGCTGACTTTTCTTGTCAGATTTCAATTTTAATCCTGAAGGGGGCATGGTATTCCACATCATTTAAAGTTTGTAAATCAATTTCTATCAATATCTTTCATCAGTGATCAAGACAAACAATCACGTCTAGTTACTGATTCATCAAAAAACCTCATCACTCGATGCAAATCAATCATCACTCGGGGCATATTAGATTCATCAAGATCCATATCAATCTGGTATTCTCCTAATCTTGTAAACTGTATCAGTTTTTGCAACCATCAAATCATAGTGTTCTTTGCTTGGTTCTTCAGCAACTGAAGGGTTCGGATGTGATACCTGCTACTTCTGCTAAGACAATTGAGTCTAGAATCGGTCACTCACTTCTTAGCAATCCTAAGATTTGGAATCAGGTGTTTTGACACTTTTTCACAATCATAGGTTCATTTGCTGCTATAGTGAACATTATCTTTGGTCATTCAGGACCTGTTATCTTCATATCAAATCAATATCAATCAGCTTCTGTCTCATATCAATTATCAATTTCAAACATCAGTTTCATATCTTTATCAAACACAGACTGTCTTTGAACCACTGCGCTTCGCACAGTAATTCAAAGACGGGCAAAATGTAATACCCCAAAAATGGGCTATATGTTCATTAATCTTCTATATCAACAATTCGAATGAAATCGACATCGAAGTCCTAACCTAAGGCAAATCTAAACATCATTGAATCCTAATTGATTATCTTAAATTCTGCATCGGGGAATGTTCCTAGCAATATTCCTAATTATCTTAAATATCTTTAATTTAATGATTATTTGGCGATAAATCACATTTATCCTAAGTTTGATTAATTGAATATTTTCATATTTAATTGATTAGATTTAATATCTTGCCACTTAATTGTTTAATTAAATTTAATTCTATCTATTATTAATTGTATTATTTAATTTTGACAATAAATCCAATATCCTATGAATAATTGATTAAATTTTTATTTAATTAATTAAAGCAAGTTGTCATTATTTAATAATATAGTTTTTAATAAAAGTTTGATTAAATAATTGATTAACCCATAAATCAATTATTTATTTTCAAAAATCAGTTAAGTTGAGCATAAATCACTTTATTTATTTAATTAATTCATAATTATTATGCACATTCAAAAGAAACAGTTAAACTCCAAATTAGAAAATCAATGCAAAGTGTTGACTTTTTAGAACTCAACATCCTTTTGGAGTTTAAAAAGCTGATCTAAACTCTAATTTGAGTTAAAAAACTATTTTTGCACGATTTGCATGTTTTTGTGAATTAAATTATCTTTATTATCAGATAACTCAAAAATCAAGCTGAGTTAATCTGCGTGATTTATGGCTTTCTTCCATGCACCTCCAAAGCCTTGGATTTCTATAAAATTAAAGCCTCAGCTCATCTCAAAGCATCTCATATTTTTGCACAATCACATTGGAGAATTTGAATTGGGAGAATCAAAGCTTATTGCGAATCAAGGCTATTGTGAGATCAATTTGTTTTTTTTTTACATTCATTTAGATTCTTTTTCATATCATTGTTAGATCATTTTAGCATATCAATTTCCATATTAGCATAGATTCATATCAGTTTTTATCATTCTTATTGCATAGAAAATATCCAAAAAAAATAGCTTAATTGCATTCAATTCATATCTAGATCAATTGCATTCAAATCCTTCATTTAGGTGTCGTCTAGGTCACTGATCTTGATAACAATCTGAGAACATCAATCTCGCACCTACTAGAAGGTATTAAATCACTTGGTTAGAGTAGATTTCAAATTTGTACGATTTTGATTTTTGCTAACCTCTAATGTTTTATTGAAGTGTTGTGTCTATAGATCAGGTACAATTTTCACACACACAATGGAGATGCTATTAGTGTGACGGATATCCATCAAAAAAGTGTGATGGATGTATGTCATTTGTAATTTTTAATGACAGCGATGTTGTACATGCGACAAAGAACCATCAGAATTTTATGACACTAGTACATTTGAGATCTTTTTCTGATGGTTGATTGTCTAAATTCAGACAGTATACCATCGATTAAGTGACACCATTTGGTTATGATAGGTGTCGTACATGCAACATCTATAGTCATCGCAAAAGGGAGTTTCAACACAGTGAATATACCCGTTGGGTCTACTTGTATTTGTCCCACATTCGATGGATATCTGTTGAACGTAGTTAGTTACCGACAAAAATGTTATACCTATGACGGGTAACCATCATAATGTTCCAATGCCTAGCTATCATTGGAAGATTGTATACTGATGAAAATGCTATTGGTGAGATGGTTATCCATCAAGAATTTCTGATAGATTTTCATCACTTCTCTAGGGCCATCGTAATTGTGATAGAAATCACAATTTTTATATATATATATATATATATATATATATATATATTTGTCGATCATGTTTGACTTGATTGGTGTTCTTGCAGATTTGGCTGTCATTCAGAGATGACTTTACAGTAGATTCAGAAGCGGCTCGTACATTATTGAGTCAAGTCCAGAGACTTGGATTTGTAGATCACTATGGTGTCCATGATGACTTCTCCCAAGTCATCTTCTAGGTGAACTGAGCTAAGAGACTTGGATTATAGAAAGCGGGTCATTTGATGCGACTCATGAGACATTGGATGCCTCTTCACAATGGGTTTGCAGTGTAGTCTGTGGTGTTTCTTTGTGACTTAGTTCTTGGTAGCCATTGAGATGAATCAATATGACTTGATCTTGGGTCAAGACTTATTGAGGCGAGCTGAAGTGATCATTGCTCCTTGAAGTGATTGATGTTTCCGATAGATAGTCATCACTCTTAGTTTTTTCATTGATTATTCTTTGGTTTCTATCATAATTGTGACAACTCACACTATTTTTTAAAAAGAAATATATATTTTTCATACGTTGATTGAGATCTTAAATTATTGAGCTTCTCTTTGTTTCGATAATAGTTTAACATTATCTACTTAACAGGGTCAATCACGTGAAGGTGGAAGCTCATCTAGCCCCTCCTAGGATCCTCTTATGACCCTTGACGACACTTTAAGACCTCTAAGATGTGTATTCTTAGGGGTTGTAAAGGGTCATAAAGGGTCCTAGGACACAACAACTGAGAAACATAAATGTACGCATCATGGTCACAATTGGTTGGAGACACAACATAATTGAATGCTATACCCAGACAATGCAACACAACCACTACTCCTATAGTTCCAAGTTAACACTATGGGATCCAAAAACCAAAGATAAGGAATCTATATATGGTTTTTGGATCCCACAGTGTCAACTTAGAACTACAGGAGTAGTGGTTGTGTTGCATTTTCTAGGTATAGCATTCAATTATGTTGTGTCTCCAAACAATTGGGACCATCATGCCTACATTTATGTTTCTCAGCTGTTGTGATACCTATATTTATGTTTTGTAGTTGTCATGTTTATTTGCATGTTCTTTGTGTTTGGCTTCTCTCCCTCACATTGAAAATAAGATTTTCCCATAATGAATCGAGAATGTGCATGCAACACAAGCAAACTATGCATGGATAGCGGGTGGAGCTGAGAAGACCCATCACATTTACATTTTTTTCTCCTTTGTTTCTTGTACACCATCTCTATTGGAAATTTTCTTCATGGATGGCCTCCACTATCTTCCCCACTACAACTGTAACCACTATTCATTCTCCTGTGGTCATTACTATCTTCTTTATTGATCAGACCTCCACTGCAATTTCTCTAATGAAAAATTCCAAATTCAATGTTTGGTATTCCTTCATCTCCCCTCAACTCCATCACTTATGTGTATGGCTTCTCTCCCTCACATCAAAAATAAGATTTTTCCCACTCTGAATTGAGAATGTGCATGCAACACAAGTAGAATATGCACAGATAGCAAGTGGAGTTGAAAAAACACAACACGTTTACATTTTTTTAATAGGTCAAAATTACAATGTTCCTGATGGTCTATAACTTATAATACGCATTTAAAGATGTCTATCAAAAATGCAACCCTATTGCGTTTATCAGCTCCACCTGATATCCTATGTATATGAATTGAGATTACATATTGAACTAGGCATCTCCTTTTGCATTGCCTGAAACCAAGAGACTGTCACAGTTAACATCTAAATGGCACGTCTCATCATCACAACTAATCCACCTTAAACAATTGATTAACCATTCTAGACAAGATGATGATTTAAGTATTGTGTTTTAGAAAAGAACCCATTGAACATTCTAATACTAATTTCTCCCAAAATATGAAATCCACTAAAATTTAGCGAAAACCCCTCCAATATTACAACAGTGTATAAAAGGAAACTCAGTGTCCAAACATGGAACTAAGCTCAAACATGTGTAAATAAACATCAGTCATTATCAAATAAACATCAGTCATTATCAAATAAGTTGCATAAATGAGAATCATTTTTTTTTTGTCTTTCTCTTTTTTCTGCTTCCTTATGTTGTTGTAGAGGTGTATCCATGTCCAGAGCGTCATTTCTTCTTAGTTGTGCATGTGATCTCATTGTCCTTTGCAAAGGTGGGTCCTCTACAATAACAAATAAAAGGCTTCAATTAAAAACATATTATCATAATTGGGGTTAATTTAAAATATATTCATTATTGTTACAAGCATTTCAATACATTAAAAAACATAAACGTGACACTCTTTACCTTGTCCAACCACATCATCTTGCCCAGTGGCTTGAACCTCAACACACTCATCGGGAACAACATCCTCTACATCCCCTGCAACTGCAATACAAAATGTTTTATTAATCCCAACATATTATAATTAATTTTTTATTACTACGCAAAATTCAATTTAACATGTTTTCTTGTATTAAATATTCATTAATCAAAATTTGAATAGAAAATGTATACCTTGAGTACTGCAATTCACATTAGAATCGATGCCTCCATTGTGCTCGGCCGATGTAGTATCAATATTGGCAGGCTGCATTCCAATGTAAATAATTAGTGTATTTATCGACAATATATATGTATAAATACAAGACAAAAACTGAGAAATGTTAATCATTCAGTTTACTACATATAAATATATTCACTTTAAAGTTTTAAACAAATATATAATCAGTGTTTCCTTACTTAAAACAAATATATTCACTTTATGTTGGAACTTAACATCAAATACGATAATTGGTAAAGTTTTCAACTTGAAATAAAAATCAATTGGCTTATTTACCTGATCAAAAAATCCAGCAAAAGAACCTTGTGCACTCATTGCTCGGTATCATTCAACCACGACTTTATAGCCTTGTTTGAAGCCTATTTTTCTGTCCTCCTCTATAATCAATTTTTTGAACTCCAAGGCCCGCATTTTTTATTGGTATCATGAATTTTTATTGTAGTGAATTTCATCAAAACTAAATTGATTGCAATTTAATTATAAATATTTGCATACAATTTTTCATTTACTAATACTTACAACTCGTGCAGCAAGTTTTGAATATCCACCCAAGCCAAGCCTGTGCTGCCTGTGCTTTTGTTTTCTTGTTGTGTTAGGCAACCTATGTGATGTTTGAAGTATGTTAGATCACATAAGTACAAAGAGTAAATAGTACATAATTTCATTATTAACATTATCACTACCTTCTTTCCTTAGGTGATACTACTTGTCCACTATGTCTTGCACTTCTCTCAAGTGCATCCTTTTTAAGATCCTCCCACTCATTAATAGGAATATAGGGAGGCCGCTCGTAATAAGGGTTGTGTTCTATTTGGCTCCTCTAGTTGTCCCTAATATACTTCAAAATAGTACCCGCTTTGTCAAGGAGTCTAAGTCTATGAAAGACTTCGGGTCCAAAAAGTGTTGTCATAGAGTCAATGAGCTTATTCTTTAACTCTTTATCTTTTAATGACCACCTTTTCAGAAAAAAAAATTGTTAGATTCATAAATGAAGTGAAGCTACCTTTTAATATACTTGAAGAAAGGGATGAAATGAAATCTAATCTTGTAATGAAATCAAAATATGATACCATGTGCGTATGGTCAGCCTAAAAATGTGCAAACATTCATCATTAAGTTTTTCATAAAATAGATTATTCCCTGCAAGATCATTATGAGATTATTATAATTAGTTATTGCAAGGGACCACATTGGAGTTTAGTGCATTACGTTATGAGTATTATATTGTATAGTAAAAGAAAGGATCAGTCTTTAAAGTACCTAGAAGCTAGGCTACTCTCAAGGGAAGTCCATCTTCATTGCTCATGAGCAATTAATCACACTATTATTCTCGTACATTTAACACGAGTACATCTAGGAATTGTGTCATCGCCTCCTACATAAAATGAATCCAATATTACAAAATGTCCCCTAAGAAAGAATATATAGTTCAAGTGAAATAAACACATGATAAATAAGAGAGAAAAAGAGGAGTCTACTTACCAATAGTAGGTGTAATTGCCAACATTTCAGGTGGAACTACCTCTATGGATCTGATCCTTGTACCAAGTATCGTACTCAACATAGGTTCAATAGCAGGTGCTAAACAAAAATATTGTTAGAGCATAAAAAAATATGGATAACCATGGACAAGATGGAGAATAAAACATGCAATGTACCATCCAAAGTATTTGCATCTAAGGTAAAGCCCTTTAATCTATTTATCCCCTGTAAAGAGAACACATATATATTTTAGTTAATGACATAAATAAAATAGTATACTATAAAAATCATTATTGAACTTTTGTTATAATCAAAAAGTACATTAATACTTACTCTATAGTTCTGAACATGGCCAATCAACATATCCACTACCCTCTGTATTTCAGGAGTGTGAGGTTGAATATTTTCCATTCGAGCTAACTCTTTTGATATTGCACGAAGGACCTTTTCCAGTGCAACCATAGGATCAACCTCTGATAAAAAATCAACATCAAATGGATCATGCTCATTTTGCAGCTCCTCATGGACTACTTGTTCCTTTCCCTTTCTTTCATCAGCACTCATTTGTGAGAACAATATTATTAGCCCTTTATTTAAAAGAAATCCAATATAGTAGAACAACAAAATATACGCATTAACATAACAAAAATATGCATTAACATTTTTCTTGTATGTGCAATTGTACAACAACAATGAGTTTTACCTGTCGGGAAGAAGAAGTCCCATGAGAACTATCACCGCCATGCGTATCCTATGGTTGTTGATCCATACTATAGCTCTGTATTTCAAAAAAAAATCATTCAAACATGTTAAAACACGTGTTCTTATTCTAAATTACGTTGAATAATAGACAATTATCAAAATGTGTACCACCTTGTCCATGATAGTGATGGGATTTTTTGTATCTATGCAATTCAAATTATAATCGATAAGCAACTCCTCGCCTCCACATATTGATTTGATCGCACATACAAATACGTGATTTCCCTCGCACACCTCAAATATGCAATTGGGTTGATTCTTAGTTGATGCAGGTCATGTACTGTTTATAAAACCTATAATATTCCCTGATGCTTTTGGTCTTCCGTCAACGTATATAGCTACTTTTTTACTTTTTTCACTGACTTTTTGTTGTATATAATTTTTCGCGAGTGCATACCTACACATACTTTTTTAATATTTAACAATCTACATCCAACTACTGTAATCATAACAAGGTCCGACATACTCCATCAATTCGAAAACTTTGTTGTAAGAGACATTTATGCCATCCATGGAAAATAGGCCCAAACCATGTAATGAAGATGGTGCTATGTGATATATCCTCTCTTTAACACAAAAATCAATGTTTATTGGAGGAAGTTCATCAAGGACCCACTATTTCTGTAGATGTTTGTACCTAAACAACAGCTCAAAGTCACCTTTGCACTCATCATCATAAGAACACGACCCCCCTTGAGCAAGGAAAAATTTCATGCGTTTATTGAATTTCTTTCTAATCTTTTGACCTCGAGTTGATCTCATTGAATTACATGTACTAAATGTCTCACTTTCTTCTTCCATTCCTAGATTTTCCTCGCTCGAGGAAGACAACTCTGACAAATACCTTTTCACTAGTACCTGCACCTCATACAATGAGAAAGACAGGTGGCAATGAGAGATATTTTACATATGGTAAAAGACATTAATCTCTATGGGGTGTATTGACTTGTACCTGACAATCCATGAGACTGTGTGGGATACCTGACATAAGATAATAGTTATATAATCAGACAACCATAGTTCACTCCATAGTTTTTATTATATCTTGTGAAGGACATTATTCATTGTTAAAATTATTTATTTATCCAACAATATTTTGAATATCTCAGCATTGTATATAACTAAACATCTCAGCATTGCATGGGACACCACTATTGTGGCATTTTGTCAAATAGTTCTCGTGCCTTACCACTAGTGTTTTTATTACATCTTGTGAAGGACTTTATACATTGTTAAAATTATCTATTTATACTTTCAAAATTAGCTCACTCCATTGCAGGGAACAAAGAGAATCCCCTGTGATTTAACATCATTGAGATGCCTCCTTTCATTAGCTTCATGTCACCTTCTCATAGCTTCTCATAGCTTCCTATGCATTTCATCCTTCATTTATACACTTACTTCCTAAGGGGTATTCTTGAGTTAAAACACATTGAACTGCTACAACTGAATTATAAATCATGAATTCACTATAAAATTAATTCACTATAAATCAAGGGGCATTATAAATCATGAATTCGCTATAAAATTAATGTATTGCTCTAGATTTCATATCGACATTTTTTCAAATGGTTGGCATGTATGTTTATTCAAATGGAGTTATATCATTTGGAATGGATATATGATCAGTTGATATCGAATTCTATGTCAAGATTTACAGCATTAAATTGATCATAGTTAGAAGACTTAGACACAAGAAGAATATGAGTATAGCCAATTTTCAGAAGAATATAAATGAATGCAAACATACATAAGTGGATGAACATAAATAATGAAGGTACGTGATATTTCCTAAAGTAATGAAGTGTTAACTCTAGGTTCAATCCAGTATGCTCATGTATGATGCAGAAACTACAAGGAAAAAAAGGATGGGTTAGATCCAAAGGATCTAAGCAATGCTTGACACCCTATTATTGATCCTCATCTATAATTATGCATGTGCATAGTTAATCCATACACTTCTAAAAGGAACTATGCTACAGAACATGTGCACTTAAGAACATGTCCAGTGTATAGGCGTTGGAATCCAAATGAAGCCCTAAATTTATGTCTCTATGAACACCTGGTGAATCACTATTGTGGTTGCATTTATGTCTCTATGAACACCTAATGAATCACTTTTGTGACTGCATCATCCAAATAGTGCAATAACAACACCAAATGTTGTTGTTCCATCTGGTGTTGCTATGGCATCATTTCCAAATTATGCATCCACAATAGTAACCCACCATGCCCATCAACACAAGGCAGACGTGATCAAGCATAAGCAATGGAGGTGGCATTATCAAGGTCAAATCAGAGGTCAAATTTCATTACTTGAAATTTTATATTTGTACAGTTATAAAATTCCATGCCTTGAAATTTTATAACATAGTTCCTTAGCATTTGATCTTCATATTGTAGCCATGACTTGAGGTAGGCATTCAAGCTTTGTCTTCTCATTAAATCAATTTCATTTTGATGGCATTTGTTGATTTAATTGTGACACCAACTTAGTTATAAACCAAAAAAAAAAAAAAAAGTGTCATTTGTAATTTTTGTGAATTTGAAGAGCTGTCGTGAAGATGGCACTACACTTTTATGTGGCACAAAGAGGGCATTTGAGTTTGGCTTGTGAGCTGCAAGCTAGGGCATCATGCATTGTTTATGAGCTCATTGTTTGAGCACCTCATTTCCCTATTTGATTGGTCGGTGCTCTATTTGTTATATTGAGTTTACATCATATATTTAGTCTTAATAAATATCTTATAAAATTACATAAAACTAACCCAAAATACTTTTTCTTAATAAAACAATATATTTAGTCTTAATAAAATCTTATAAAACAACATATATTGTGTGAAGTGTTTGATCTCTTTTTATTTGTTTTTTTGTTGATATTCACTATGTGGTACTCCCCACTTATGATCATTTCACAAGGAAATATCTTGATGGCTCATCGGCTGCAAGCTAGGGCATCATACATTGTTCATGAGCTCACAGTTTAATACTAGCCTTGTTTACATCTTTTCATTTGGAATGCTTGATGACCCGTGAGCTTTGAGAGCTAGGGCATCATTGCTATTACCTTCAAGGCATTGTGTGAAGTGTTTGATCTCTTTTTATTTGTTTTTTTGTTGATATTCACTATGTGGTACTCCCCATTTATGATCATTTCATGAGGAAATGTCTTGATGGTTCACAGGCTGCAAGCTAGGGCATCATGCATTGTTTATGAGCTCACTATTTGAGCACCAGCCAATCAAATAAGGACATGAGGTGCTCAAACAATGAGCTCATAATGACATAAACAATGCATGATGCCCTAGCAAAATAGCAAAATAAATAAAGAGAGATCAAACACTTCACACAATATATGTTGTTCTATAATATTTTATTAAGACTAAATATATTGTTTTATTAAGATTTTATTAAGACAAAGTATTTTGGGTTAGTTTTATGTTGTTTTATAAGATTTTATTATGACTGAATATATGATCATACATTAATACACTTACTATTTTGAATTTGAGCTCGAACATCATGCAATGTTATTGTTGTCATTGCATGCTTGTTGCTATTGTGAACCATATATTGTTTTATACACTATTTATTTCATTGAGACCGTGACCTTGGCATTTGTAATGTATTTTATGTTATTGGATCAATGCTACCATGTTGTTGAGGCTGTAGATGCATTGAATCACCACTAGCATTCTATTTTGATAGCAGCAATATAACGAACAGAGCACCGACCAATCAAATAGGGACATCAATAAGATATTTAATGCATTATTACTTCATCATGATGATAAAAATTTCATTGGCTCAAAGCACATAGAATGTGGGTAGATGCATTGAATCACCACTTCCATTCTATTTTGATGAAGAAGAACTATGTTATAAAATTTCAAGGCATGAAATTTTATAATCATACATATATTTTATGAGTATAAATGTACAACAAAAGAGCACCCACATGCCTTGGTTGTTATTGGTCTATGAAAGATTTTGGTTTTCCTTTCCTAATTGAGATGTCATCCTAAGATTCAAAAGGACTATAGTATTGGTGAGGGCACCTAGGTAGGGCTGTTTGGTACCTAGTGTTCCTAAATTTTGGCTTGTAGTGGCCTTAGCTAGGCCACTAGGTTAGGGAGAAGCCTATTTGGTCTCTCTAGGTGTGCTAGCTAGTGTTTGTTCTTCTTTTTTCTTTTGAGTCCTTGGTGTGTCTTTTGGAGCCTAGTTGCAACAGTCTTAGCCAACTTTGCTAGGTTTCCTGTCATAGGACAGTGTTCTAAAGTTGAACAAATGGCCTCTTTAATGTTTTAGAGGTTTGAAAATGTCCTTTATGACCCTTAATCAATCAAAGATTGAGTGCTTTTGAGGTGTGTGTAGGTGGTTTGTCTATCCACCAAAAGTTGCTTGACAACTTTGAAAGTTGTCATGACAATTTTTCTTGCAAAAGCATGTAACCGGCTCAAGAGATAGCTAGCCTGATCCATGGGCCCTAACACTAAGGAGGGAGATATTTAAGCTTTGAAAACCATAATTCAAGGTGTAGGGAAGAGTGCAGTATGGAGAGAAAACTTTTGCTTGCAATTAGACGGTGTAACTAGTTTTCCTTTAACAGAGATATACATTTTTGTGTTGACAAAGATAAGAAATGGATTGAATATCCGACTGTAATGTTTGCATGTGACGATTGTTAATTTTTTTGAATTCCTAGGATAGTTATTTAGCATTTCATTTCAGTTTTGAGTTAGTCTTCATAGTTTTCTTTATTTTGGCTTGTCTCGGGTTACTACTAACAGAGCTTTGAATAATGGAGTGCTACAGCACTCTCCCACCTGTACAATTTGTACAGGTTTATGGGATTTGTGTCTAGACTCCCTATAATATATGTTTTCAAAGGAGGGGCCCTAGAAAGTTTAGGATGTATCTATAAATTGATGCCCTAGGTAAGCTATCAGTGTTTGGTTAGGGGTCAGTGTGCTATTGCAGAGCAGATGGAGTGATTGGGGGAGCTCAAAGCTTGGTTCAAATGATGTGGAGGGGAGGTCAGATGCATGATCAAGCATCTCCAATGTAGAGAGACCTTAGGGGATTTTGGATACAAGGGAAAATACTAAACCCTCACTATTACAGACAGTGAGTTACCAAACCCTCATTTATAGCCTCATTTTTAGCAGGCCCTGTATGGACAGCATGGGAAAAGGAGACCAATAGAATCTTAAAGCGCTCCCAAAAGGGTATTCAAATCCATAATTAGTTGGATGCTTTTCTCAAAGAAGTTTGGAGTTATTAGCAGAAAAAGGTCAATTAGGCCTACTAAACCTAGTAGCCTTTTTAGGCCAGACAGCAGACAAAACTTTTTAGAAGGGATAGAGACATTCCTAGAATAGTAAACTTTATCATATTTTTGGTGTCATATACTGAATGGAGAAAGGAGGAGTTTGAAACTTCTTAGAAGGGGACTAGGATAGCACCCTTAAGGCTAGGAGATTAGCCTCTTTGATTCTAGGAGGGCCTAGGACAAAGTTATAGCAATGTCTATGTAACATCAAGTACCCTAGTTTGCATTATTAGATGATCTTGTTAAATTTGTGTTCATTTCATACAAAGATATATGTAAAGGAAAAAAAAAATTTGCATCTAAAGATTACATGTATATATATGAAAAATAACTTGTATATACTATACAAGGAAAATAACTTTCAAAAGAAAATGCAAGAGTATAGGCATACGTAAGAGGATGAACATAAATAATAAGGGTGCCAGACATTGCCTGAAGTGATGAATTTTTTACCCGAGTATGAATCTAGTGTGCCCATGTGTGATCTAGAACCTACAAAGAAAAGAGAGATGGGGGTTAGATAAAAAATATCTAAGCAATGAATGAAATCCTATTACTGATCCACATCTACAATTATGCATGTGCATAGTCAAGCCATACACTTCTAAAAGTGAAACCATGCTACAAAACATGTGCACTCAAAAGAATGTTGTAGAGAGTAAATTGCTGCATTTATGTCTACATGAACACCTGGTGAGTCACTATTATGATATCAAGTAAAGATCATAACATCACAACATGGGTGGAAGCCCCAAGGAGGCCCCATTGCATGTAGTGAGTAAGCTACATCAAAATAAAGAGGTACACAAATCTGTATCATCTATACTAATGTCCCTATTTGATTGGATGGTGCTTTGTTTATTATATTGTTGTTATCAAAATAGAATAGTAGTGGTGATTCAATGCATCTACAGCCTCAACAACATAGCGACATCAATCCAATAATAGAAAATACATTACAAATGTCAAGCTCATAGTCTCAATGAAATAAATAGTGTATAAAACAATATATGGTGCACAACAATAGCAAGCATGCAATGACAACAATAACATTGCATGATGCCTAAGCTCAAATCCAAAATAGTAAGTGTATTAATGTATGACCTAATAGTAGCAACCTCATTGATCATTACCTTTCACTCCTCCATCATTATAGAAGAGATAACTACCTACAACTATATTTCATAATTCCTCCTTTGAAGTATATATATATCAAGTATAATTATCAGTTTACATCATATATTTAGTCTTAATAAAACCTTATGAAACTAACCCAAAATACTTTGTCTTAACAAAATCTTAGTAAAACAATATATTTAGTCTTAATAAAATCTTATAGAACAACATATATTGTGTGAAGTGTTTGATCTCTCTTTATTTATTTTTCTAGGGCATCATGCATTGTTTATATCATTATGAGCTCATTGTTTGAGCACCTCATGTCCCTATTTGATTGGTCAGTGCTCAAATAGTGAGCTCATAAACAATGCATGATGTCCTAGCTTGTAGCCCGCTAACCATCAAGACATTTCCTCATGAAATGATCATAAATGAGGAGTACCACATAGTGAATATCAATAGAAAAATAAATAAAGAGAGATCAAACACTTCACACAATGCCTTGAAGGTAATAGAAATGATGCCCTAGCTCTCAAAGCTCACGGGTCATCAAGCATTCCAAATGAAAAGATGTAAACAATGCCAGTATTAAACAGTGAGCTCATGAACAATGAATGATGCCCTAGCTTGCAGCCTGCGAGCCATCAAGACATTTCCTCATGAAATGATCATAAACGGGGAGTACCACATAGCTAGTGAATATCAACAGCAAAACAAATAAAGAGAGATCAAATACTTCACACAATATATGTTGTTTTATAGGATTTTATTGAGACTAAATAAATTGTTTTATTAAGATTTTATTAAGACAAAGTATTTTGGGTTAGTTTTATGTTGTTTTATAAGATATTTATTAAGACTAAATATATGATGTAAACTCAATATAACAAACAGAGCACTGGCAAATCAAATAGGGACATGAGGTGCTCAAACAATGAGCTCATAAACAATGCATGATGCCCTAGCTTGCAACCCGCGAGCCATCAAGACATTTCCTCATGAAATGATCATAAATAGGGAGTACCACATAGTGAATATCAATAGCAAAACAAATAAAGAGAGATCAAACACTTCACACTTCACATTAGCCATATACTTCTAAAATGAACTATACTATAGAACATGGGTGTGTGTTAATGTGATTCAAAAGCTATTATGGAAGATTGTTTATTTATTGAGATAAAGATATCTTAATTCTACAAGAATAAATGTTTTGAAAAATATTTGAATTTAATTTTGACAATAACATGAGGAGTGGATATATTTCAAGCTTCAGCGAGACTTCATACCACGCACTATTTGTATTATGTTCAATGTGTTATCTATGCTTGTATTGGTGGGAAAACTCTTGAAAACGTGCAAAAGAGATTGCATTCAACCATGTTGTTTACATGAAACATGTGGTTTACCTCCAATCTAAATCAACGTTGCATACAAATCTACAAATGGTGCGTGGTACAAAGCTTCACTCAAGCTTGAAAATGACAAGCATTATGATGTTGACGTATGGTGTGGTAAGCACAAGTATAGTTTCTCGTAAGCTTCTATTGGTATAGTTTTTTTTTCAATAGTTGCAGAATCTAGCTTCTCCTATACTTACACGTATGTATACATTTTGGGCTTGGTTTTAATGTCATGTAAATTTGAGTGAAATGGTAATAATATTTAAGAACAATAAGTATGGCATTTTAAACAAGTATGCATATACATTATATAACAAGAGTGATATATTTTAATGGAAACACTTAATGAGAAGGATGCTTATATAATAAGAGGAGTGATATATTTTAATGGTAGTGAACATAGAAATTGTAGTAAAACTCTGTAATTTATTATGGCTCATTGTTGTATATCCATAGTCAATGTCTATTTAAACTTTAGGATGATACTTATATGATGGTTTAAGTAAATTGTTCTTACCTTGAGACTAGTACACTATGGGATTAGAGGATGGTTGTTATAATAGTAAATGCGTGTCTATGGAATACTTTTATATTTTTTATTAAATGATGATAGATACATATGGGTTTCTTCTTTTTGTAACAGTTCATATTCTGATACTTATATCTTGAATTGTCAAATGACCAATGAGTGATAATTTCAAAAGTGTATCATAATTAAAGGCATGTGAATTCATGTTGTACTTAATCTGAATGCCACTGTGTAGTGTTTTTACTTACGATATTAATCTTAATATATCCCAATGAAGTTATCCCTATTTTATTATTGATGTCCCTATTTATGTCTTTTCATCAAATGACCCAAAAACGTCAAGAATAGTCCTATATGGTCACTAATAGCCAACTTTCAAAAGAATATGAATGAATGTAAACATACATAAGTGGATGAACATAAATAATGAAGGTACCAGACATTGCCTAAAGTAATGAAGTGTTGACCCAGGGTTAAATCCAATATGCTCTTGTATGATCCAAAGCCTACAAGGAAGGAAAAGATGGGGTTAGATCCAAAGGATCTAAGCAATGCCTAGCACCATATTACTGATCCTTATCTACAATTATGCATGTGCATAGTCAAGTCATACACAGATTCAACAACATGGTAGCATTGATCCAATAACAGAAAACACATTACAAATGCCAAGCTCGCAGTCTCAATAAAATAAAAAGTGTATAAAATAATATATGGTGCACAACAGCGGCAAGCATGCAATGACAGCAATAACATTGCATGATGCCTGAGCTCAAATTCAAAATAGTAAGTGTATTAATGTATGTTTTCATAATGCCAGATATTAAACAATGAGCTCAAGAATAATGCCAGTATTAAACAGTGAGCTCATGAACAATGTATGATGCCCTAGCTTGTAGCCCGCGAGCCATAAAAATATTTCCTCATGAAATTATCATAAACGGGGAGTACCACATAGTGAATATCAAAAGAAAAACAAAAAAAAAAGATCAAACACTTCACACAATGCCTTGAAGGTAATAGAAACGATGCCCTAGCTCTCAAAGCTCGCAAGTCATCAAGCATTCCAAATGAAAAGATGTAAACAATGCCAGTATTAAACTCTTAGCTCATGAACAATATATGATGCCCTAGCTTGTAGCCCCCAAGCCATCAAAACATTTCCTCATGAAATGATCATAAGCGGGGAGTACCACATAGTGAATATCAATAGAAAAACAAATAAAGAGAGATCAAACACTTCACACAATGCCTTGAAGGTAATAGAAGTGATGCCCTAGCTCTCAAAGCTCATGGGTCATCAGACATTCCAAATGATAAGATGTAAACAATGCAAGTATTAAACAATGAGCTCATAAATAATGTATGATGCCCTAGCTTGTAGCCCGCGAGCCATCAAGACATTTCCTCATGAAATGATCACAAACAGGGAGTACCACATAGTGAATATCAATAGCAAAACAAATAAAGAGAGATCAAACACTTCACACAATGCCTTGAAGGTATAGCAATGATGCCCTAGCTCTCAAAGCTCGTGGGTCATAGAGCATTCCAAATTCTAATTAAGATGTAAATAATGCCACTATTAACAATGCTAAGATGTAAACAATGCCACTGAAATTGAGTTAATGAGAAGACAAAGCTTGAATGCCTACCTCAAGTGTCAATTCCCTCTTCCCAAATGGTGTTGGCCTCTTTGCGTACGCCAAACTTGGATGCCCTCTTCGCACCACCCAAAAATGCAGTGTCATCTTGGCAACAGCTCTTCAAATTCACAAATTACAAATGATACTTCCTTTTTCTTTTTTTTTGTTTATAACCAAATGGGTGTCACAATTACGAAAATATCATCGCTATTATGACACCATCGGGGGCACTTGCAAAAAAAAATACAAAAAACATACACAAATTGTAGTGGCATTGCAAATTGGCATTGAAATTTGACCCCAAATATTGTAGTGTGACGTCTATCCATCGTTGATATTTTTTATTGACATCGATGTTGAACATGCGATGGTTGGATGTTAGATTGTTTCGACAAATAACCATGGCTATTTTATGGCCATCACACTTGCGACGCAAATTAGTTTTTTAAAAAAATACATATATATTTCTCGATCAGGTTGGTATCAATTTAGAAGGGTGTTCTTGCAGACCTAGTTCCTACTCATGATTTGGTTATGGATCATTCAGAGATGACTTTGTAGTAGATTTGGTAGAAGCTTGTGGATTATTGAGTTAGATGTGATGTTGAGAGAGTGGCATGCAAAACTTGCACATTGGAGATTCGTAGATCACTATGGTGTCTGTGATGACTCGGGAGAAGTCTTCTTCTTGGTGAATAGAGTTGAGAGACTTAGATTATAGAAAGTGGGTCATTTGATGTGACTTATGAGACATTGGATGCCTCTTCATAGTGGGTTCGTGGTGTCGTCTGTGGTGTTTCTTTGCGACTAGGTTCTTGGCAGAGATCTATTGATTTGGTAGCCATTGATATGGATCGATATATATTTGTCGTACGTGGATTGAGATCTTAAATTATTGAGCTTCTCTTTGTTTTGATAATACTTTAACATTCTCTACTTAACAAGGCCAACCACGTGAAGGTGGAAGCTCACCTGACCCCTCCTAGGAGCCTCGTATGACCCTTTATGACATTTTAAGACCTCTAAGATGTATTCTTAGGGATTGTAAAGGGTCATAAAGGGTCATAAGGGGTCTTGGGACACAACAACTGAGAAACATAAATGTAGGCATCATGGTCACAATTTTTTGGAAATACAACATAATTGAGTGGTATACCCAGATGATGCAACGTGACCACTACTCCTCCAGTTCCAAGTTGACACTGCAGTAAACCAAAAGCTATAGATAAAGAATAAATTTAGAGAGAAGAGGAGAGTGATAATGACAAAAATAATATAGGGACCCTGTATTATTTTAGTCATTATCGCTCTCCTCTGCTCTCTAAATTTATTCTTTATCTGTGGGTTTGTTTACCGCAATGTAAACTTGGAACCAGAGGAGTGATATATAGTTGTGTTGCATCATCTGGGTATACCACTCAATTATGTTGTGTCTCCAAAAAATTGTGACCATGATGCCTACATTTATGTTTCTTAGCTATTATGATATCTACATTTATGTTTCTCATTTGTTGTGTTTATGTGCATGTTCTTTATGTGTGTCATTGTGTTGAGGCAAAAAAGAAATTGGATCACTCGGTTATCGATGGTGAAGAATTAGAATACCTTATAGGAGTAGTGGTTGTAACTGGTACATGGATTAGATGGTATACTATGAAGAACCCTAGGTTGTGGTTGTTCGAGGATTGGGAGACACACATAAAGATTCTTCGTTATTTAAACCTCATTGTTACATTAAACGTCCACTTGATTAAATATGGGGAAAGACCACATAATAAAACTCTTTGGAAGTTTTGTGAGTCAGAATATGAGGCAATACTTGAGACAATCAAGGGTAGGGCAGATCTAATTGGTTCATTGGACTAAATGGAGATACAAAATATTGTAATGTCAAATTTATATAGCACTGTAAATTGGGTGGACTGTAAATTGCTCATGAATTACCTTGTATGTATAACAAGAAGTTTGTAAGATTTAATGACAACCTTTCTCTTCTATTTTTTGGGGCAATACCAGAGGTTTTCTCTACTCAGCTCTTTCTTTTGGTGCTCCTAATGAGCATAGAGAGACGCCAAGGAATCTTACAAGCCTAAAATGTTGGCATACACTATATGGCCTCATAATTATTTGTATGCAAGCCATTCTTCTAAGAGTCATGAACATTTCCATCCATCTCTTACCGAAAAGGAATGTCAGATGGTGAAATCTATGAAAATAAAAACTAAAGAGATGAGCAGAGGGATGCGCAGTCATAATTTTTCTAGCAAACATCCTGTTAATGCAACAAAAAACAAAATGGCCCTAAAGGCTGCTAAGTCTTTCGAATCAGAACACCCCTTTGGCTTAGTAATTATGAGGCCATATAGTGTATACTGACATTTTAGGCTTCTAAGATTCCCTGGCATCTCTCTATGCTCATTAGGAGCACCAGAGGAAAGAGCTGAGTAGAGAAAACATCCAGTATTGCCCCAAAAAATAGAAGAAAAAAGTTGTCATTAAATCTTACAAACTTGTTGTTATACATATGGGTTAATTTATGACCAATTTACAGTGCTATATAAATTTGACATTACAATATTTTGTATCTCCATTTAGTCCAATGAACCAATTGGATCTGCCCTACCCTTGATTGTCTCAAGTATTGTCTCGTGGTCTGACTCACGAAACTTCCAAAGAGTTTTATTATGTGGTCTTCCCCCATATATGATCAAGTGGACATTTAATGTAACGACGAGGTTTGAATAACGAACAATCTTTATGTCTATCTCTCAATCCTTGAACAACCACAACCTAGGGTTCTACATAGCATATTGTCTAAGTCATGTACCAGTTACAAGTACTGCTCCTATAGGGTATTCTAATTCTATAATGATGGAGGAGTGAAAGGTAATGATCAATGAGGTTTATGCTATTAGATCAGACATTAATACACTTACTATTTTGAATTTGAGATCGGGCATTATGCAATGTTATTGCTATCATTGCATGCTTGCTATTGTTGTGCACCATATATTGTTTTATACACTATTTATTTCATTGAGACTGTGAGCTATTGTAGTTGACTGTATTCTTTTGGGGTCTAATCTATTTTAGTTGTTTCTTTTTTCTTTGAATTATTATTTACAATTACTTTTGATACAATATTTGTGTGAAGAACAAGAACAAAATGGTGAATGAGTGTATTTGGAAAAGATAAACATGACACATTTTGTTGGGCTGATTAGATTGGCCTAGTACCATTTACATGGCTAGCCAGATATTAAACAATGAGCTCATGAACAATGTCAGTATTAAACAATGAGCTCATGAATAATGTATGATGCCCTAGCTTGTAGCCCGCGAGCCATCAAGATATTTCCTCATGAAATGATCCTAAACGAAGAGTACCACATAGTGAATATCAACAACAAAACAAATAAAGAGAGATCAAACACTTCACACAATGCCTTGAAGGTAATAACAATGATGCCCTAGCTCTCAAACCTTGCGGGTCATTAATCATTCCAAATGAAAAGATGTAAACAATGTCAATATTCAATAGTGAGCTCATAAATAATGTATATATGATGCCCTAGCTTGTAGCCCACGAGCCATCAAGACATTTCCTCATGAAATGATCATAAACAGGGAGTACCACATAGTGAATATCAACAACAAAACAAATAAAGAGAGATCAAACACTTCACACAATGCCTTGAAGGTAATAGCAATGATACCCTAGCTCTCAAAGCTTGTGGGTCATCGAGCATTCCAAATTCTAATATGTAAACAATGCCACTATTAACATTCATATTGTGCCATTAAATCAACAAATGAGATCAAAATGAAATTGAGTTAATGAGAAGACAAAGCTCGAATGCCTACCACAAGTGCTAGTGCCCTCTTCCCACACAGTGTCAACCTCTTCACGCATGCCAAACTTGAATTCCCTTTTCGCGCCATGCGAAAGTGCAGTGTCATCTTTGCGGAAGCTCTTCAAATTCACAAAAATTACAAATGACACTTTCTTTTTCAAAATTACAAAAATTTCATTGGCTCAAAGCATGTAGAAATTAAAAATAGTAGGATATCTTAATCTTTATAAGCTCAAATTCAAAATAGTAAGTGTATTATTTTACTATTGATGTCCCTATTTGATCTAATAGCATCAATATAACAAATAGAACACCAACCAATCAAATATGGACATGAGATGCTCAAACAGTGAGCTCATAAAACAATATATTTAGTCTTAATAAAATCTTATAAAATAACATATATTGTGTGAAGTGTTTGATCTCTCTTTATTTGTTTTGTTGTTGATATTCACTATGTGGTACTCTTTGTTTATGATCATTTCATGAGGAAATATCTTGATGGCTTACGGGCTGCAAGCTAGGGCATCATGCATTATCTATCAGCTCACTGTTTGAGCACCGACCAATCAAACAGGGACATGAGGTGCTCAAACAGTGAGTTCATAAATAATATATTTAGTCTTAATAAAATCTTATAAAACAACATATATTGTGTGACATGTTTGATCTCACTTTATTTGTTTTGTTATTGATATTCACTATCTAGTACTCCCCATTTATGATCATTGTATGAGGAAATGTCTTGATGGCTTGCGGGCTGCAAGCTAGGGCATCATGCATTATTTATGAGCTCGCTACTTAAGCACTAACCAATCAAATAGGGACATGATGTTCTCAAACAGTGAGCTCATAAACAATATATTTAGTCTTAATAAAATTTTATAAAATAATATATATTGTGTGAAGTGTTTGATCTCTCTTTATTTGTTTTGTTGTTGATATTCACTATGTGGTACTCCTCGTTTATGCTCATTGCATGAGAAAATGTCTTGATGGCTTGCGGGCTGCAAGCTAGGGCATCATGCATTATTTATGAGCTCACTATTTGAGCACCGACCAATCAAATAGGGACATGAGGTGCTCAAACAGTGAGCTCATAAACAATATATTTAGTCTTAATAAAATTGTATAAAACAACATATATTGTGTGAAGTGTTTGATCTCTCTTTATTTGTTTTGTTGTTGATATTCACTATGTGGTACTCCCTGTTTATGATCATTTCATGAGGAAATGTCATGATGGCTTGTGGGCTGCAAGCTAGGGCATCATGCATTATTTATGAGCTCACTGTTTGAGCATTGGCCAATCAAATAGGGACATGAGGTGCTCAAATAGTGAGCTCATAAACAATGCATGATGCCCTAGTTGTAGGTAGTTATCTCTTCTATAATGATGGAGGAGTGAAAGGTAATGATCAATGAGGTTGCTACTATTAGATCATACATTAATACACTTACTATTTTTAATTTGAGCTCGGGCATCATGCAATGTTATTGTTGTCATTGCATGCTTGTTGTTATTGTGCACCATATATTTTTTTATACACATAGAACAATAGGTTTGGGGACTTAGACTTGTGTTCAATCTTTAGTAATGGTTTGGGGAACTAATTACTAGATGAGTGACTACAGTACCCTAGTTTTCATTATTAGATGATCTTGTTTAATTTGTGTTCATTTCATGCAAAGATACATGTAAAGGAAAAGAAATTTTTGCATCTAAAGATTACATGTATATATATGAAAAATAACTTGTATATACTATACAAGGAAAATAACTTTCAAAAGAAAATCCAAGAGTATAGGCATACATAAGAGGATGAACATAAATAATAAGGGTGCCAGACAATGCCTAAAGTGATGAATTTTTGACCTGGGTATGAATCTAGTGTGCTACTGTGTGATCTAGAGCCTACAAAGAAAAGAGAGATGGAGGATAGATAAAAAATATCTAAGAAATGAATGGCATCCTATTATTG
Organism: Chamaecyparis obtusa; assembly: GCA_027943335.1. Taxonomy (NCBI): domain Eukaryota; kingdom Viridiplantae; phylum Streptophyta; class Pinopsida; order Cupressales; family Cupressaceae; genus Chamaecyparis; species Chamaecyparis obtusa. The sequence goes on along the minus strand of BSBK01001162.1, from coordinate 1,263,481 downwards.
ATCCTCATCTACAATTATGCATGTGCATATTCAAGCCATACACTTCTAAAAGAAAAACCAAGCTCACGTTCTCAATGAAATAAATAGTGTATAAAACAATATATGGTGCACAATAGCAGCAAGCATGTAATGACAACAATACCTATTTTATTATTGATGTCTCTATTTATATCTTTTCATCAAATGACCCAAAAATATCTAGAATGGTCCTATATGGTCGCTAATAGAAAAATTTTAGAATATAAATGAATGCAAACATACATAAGTGGATGAACATAAATAATGAAGGTCCTATATGGATGCTTCTAATGCTTTGCCATTACAACAATTGAGTATTCATCATTTGGTATATGAACAGGTGAAAAACATGCAGACATCTAGACATGTGTACTATGAGTTTTCCTGCAACAAATGGACTTGTGATGATTTTCACAATAGTACATGTGTTGGAAGGAAAGCTCACAATACTGCTTAGGAAAATATGAATGTTTATCACCTGTGCATATCAAAGTTGATCAGAGAAGGTATATGCACAAAAAAATAAATAAAGAGAGATCAAACACTTCACACAATGCCTTGAAGGTAATAGAAATGATCAAACACTTCAAAATAGGGACATTAGTAATAAAATAATACACTTACTATTTTGAATTTGAACTCATAAAGATTAAGATATCCCTATTTTATTACTGATGTCCCTGTTTACATCTTTTCATCAAATGACCCAAAAACATCAAGAATGGTCCTATATGGTCACTAATAGAAAATTTTTAGAAAAATATGAATGAATGAAAACATACATAAGTGGATGAACATAAATAATGAAGGTACCAAACATTGCCTGAAGTAATGAAGTGTTGACCCAGGGTTCAATCCAGTATGCTCTTGTATGATCCAAAACCTGCAAGGAAGGAAAAGATGGGGTTAGATCTAAAAGATCTAAGCAATTCCTGGCACCCTATTATTAATCCTCATCTACAATTATGCATGTGCATAGTCAAGTCATACACTTCTAAAATGAACTATGCTAGAGAACATGTGCACTCAGGAAACATACGCATGCAATGAGTAAATCAAGAGCAAAATAAAGCAAAAAATATGATGTCAAATGTGTTATCAAGCAACACCTCATGGGCTGTGAGTCAACATGGTATATATGTTGTTTATACTAGATTAGTAAAAGGACATCTACAACCTCAACAACATGGCAATATTAATTCAATAATAGGAAATACATTACAAATGTCAAGCTCACAGTCTCAATGAAATAAATAGTGTATAAAACAATATATGATGCCCGAGCTCAAATTCAAAATAGTAAGTGTATTAATAAATTTATGATCTAATAGTAGCAACCTCATTGATCATTACCTTTGACTCCTCCATCATTATAGAAGAGATAACCATCTACAACTATATTTCATAATTCCTCCTTTGAAGTCATAGGTTAGTTTAAAATGGAGAAATTATACAAACTCACCACTTTAATCCCAAAATTTCATAACATTGCATTCTTGTTGTTGTTATGGTGCACACCAGCAGCAAGCATGCAATGACAACAATAACATTGCATGATGCCTGAGCTCAAATTCAAAATAGTAAGTGTATTATTTTATTACTGATGTCCCTATTTTATTACTGATAAATTTTGGGGTAAAACCTTGCAAGTCTTACACAAACTCAACAACATGGTAGCATTGATCCAATAATAGAAAATAAATTACAAATGTCAAGCTCACGATCTCAATGAAATAATTAGTGTATAAAATAATATATGGTGCACAACAACAACAAGCATGCAATGACAACAATAACATTGCATGATGCCCGAGCTCAAATTCAAAATAGTAAGTGTATTAATAAATGTATGATCTAATAGCAGCAACCTCATTGATCATTACCTTTGACTCCTCCATCATTATAGAAGAGATAACCACCTACAACTATATTTCATAATTCTTCCTTTGAAGTCATATGTTAGTTTAAAATGGAGAAAGTATACAAACTCGCCAATTTAATCCCAAAATTTCATAACATTGCATTCTTGTTGTTATGGTGCACAACAGCAACAAGTATGCGATGACAACAATAACATTGCATGATGCCTAAGCTCAAATTCAAAATAGTAAGTGTATTATTTTATTACTAAGGTCCCTATTTTATTACTGATAATTTTTGGGGTAAAACCTTGCAAGTCTTACATAGACTCAACAACATGGTAGCATTGATCCAATAACAGAAAATACATTACAAATGTCAAGCTCACAGTCTCAATCAAATAAATATTTTATAAAATAATATATGGTGCACAACAATAGCAAGCATGCAATGACAACAATAACATTGCATGATGCCCAAGCTCAAATTCAAAATAGTAAGTGTATTAATGTATGTTTACATGATGTCAGACATTAAACAATGAGCTCATGAACAATGCTAGTATTAAACAGTGAGCTCATGGACAATGTATGATGCCCTAGCTTACAGCCCATGAGCCATCAAGCAATTTCCTCATGAAATGATCATAAACGAGGAGTACCACATAGTGAATATCAACAAAAAAACAAATAAAAAGAGATCAAACACTTCACATAATGTCTTGAAGGTAATAGAAATGATGCCCTAGCTCTCAAAGCTCACAGATCATCAAGTATTCCAAATGAAAAGATGTAAACAATTCCAATATTAAACAGTGAGCTCATGAACAATGTATGATGCCCTAGCTTGCAGCCCATGAGCCATCAAGAAATTTCCTCATGAAATGATCATAAATAGGGAGTACCACATAGTGAATATCAACAGAAAAACAAATAAAGAGAGATCAAACACTTCACACAATACCTTGAAGGTAATAGAAATGACACCCTAATTCTCAAAGCTCATGGGTCATCAAGCATTCCAAATAAAAAGATGTAAACAATGCTAGTATTAAACAATGAGCTCATAAATAATGTATGATGCCCTAGCTTGCAGCCCGCGAGCCACCAAGTTATTTCCTCATGAAATGATCATAAATAAGGAGTACCACATAGTGAGTATCAACAGAAAAACAAATAAAGAGATATCAAACACTTCACACAATACCTTGAAGGTAAAAGAAATGATGTCCTAGCTCTCAAAGCTCACGGGTCATCAAGCATTCCAAATGAAAAGATGTAAACAATATCAGTATTAAACAGTGAGCTCATGAACAATGTATGATGCCCTAGCTTGCAGCCCATGAGCCATCAAGATATTTCCTCATGAAATGGTCATAAATGGGGAGTACCACATACTGAATATTAACAACAAAACAAATATAGAGAGATCAAACACTTCACACAATGCCTTGAAGGTAATAGCAACAATGCCCTAGCTCTCAAAGCTCATGGGTCATCGAGCATTCCAAATGCACAGATGTAAATAATGTTAGTATTAACATTCATATTTTGTCATTAAATCAACAAATGTCATCAAAATAAAATCGAGTTAATGAGAAGACAAAGCTAAAATGCCTACCTCAAGTCATGGCTGCCATGTAAAGATCAAATGCTAAGGAACTATGTTATAAAATTTCATGTCAAATTTCAAGGGATGAAATTATAACTGTACATATATTTTCTTTGACTCCCCCACATTGTAAACTCAATGCTAAGGAGAAAAAAGTATGATGTCAAAAAGTATAAAATTTCATACCTTGAAATTTTATAACATAATTCCTTAGCAGCTATCATATGAAGAGTAGTGCAAGGTGGCAACTTTCTCATTTTACCATAGTTAGGGCCCTCTTTTACCATGCTTTATGAGCTTTATATTTTTACCATGCTTTATGAGCTTTATTTTTTTTAAGTGAAAACAAAGATTATCTTAATTTGTTATCTTTAAATTTTATTCATTTTATGATTTTAAAAATTGAAATAAAAAATATAAACTTTTAAGAAACTTTTACATATTTTCATCAAATGACCCAAAGACATCAAGAATCGTCATATATGGTCGCTAATAGCCAACTTTCAGAAAATGATGAATGAATGAAAACATACATAAGTGGATGAACATAAATAATGAAGGTACCAGACATTGCCTAATGTAATGAAGTGTTGACCTGGGGTTCAATCCAGTATGCTCTTGTATGATCCAAAACTTGCAAGGAAGGAAAAGATGGGGTTAGATCCAAAGGATCTAAGCAATGCCTGGCACCCTATTACTAATCCTCATCTACAATTATGCATGTGCATAGTCAAGCCATACACTTCTAAAATGAACTATGCTACAGAACATGGGTGTGTGTTAATGTGATTCAAAAGCTATTATGCAAGATTATTTTATTATTGAGATAAGGATATCTTAATTCTACAAGAATAAATGTTTTGAGAAATATTTGAATTTAATTTTGACAATAACATGATGAGTGATATATTTCAAGCTTCAGTGAGACTTCATACCACGTAGTGTTCATAGATTACGTTCAATGTGTTATTTCCGCTTGTATTGGTGGGAAAACTCTTGAAAATGCACAAAAGAGATTGCTTTCAACCATGTTGTTTATATGACACATGTAGTTTACCTCCAGCCTAAATCAGTGTTGCATACAAATCTGCAGACACAGTGTGGTATGAAGCCTCGCTAAAGCTTGAAAATGATAAGCATTATGATGCTGAGGTATGGTGTGGTAAGCACAAGTATAGTTTCTCATAAGCTGCTATTGGTATAGTTTTTTTTTTTCAATAGTTGCAGAATCTAGCTTCTCCTATACTTACACATATGTATACATTTTGGGCTTGGCTTTAATGTCATGTAAATTTGAGTGAAATGGTAATAATATTTAAGAGAAACAAGTATGGCATTTTAGACAAGTATGCATATACATTATAACACAAGAGGAGTGATATATTTTTATGGCAACACTTAATGAGAAGGATGCCTATATAATAGGAGGAGTGATATATTTTAATGGCAGTGGACATAGAAATTGCAATGAAACTCTATAATTTATTATTGTAAGTGGACATAAAAATTGCAATGAAACTCTGTAATTTATTATGGCTTAGTGTTGTATATCCATAGTCAATGTCTATTTAAACTTTAAGATGATACTTGTTGATGTTTATAGCTTTGATCAGATAAAATAAATTTAATATTAAGATAAAATAATATTATATTAATATGTATATATATATATATATATATATACATATTTCATATTATCTCTTTATATTGAATTAAATAAACATCATTAAATTAATAATATTCTTATTCAAATAAATCAACATGAAATAATATTATCCTACATTATATATGCATATTGATATATATATAATAATAATGAGATTATTATATATATCAATATACATATACAATATATATTATATAATTGATAAAACAAATGATATTAATCTAATACCGATTGATATCGGTTTATATCAAATAAATGTAAACAGTATAATACCGATTCATATCGGTTAGTATTAGTATTAATACTATTTTTATTACCAATTTATATTGGTTTACACATAACATTCAATATGTGTTTTGACTAAGGTTTTAAACCATTGCACTTCATACTATGTTATTGAGTGTTGTATGATATGCGATCACATTTGGTAAACAACAATTAGTCAAACACAGGTTTACAAATGAAGAGACATGACCGTATAAAGATTCATGTCTCCGTAAGGAGACATGTCTCTATACTACCATGTCTTCCTTATAAAAGGATCATTCTGTGTTCAATGATAAGGAATAAGAAAAATATAGCACAAGTCTCTCAAATACATCTGCAGCATATTAATATAATATATTTAGATATATTTATTAATATATCTGTAATTAAATATATATGTATATTGTGATTATATATATCACACATATTGAGTTAATATAGGGAAAATTTAAAAGTCATGCATTCTTGATCAAAATTTAGCAATACTTATATGATGGCTTAAGTAAATTGCTCTTGCCTTGAGACTAGTACACCATGGGATTAGAGGTTGGTTGTTATAATAGCAATTGTGTGTCTGTGAGATAATTTTATATTTTTTATTAAATGATGATACATATGTGTTTCTTCATTTTACAACAGTTTATATTATGATACTTATATCTTGAATTTTCAAATGACCAATGAGTGATAATTTCAAACGTGTATCATAATTAAAGGCATGTGAATTCATATTGTACTTAATCTGAATGTCACTATGTAATGTTTTTACTTATGATATTAATATTAATATATTCCTATTAAGATATCCCTATTTACATCTTTTCATCAAATCACCCAAAAACATCAAGAATGGTCCTATATGGTCACTAATAGCCAACTTTTAGAAAAATATGAATGAATGCAAACATACATAAGTGGATGAACATAAATAATGAAGGTACTAGACATTGCCTAAAGTAATGAAGTGTTGACCCGGGGTTCAATCTAGTATGCTCTTGTACGATCCAAAACCTGCAAGGAAGGAAAAGATGGGGTTAGATCCAAAGGATCTAAGCAATGTCTGGCACCCTATTACTAATCCTCATCTACAATTATGCATGTGCATAGTCAAGCCATACACAGACTCAACAACATGGTAGCATTGATCCAATAACAGAAAATACATTACAAATGTCAAGCTCACGTTCTCAATGAAATAAATAGTGTATAAAACAATATATGGTGCACAACAGCAACAAGCATGCAATAATAGTAATAACATTACATGATGCCTGAGGTCAAATTCAAAATAGTAAGTGTATTAATATATGTTTGCATGATGCCAGATATTAATTAGTGAGCTCATGAACAATGCCAGTATTAAACAGTGATCTCATGAATAATGTATGATGCCCTAGCTTGCAGCCCATGAGCCATCAAGACATTTCCTCATGAAATGATCATAAATGGGGAGGACCACATAGTGAATATCAATAACAAAACAAATAAAGGGAGATCAAACACTTCACACAATGCCTTGAAGGTAATAGAAATGATGCCCTAGCTCTCAAAGCTTGCAGGTCATCAAGCATTCTAAATGAAAAGATGTAAACAATGTCAGTATTAAATTGTGAGCTCATGGATAATGTATGATGCCCTAGCTTACATCCCACGAGCCATCAAGACAATTCCTCATGAAATGATCATAAACGGGGAGTACCACATAGTGAATATCAACAGCAAAATAAATAAAGAGAGATCAAACACTTCACACAATGCCTTGAAGGTAATAGCAATGATGCCCTAGCTCTCAAAGCTCATGGGTCATCAAGCATTCCAAATGAAAAGATATAAATAATGCCAATATTAAATAGTGAGCTTATAAACAATGTATGATGCCCTAGCTTGCAACCCGCAAGCCACCAAGACATTTTCTCATGAAATGATCATAAACAGGGAGTACCACATAGTGAATATCAACAACAAAACAAATAAAGAGAGATCAAACACTTCACACAATGCCTTGAAGGTAATAGCAATGATGCCCTAGCTCTCAAATATCACGGGTCATCGAGCATTCCAAATGCTAAGATGTAAACAATGCCACTATTAACATTCATATTGTGCCATTAAATCAACAAATGCCATCAAAATGAAATTGAGTTAAACAGAAGACAAAGATTGAATTCCTACCTCAAGTGCCAGTGCCCTCTTCCCACACGGTGTTGGCCTCTTCACGCACACCAAACTTGAATGCCCTCTTCGCGCCATGCAAAAGTGCAGTGTCATCTTCGCAGCAGCTGTTCAAATTCACAGAAATTACAAATGACACTTTCTTTTTCTTTTTTATAACCAAATGGGTGTCACAATTATGATGTCATCATCACTATTATGACACCATCTGGGACACTTACAAAAACAAACACAAATTGTAGTGGCGTCAAAAATTAGCGTCGAAATTTGACCGCAAATGTTATAGTGACGTATTCTTATGAAATCAATCTTAATGAGATAAGAGTGTAATATTGTTAGGAATGAATGTTGAATATATTCTATGAGGGGGTATTTGTAGTCATTCTATAGCAGTTTTTGTTGCATTCATGACTATGATTGTCATTGATGTCAACACAGTGATCTACTAAAGATTAGCAAAAAAGCAAACAACATTTGCATTAGCACATGTGGGATATTGAAGATCAAACTATGCGGAGTTGAGGACCTAATTTATGATGTTTCATATGATCATGGTTAAGAGTGCATACAAAAATTCATTTATTCATGACATTTATGTGTATTTCAGTGGAAGTAGTATTCAGGCAGTGTTCCTAAGTAGCGATTTGTGGAAATTAGATGATATATCCTAATCAGGATAGAATCTAAGCATGCAAAATTGTACAGATGATGAAGACATGATGATTGTGACATGGACATGATAGAGGTCACATAAGTGAAGAGTTATCTTAATTAGAAGCCGACAATTTTATGTAATTGTGGAATTTTGTGTAATGTGTGGAATATTTTATTTTGTAATTTGTATTCCGACTCATTTGTAATTATCTGAGTGTGGTATAAAGGAAGAATTTATTTCTTTATTGTAATGTAAGATTGTGTGAAAGTGAATTACAGAATTGTGCAATACTTGTTGTAAGAGGATATGTGAAGTATAGAGATTTGGTATTGAGATCTGATGAAGCAGTTGGTGTAGTTTGGCACAGTCAAAGGAGAAGTGATAAGTTGTTGAGATTAGTAATATTTTGTATTACTCTATTGATTAATATAGAGATTAGTTGGATAGTGTGTTCAGTGATCTTTCCCTTGCAGTTGTTTGGATAGTGGGTCCTTCTGTCTTCCATAACTCCTAATAGGGTTAGAATCTTTTAGCAAGGATTCAAAGTCTCCTAACAAGGATTAATATGTACTGAATGTATTTCATAAGACTCCTAACAAAGTCTGTCACAAGGAAATTTCATATTAGTGCATCTTTTGTGGGCATCATTCCCACTAGGGTTTACTTTTTGATCAAGAGGTTCCATAGTCAACATATCTTGTGTTATTGTGTCATTGTGTATGTATATCTTTCTATGGTTGTTAATTACATTGATTACATGGTTGAACTCTATTAAAAGGGATAAAATTTGTATTTATCTGATAACTAATTCACCGCCCCCCCTCCCCCCCCCCCCCCCCCCCCCCCCCCCGCCCTCTTAGTTATCTTGGTGGACCTTACTTTTTAACAATTTGTATCAGAGCAGCAAGTCCTTGAAAGAAAAGTTTAACAACTTGAGGAGATCCATGGAAAGTCATTTCAGGAAAGAAATCCCTAAGTTTGATGGAGTGAACTTTGATAGTTGGAAAGAAAATATGAAGACACAATTACTCTTTTTAGGACCAGGATATTGGTTAATCACAAAGAACAAGAAGACTATCATTGATGAAGACAAAATTGAAGAATGTACTAATGAGGAGAGAGATCTATTCATGTGTAACATACTTGCCAAAGAAGCACTTTTGCCAGCCCTTCTAAAAAATGAGTACAGTCAGGTAAAATATCTAAAAACATATCATGAAATTTGGTTAGCTTTATAATCTACTTTTGAAGGTGATGATCATGCAAAGAAAGTTAGATTACATAATTGGATATGTGTATTTGAAGATATAAAAATGATGGAAGATGAATTTGTTAGAAGCTATATTGGTAGAATGCCATAAGTTGTTGCAGGTATAAAATCCTATGAAGGAATCAAGATGGAGAATGAAGTGATATGGAAAATTTTGAGGACATTGACTCCTGCATTTAAGAAGACAACATAGATGATTGAGAAAGTTGTACCTTGTACTGAGAATTTCACCAGAGAAACTCTTCTTAGAAGATTAGAAGTAGCAAAGATAAACTTGAGACAATCAAGTGATCTACCTAGAATGGAGATAGCATTCAATGCACTTAGTATTCACCCTACTTTGTCAAGAAACATGAGTGTGAGTGGATATTATGCTAGTAGCAGTAGATCTAGGAATGAAGAAGACAGGAAGATTAAAGAATAAATTGTCTTTCTTGTGAAAAGAGAACCAAACGATAAGAAATTTTTTAAATGTTGGACTTGTCAAGAATATGGTCATTTTGCATCTAAATGTCCTAAGAGACTAAAGAAGTATAGAAAGAACTTTAAACCTAGAAGATCTTAAAAATTTTATTATGCTAATGATGAAGAATTTGAAGCTAGTATGGAGAAATATCTAAGTGAAAGTGACAATGAGAATGATGATATAGGATTTGTAGCAATAAAAGAGGAAAATCATGAAACAGAAGTTAAGGAAGAAAAAGATTTATTTTCTCAAGTAGAAAAGAAATTTGATTGGATTATAGATAGTGGTTGTTCACATCGTATGACTAGAGACATGAAGAAATTCATAAAGTTTAACAATTATGATGGAGGAATTGTTAGAGTTGGAAACAATGCACCTTGTTTGATAAAAGGTATAGGATCTATTACTCTTGATGGAAAGACTAATAGAGATGATGTTTACTTTGCGAATGGATTGAAACATAATCTTTTGAGTGTTGGACAACTAGTTGATAAGGGATATCAAGTTTGGTTTACTGAGAAAACTTGTGTAATCAAAGACAAGGATGGTAATTTGATTGGTATTGGATCAAGAACCAAAGGTAATGTATTTCAGTTGAATCCTACTAAGATGGCATGCTTGATTACTAAGATTGATGAGAGTTGGTTATGGCATCAAATATTTTGTCATATAAACTTTAATAATATTGTGAAAGTAAGTACTACACTTGTAGTAAGAGATTTTCCTAAGATTATGAAACCTACTAACATGATTTGCAACGAATGTGTGATGGCTAAGCAGAAGAGAAGATCATTTCCCAGCAAGAAGTTTACAACAGTAGAGAGGTTGGAAATTGTTCATACAGATTTGAGCGGTCCCACAAGGACTAGAGGAGTCTATGGAGAAAGGTATTTTATGATTCTTGTTGATGATTTTACAAGAATGATGTGGATTACATTTCTTAAAGAAAAATCTAAAGTATTTGATAAGTTTAGAGTAATTAAGAACAAAGTTGAGAATGAATCTGGAATGAAGATTAAATGTTTGAGATCAGATAGAGGTGGAGGATTTACTTCAAAAGAATTTAACACCTTTTGTGAAGTGAATGGTATTAAGAGACAGTTTTCAGTGCCTAGAACACCTAAACAAAATGGTATTGCAAAAAGAAGAAATAGGTCAATAACTGAAGCAGCAAGAGCCATGTTATTTGAAAATGATTTGGCGAAGATATTATGGAGAGAAGTAGTGAACACAACAATATATGCAATGAACAAAGTACAGATTAGAGCAGACACAGACAAGACACCTTATGAACTATGGTTTGGACATGCACCATCAGTTAAGTATTTCAAAAATTTTGGAAGTAAATGTTATATTAAGAGAGATGATGACATTGGAAAGTTTGATCCTAGAAGTGATGAAGGTATATTTATTGGTTATTCATTGAAGAGGAAAGCTTATAGATTGTATAATAAGAGAACTAAAACTATTTTTGAGATCGCAAATGTTAAAGTTGATGAAAAGTTCAAAATTTAGGAAAGAATGTTTGATTATGAATTAGATGAAGGAACTCATCCTAGAACTAATCTAGAGAATGTTGAATTATTCTATGAAACTGACAGTGATTTGCAGAATGAAGGCTACATTGAGGAAATCATAGAAGAACCTACAGCTGAAGCAAGAGCTGAGACAATGACACCTAATAGGAACCTATCAAGAAATCATCCCATTGAGCATATTATTAGAAGTATAGACATAGGAGTTCTAACATGAAATAAGGTACAAGAACAATTATGTTTAATTTATCAAATTGAACCTAAATCTACTAGTGAAGCCTGTGAAGATGAACATTGGATTAAAGCTATGAAGGAAGAACAAGACTTGGGAATTGGTCCCTAGACCTAAAGATAAGAATGTTATAGGAACTAAATAGGTATTCAGGAACAAGATGAATGAACAAGGAGAAGTTGTAAAGAATAAAGAAAGATTGGTATGTAAAGGATACTCACAGCAAGAAGGAATTGACTATGAAGAAACTTTTGCACTTGTAGTAAGAATTGAAGTAGTAAGAATGTTTTTGGCTTATGCAGCCTATAAGAAATTTAAAGTGTATTAGATGGATGTGAAGTCAAAATTTCTAAATGGAGAGTTAGAAGAAGAAGTTTACATTGAGAATCCTGAAGGTTTTCCCTTGACTCATGAAGGAGATATGGTATGTAAACTGAAGAAAGCTTTATATGGACTTAAACAAGCACCCAGAACCTTGTATGCAAGACTGGATAAGTATTTGATAAAATTAGGATTTACTAAAGGCACAGGAGACAACAACTTGTACACAAAAGAAATTGAAAATGGTTTGTTGGTTGTAGTTATTTTTGTTAATGATATTATCTTTGGAGGAGAAGACGAAGCTAGTGATAAATTTGCAGATGAAATGAAGACTGAATGTGAAATGAGTATGATTGGTGAGATGAAATATTTTTTAGGATTGCAGTTAACATAAAACAGTGATGGTATCTTCTTATGTCAAACAAAGTACTTGAATGACTTATTGAAGAGATTTGGAATGGAGAACTATAAGCCAGTTGGAACACCTATGGTAAATAGACACAAGTTATCTAGCACAGATGAGACTCCTGTAGTTGAACAGAAGAAGTATAGATCTATGATTAGAGGATTACAATATTTAACTCATACAAGACCATGCATATCACATGAGGTTGGAATTGTTGCAAGATTTCAAGCTGATCCCAAATAATCACATTATGCAGAAATAAAAAGGATACTGAGGTACTTAAGAGGCATAATTGAATATGGATTATGGTATGAAAAATATGATGACTTTACCCTATGTGCATATACATATGTAGATCAGGGAGGTAGTGTTGATGACAAAAAGAGTACAAGTGGTGGTGCATTTTTTCTTGGAGGAAGATTGGTTTATTGGCTAAGAAAGAAGAAGAACTATTTTTCATAGAGCATAGTAGAAGCAGAGTATGTAGCAGCAACAAACAATTATAATCAGATAATTTGGATGAAACAAATGTTGAAGGATATTGGAATAAAATTTGATGAGCCTATTGTTATACACTGTGATAACACTAGTACAGTTAGTATGTCTAAGAATCTTGTACTACATTCTAAGACAAAGCATATAGAAATAAAGTATCATGTAGTGAGAGAGAAAGTTGCAGAGAAAGAAGTTAGACTAGAGTATATAAGCACAAAAGAGTAGATTGTAGATATATTTATAAAGCCTTTGCCTGAGGATACATTTGAGTATCTGAGAGGTATGCTTGGGGTTATGCCCCATCCTACTTTTGAGAAGTGATACAGATTGTTGCATCAGTCCTGTGGTATATGAGCCTTATCTTTCTTCTGGACTGGAAGTTGGTACTTCCTTTATGGGGGAGTATGTGTTTTTGAGCTGAGTCATGAGGACTCTAGTGAATGTATTTTCTGAAAAGTGTCTTTTGACATTGAAGTTTTTGTTGACATAGTGATGTAACATTTGTCATTGATGTCAATGGGGGAGAAGAATACATGAAAAACCATCTAGTTAAAGAGAACTTGAGGGATAAGGTTACAAGCAATATAAAATGGAAAACTAAAAATATTTGAAGCATGAACAGGAAAATGAAGCAAGATTTGATTGATGAAGAGGACTTGGAAATCATTTCAAAGCAGCAGTGTTGTAGTGTTGGTATTCATGGAACTTGGATGTTTTTTCATCTATGTTTCCATCAATGCCAATGGGGGAGATTGTTAGGAATGAATGTTGAATATATCCTATGGGGGAATATTTGTAGTCATTCTATAGCAATTTTTTTTGCATTCATGACTATGATTGTCATTGATGTCAACACAGTGATCTATTGAAGATTAGCAGAAAAATAAATAATGTTTGCATTAGTGCACATGGGATATTGAAGATCAAGCTATGTGGAATTGAGGACTTAATTTATGATTTTTTATATGATCATGGTTAATAACACATATGGAAATTCATTTATTCATGACAGTTATGTGTATTTCAATGGAAGCAATATTCAGGCAATGTTCCTGAGTAGCGGTTTGTGGAAATTGGATGATATATCCTAATCGGGATAGAATCTAACCATATGAAGTTTTACAGATGATGAAGACATGATGATTGTGAGGTGGACATGATAGCAAGGTCAGAGGTCACACGAGTGAAGAGTTATCTTAATTGGAAGCCGATAATTTCATGTAATTATGGAATTTTGTGTAACATGTGGAAGATTTTATTTTGTAATTTGTATGCTGACTCATTTGTAATTATTTGAGTGTGGTATAAAGGAAGGATTAATTTCCTTATTGTAATGTAAGATTGTGTGAAAGTGAATTACAAAATTGTGCAATACTTGTTATAAGAGGATATGTGAAGTATAGAGATCTGGTATTGAGATTTGATGAAGCAGTTGGTGTGGTTTGGCACAGTTAGAGGAGAAGTGATAAGTTTTTGAGATCGGTAATCTTTTGGTATTATTCTATTGAGTAATACAGAGATCAGTTGGATAGTTTTTTTAGTGATCTTTCCCTTGAAGCTATTTGGATAGTGGGTCCTTTTATCTTCCATAACTCCTAACAGGGTTAGAATCTTTTAGCAGGGATTCAAAGTCTCCTAATAGGGATTGATATGTAATGAATATATTTAATAAGACTCCTAAAAAAGTCCATCCTCTCACAAGGAACTTTCATATTAGTGCATCTTTTGTGGGCATCATTCCCACTGGGGTTTACTCTTTGATCAAGAGGTTCCCTAGTCAACATATCTTGTGTTATTGTGTCATTGTGTATGTATATATTTCTATGGTTTTTAATTACATTTCTTACATGGTTGAAATATGTTAAAGGGGATAAAATTTGTATTTATTTGATAACTGATTCACCCCCCTCTTAGTTATCTTGGTGGACTTTACTTTCTAAAAAATATTTCATACCATTCTCTAGGTGTGTGTTTCAGTCCATACAGTGCCTTTTGCATCTTGCGCACCATGTCCTTGTTCTTTGTCAATGAAAACCCATATGGTTTCTCTATGTAAACCTCTTCTTCAAGAATCCCATTTAGAAAATAAAACTTGACATCCATTTGAAAAACTTTAAACTTCTTATAGATAACATAAGAAATTAAAGTTATTACCCCTTCAAGTCTTTCCATAGGAGCAAATGTCTCTCCATAGTCTAGTCCTTCCTCTTGTGTATAGCCCTTACACATAAGTCTTACCTTATTGCAAACCACTTCTCCATCTTCATTTAGTTTTCTCCTAAAAATCCACTTTTTACCAATCACATTCTTGTCTGCTGGTCTAGGAACAAGTGTCCATGTGTCATTCTTCTCGATGTGATCAATTTATTCTTCAATTTTTTTTTTAAATCTTCACTCTTCAAGGTTTCCTTCATATTTTAGGCTCAAACTTTGAAATCAAACGTGTACATTCTTTGATCTTCCTTCTTGTTTACACTCCTACATCTTTATTGCCTATGATATGATTAGTAGAGTGATTCAAATTCACATACCTTGGAATAATCAATTCAAGTCTAGGTGCTTCTTCTTCTTGTTCCACCAATTGAACCACTTCTTCCTTATTTTTATGTTCAATATTGTCTTTCTCTTGTAGTTTCACATACACAAGTTCATGATCATTTTTTGGTTCTTTCTTGCTTGTTTCATCATATTTCTCTAGATATTCATCTACCTTAACATTTTCACTTTCAACCATCTTGTTATTCATTTTATTGAAATAATTATAGGTCTTGTTTTTAGTAGAATAGCCCAAGAAAATACCTTCATCACTCTTAGGATCAAACTTTCCAGTGAAATCATCTCTCTTGATATAACATCTACTACCAAAAACTTTGAAACATTTAACACTAGGTGTGTGACCATACCATAATTCATAAGGTGTCTTACCAACTCCTTTCTTCACTTGTACTCGGTTCATTGTGTGGAATGGAGTACTAATAGATTCTCTCCAATATGACTTAGGTACATCACCTTGAATCATCATTGTCCTAGTTGCATCCACTATGGTTATGTTCCTCCTTTCAACAACATCATTCTGCTATGGAGTTTTAGGTGCAGACATATACCTTTGACTCCATTCTCCTTGTAGTATTGAAAAAACTCTAATGAAGTAAACTCTCATCCATTGTCTGACCTTAAGCACTTCAAGATTTTTCATATTTTATTCTCAACAAGTTCTCTAAAAGCTTTGAACCTGTAGAAAGTTTTAGAATTATCCTTCAAGAAATTCATGCACATCATTCTTGAGTAATCATCAATAAATAATATAAAGTACTTATCACCATGGTAGCTTCTTATCCTCAAAGGAACACATAGATCAGTATGCACTAAGTCCAATATACTCTTAGATGAAAAAGACTTGCTACTGAAAGTAGAACTAGTTAGTTTACCCAATTGACATTCTTTACACATCATATTGTCTGGCTTAGATAATTGTGGCTATCCCCTAAATGCACTCAACTTACTAACTTTGACAAGACTATCAAAGTTCACATGAAAAAATATTATATGCCACAACCAACTATCCTCAACTCTAGCAACCAAACAACTATTAATAGTATTGTTCAAATGGAACAAATTACCTTTAGTCTTCCTACCTATAGCAATCAAATCTCCTGAGCTTCCAAGTATCCTACATACACCTCCTTTGAATTCTAGGTGATAATATTTGGCATTCAAATAACCCACACTCAATAAATTATGTGTCAGGATTTCTATAAAGTAAACATCATTAATATTTATTTTTCCATTCGAAAAAATTGTACCTTTTCCTTTTAACAAGCCGGGTATGTTGTTACCAAACCTAACCACACCACCAACAAATTCTTCTAGCTTTATGAAATTTCTTCTATCATTAGTCATGTGATGTGAGAACCCAATGTCAATAACCCACTCATTTTTGTGTTCAATGTGAGAAACCAATATCTTTTCTCCTTTTAAGGTATCCTCTTTCATGGCAACAAACACTATCTCTTCTTCTTTATTATTTTCTGATTCTTCATCAGTTACACCTTCATCTACTGCAACATAACATTATTTCTTTCCTTTTTTTATGAATCTTCTAATATTTTCTTTCTACTCACCATTAGGATACCTAGCAACAATATGTCCAATATGATTGCATGAGAAACACTTCAAAGGTAACTTGACTTTTTACTTACCAGTACCTCTAGGTAGTCTCCTTACAAGTAATACTTCAAGTTCCTCTTGCTTTCTTTCTTCATCCAAAATGGATTCAAATTCCCTAGAATAACTTGACATATGTATTGATTCATGCCTTATCTCTTTACCCTTCTTCACGGAATCCATAGACAAAGAGGCCTTAAAATTTGCTTCAACTCCAGGAATACTATTATCAAAGTTTCTCAACTCAAAAGTAGTAAGATTACCAATCAACCCATCAATAGAGATATTATCTATTGTTCTCAAGTCATGAATAGAAGAAACTCTAATGGCATAAGAAGGTAGAAAAGTCCTCAACATTTTACTTACCACATCTTCATCTTCAATGGTACCATCGACACTCTTCATAGCACCAACAACTTATTTTATCCTTTGACCATATTGATAAATGTTTTCTCCTTCAACCATTTTCATGTCACCATATTTTCCCTTTAGACTATCTACCCTATATTTTTGCACATGCTTGTCTCCACCATAGATTAGTTTAAGATTTTTCCAAACCTAATGATTAGTCTCTAAGCCATGTATATCCATATATTTAGTGTTAGATAGAGTACTTACTATATCTTCCAATGCTTGTATATTCTCTTGATGCTCCTTCAATTGATCTATAGTAAGAGTTCCATCATGAACAACATATTTGGTTCCAACATGATTCCATAATTGTGGCCCCATACCTTTTAGATAGATCTTCATATGGTCGCTCCATATTGTGTAGTTATCTCTTGTGAACTTAGGACCTTCTTTCTTCATCATTAGATATTTTCCCCAAGCTGTTAAGCTTATCACAAAGAGGACCAAGGATTTGATACCAATTGTTAATACTATAAGGTCCAAGATTAATCAGAGGGTGTGAATCAATAATCTTTCACATCAGAGCTTTTCATAATTCATTCAATAATATTAATAGCATTCATCAACTTTAAACCTTATGAAGCAATAAAAAAAGTGACCAAATAAACATCCAAACATACAAAAAAATGAAACTGGTTTTTGTATCATGGAAAACCTGGATTGGAGGGAAAAACCATAGTGGGAATTAGGACCCACTAATAATTTTCACTCTTCTAAAATATGCTTAGTTAAAGGCCTAGCCCTATTAGGAGCTTACAATGATGCCATGTTAGGAGCATACCCTATTAGGAGTCACCCAGTTAAGGGATTTACCTCTAGCCCTATTAGGAGCTTTACCTTGTTATGAGTAACCTTGTTAAAGCATTTAAACCCTAATTAAAGAGCCACCCAATTAAAGGATTTATTGATCAAGACCTGTTAGGATCTACTTGGTTAAGGGATTTTATTGTAGAACCTATTAGGATTTAACAAATACAATGATCTAGGTGTAGCACTTCTCGTCTTCTTTTTTAGATTCAATTAAGCACAAAACTTTTTCTTCTTATAGACAATCTTCTCTCTTCACTTGACCACACCCTCACATCCATGATCTACACTTGCATAATTCATCGATTTACATATAAACACATTACATGTTCAATAGGGCATTAGCCACCTTACAAAATGTATTACATTTTAATTTCATTCATTATAGTCATTCCCTTTTGATCCTTGAACCCTAAAATATATTATCAATCTAGAATATACAATTACAAATTCAGGTTGACCACAAGATTCATCGCACATCAATTTAGAACAAGAACAATCAAACTTTTTTTGACTTCCCCAACATGCTCCCAAAGCTTGATAGATCTGATCACCTCAAACAATGAAATAGAAAATCAACATTATAAATATTTTATGCCATGTCACCTTGTCACTTGGATCATGAGAACATCCACTCCAACCAATCACATCATCACCATCCACTGATCTAACACCAACTACTCAAATTTGTTCAAGCATTTTTCTTTCTTGCACAAAATGATCTTCTGTCAACTAAAATGATGCCTTGTAGTAATCCAATATTGTAGTGATCATACTATTAATAACATAACGTAGTCAAGATAATCATATCATGACCACAACACTTGGATCCATACTAATTTGATAGAACAACCAAATTACTCACTATCTATCACTATATGTTCTTATGTTTGTCATGTTTCTCTTTAATCGATCATAAATCTTTGCATACTTATTGCCATCCACTACATTCATACATATAGAAATAGGAAACATCAGTGAGTCTCCTTCTCTGACCACACACTCCAATGCCTTCACATACTCACCACACATTGGATTCAACAACTCAAACACTTATCAACTCATTGTCAACCAACACAGTACTTAGTTGAAATAAATGAAAACACTATACTTAGTTGACATCAATGAAAACACCATAATTGATCTTCCTGTCATCAAACCTATACCAATCAACACTTAATCAACCTCTGCATTAATTATTCTAACATCTTGAATTAATAATATGTCAGGGATTTCAATATCTATTAGTATCTTCAATAAGTAGTACTTCTCAGGGCTATTGAGCCCCCTTATATTCCAATGCATAACTTTCATTGTTTACCTATGATAGGGAGGTGCTCACCTCCATGAGAAATGAATTTAGTCGAAGGCACTTCCAACCCCTTTTAAAAATCCTCCAATGCCTTTTTTTTAGTGTTGTGAGCTTCTAATTTCCTTCCTTTATTGTTTTTGCCTCCAGCATTAACCAGAACACTTGACTTGGTTAAGATTTTTTTAGATCTTCTAGTGGTCATGCTCCAACCATTATCCTTGTTATCAAACTTGACATACTCATTAGAACAACTATCAACCGGAGAAGGGATGACCTTGTTGCACCCACTAACCCTATTTTCCACAATCACCTATGAGATGCCATTCCAATTATCAAGGACACTCTTTTAACCCCTCATTCACATCCATCACTAGTCGTGAGTCCAAAATTAGATCCATAAAAAGATCTAATTTCTAGTTTTTGGAATCATCATAGTCCATCAATCCATCACCCATAGCCACTGGGCCTACCGTTCCATCTTGGGATTTTAGGGAAGTAGGGGAAATGGCATCATTCAACCCTACCTAAGGAGATGACACAACTTGGGCATCCACAATAGGAAGCCCCTCAAGCTTAGAACTATCACCGTAATTAGGAAAATTGTAGTTGGATTTCATACTTTGTGTTGAGAGTTAGTTTTTTGTCTTGCAGAAGACCTGGTGCCCTAACATATCACAACTGTAACACTTGATTGACAATCCTTCAAATTTGATAGGCACCACCCATGCCCCCAAAGTTGAAGAGACTTTGAATGAGAGTTAAAGGGGATTGCTTAAGTCTATCCACACATAGATTCTAACTCCAATCTAAGATCAATCCTTGCTCACAATATGCTCACTACGAATAAAGATCCCAATAGCATTGCCTATGTGTTGATAAACCCCATCCGACCAAAGCTCCTATGGAATCCAATATAATATTAACCATAGAGGAACATTGTTGAGAGATTCCAATAAACTTTTGTGAACAAGGCCAAATGAAGAGCCCTATATAGCCCATGAACTAGGGCCCAGATGCCATAATTCAATCCTTTTCAGGTTCAGAAGAAAATGTCATTTGGATAAATCCTAGAGGTAAGAAGCTTAAAATAGGGACAAATCCTTCCATTTTTTATTGCACCAAAGTCTAATCTGTGCCAAGGTAGGCCACATCCCTATAAATTTCATGATTGCAACCATTTGTTTTAGTTTTCCACCTTCGAGTTGAGGATGTGGCCAGAAATCAAAAAATTTTGCACTCCATCAGCAATAGAGAGGTTTATGTTCTAAATTGAGACCTTTGTGAGGTTTTTGTCATTATGTAATACCCCTCCCTTAGTTTTCTTTCCAATTTTATTGCCAAAATCTTTTAGGCCACTTTCATGTGTGTGCTGATTATTTTAGAGATACTTGAGGATATGAATGCATGACATTATATTGGATAATTTTGAGATATCATGTATTTATAGTTATATGTTTTTTTAGATTATTTTCATGTTGATTAAATCTGCAAATGATGATGTTATATATATGTTATGGTTATTTCATGATGATGATTTATATGTTAGGATATCATTGATGCTTATGGTTTTATTGACCCCATACTTGCATGTGTATGTTTTATATTTCTATTTGATGTGCCTGATATGGTTGAGGGATGAAGTCGTAGTTACTTTCTTGTGAGATCCATACGATAGGCCAATCCCACCATTATTTGTTATATATTTATACATGTATGTACATGCTCATTTTTATGCAGGTTTGTAGGTACCAAGCATCGACTTCCCAGAATTTCCAGGATGAGTGTGCCCTATCATAATATCTCAATGGTAAGAGAGGAGAGATAACATACAGATCCAAATCCCAACCCAAGCCATTGATTTTTGTAAAATAATGGACAAGTATCTATTTTTCTACCCATCTGAATTCGTTAAGGTGACGTGAATTAGTGAGCCCTTCCTTGGATTTTGTTTTTTATTTGAGTTAGTTGATTTTCATGTGTGTGAGTCAAGTGAGTTTGTTGTGTGGATTATTTGATTTAAAATAATTAAATTAAGATTAATTATGAGATTATAATAATTATATTTTATGAAAATGGGAATATTAAATATAAGGATATTTAATTATTGAGAGTTTTTTTGTTTTTTTTTTATTGGTAAAAGGCCGAAGCCCTAGACATTTTTATTAATATAAATAATTATATTACAATGTGACCCCGCTCACTACAGGCGCTGGTAGGAAAGAGCAGGGCTGAGAAAACCTCCAGCCTTGCCCAGGACCATAGGTCTTGACCTTATACAAAAATTTACATGGGCATACCCATGACTCAACAATTGTCAAGATTTGTTAAAATACATATTTTTCATAGGCATACCCATGGCTCGATACCTATTGAGATTTGTACATAATTTACGTAGGCATACCCACGTCCTGAAAAAACTCTAGATTGCTTTTTTTAAAATCATGAATTATACATAGAATGGTGATTAGACAAGGATTACATCATTTGTACAATTGAAGTAGAGTTTCTGATCCTCCTACTATGTCAAGTATATGTGTTGAACATCCGAATGATAGTCCTTCCTGAAAAAAAATAAGACAAAATTCCTCCGAGACCAAGGTTAACTTGCATCAAGATAAAAATTCTACATCTCGGCTACATAACCTATCTAAGAATATTTGATATTGACTATGAAGCTTTTAGTTAAATACTTTTATTATTGACAATATAATACTAGAAACAAATACTCTTGTGATTAAAAATCCTTACCGCTAAAGATTAACAATTCCTGCCATGAGAGTCTTAACATTTTAGGCATATTTACATCAGAACTAAATCTACTCCTCAGTACTATACTAGTGCTCTGACTAATTTCAAGTCATTCCTGGCTAACTATCAGAAAGAAGATAATAGTAGAGTTCATTATGGGCCTCTAATATTTACATCATTCAGAAAAAGCTGCAAAGATTTCCAAGCTCCTCAAATTGTAAGGCAAAAAATAATTAGTTTGAACATATGGTTATATATATATGTAGATTATATATATATAACCATGTGTTCATACCCTTACCGGATCTGTGAGATCTTCTGAGGCTAATCCAATATATAAATATATATTTGCAAAGCTCTATATATTAATATATGTATACTGTCATCAGTATACCAATATTTATGACTCTTATATATAAAAGTAACAGGAAAGAGAAGAACATCCAGTACCTTAAGCCAAACATACTCTGAAGCCTTGTTAGTTATTATATATAAGCCATTTTGAAATACTCATAGGAGGAAGCTAGAATTTATATATAAATATATATATACAAACACCCGTATATATATATTTATATATACCATAAACTGCTTTGACACTTGGCCAACTTCTTCCAGTAGCTCGATGATTCCTCTGTTTGCATACTCTTCACTTTGTCTTCATGCTAAGTTGAAGTATATAAAACATGTCATTTGATTTACAATAATCATCCATATGTTCATCATCTTAATAGAAATCAATCCATTTTTCGGCCATTATAACTCATCACTGAGTCATTCATAACTTCACAACAATGTCCCTCAATCCCCTTATAATTTGGTACAGACTCCTTGTCATTCATTATCTTCTCTCATCTGCCCAGTTTATGTCGTCACATGATCGCATGATATTGTTTTAATTCTTGTGATCATGTGACATATGCAGTAATACATCTGAGAGGACACTATATTTGAGTTTGGCATCCATTAAAAAATTCTCAGATTTGAACTTATGCCATTGATCTGGTAGCTTTTGAAATGAACAGCCACAATTATATCATCTCTGACAGTTCCTTTAAGACTCAGGTCCCACAAGCTACATGTCAACATCTTGCTTAGTCGCAAAGCATCTTCCTTCCCATAGTGACTAAGCGACTACTGTTGATTTGATATCACATACAAACTCTTTCGGCCCCACCTGGACACGTGGAAGGATCTTGCTTAGTCGCAAAGAAACTTCCACACCATAGCGACTAAGTGACTACCATTGATTTGATATCACATACAAACTCTTTCAGCCCCACCTGGACATGTGGAAGGATCCCGCTTAGTCACAAAGCATCTTCCACACCATAGCGACTAAGCGACTACCATTGATTTAGTATCTACAACTCTTTTGGTCCCACGGCTACGTGTCAATATCCTGCTAAGCATCTTTCTTTCCATAACGGCAAAGCGGGAGCCGTCAATCAAGAATCTTATGCAACCTCCTTCTGGAAAAATTTTCTCGGCCCCACCTTTACACCTGGAAAGATCTCACAAGTTCGCAAAAGTATTTGATAGGGATCACGATTATGCGAGGGTCATTGGATCCTTTTCTTTGTTCCACCAAAGGTAAGTCCGTTGACTCAGGTCCCACCTGGTCCTCCATTGTTGCATGATCACAAGAGTGTTATTTTATTCACACAATCATGCGTCTGCTTTATCATTGGTGCATGAAATAATATTTAATACTATCCTCGTCGGGCTCAGACTTATAACTTTTCATTATCGCATCTGCGCTATTAGCATATGTGGGTCCCAGTAGAGCACATTCACCTGCCCGAACTCCATTGTCGCATGATCGCAAGGCATTATTTTATTCCATGCGATCATGCGACCGCTCTATGATTGGTGCACGTGGATTCCCAGCCTGGCTCATTTCAACATCAAATCGTACACCATTTTCACTGTTAGGATCATGGAGACTTAAGGAATCGATTTATACATTCATTTCATGGAGAACATCAGTTTCTACTATTACTTGAAAATGCATTAGATCAATGAGTGTTCGGCTTTGCAACATCAGTAGTTCAAACTTATTATTAAGTCCTTCATAATAGCATAACACTATTCTTAGATCCCAGGAGATTCCATAAAAACATATGTCCCTGTCTCTTGATACTATATTCTTAATTAAGGAAAAGATTCAATTGCAAGTTGCCCATTAAAGAAAGTAATAACTTTATTTGTTGCTCAATACATCCCCAGTTCTTATCATACATGTATCCTGTGCTGAATGTTTCAACTTAATTTTAAATTTCCTAGCTGAATTATTTCCTCTTTTAGATTATTTTCTAGAGGTGATCAAATGTATATAAATATAGATATACTATTATCAACATATTTATATTTATATATATTAAACTATAAAAGGTAACAGGATTGAAGACTTCCTGATTTTGATCTTGCAAATCGTTATATCTTAGCTTTAGGCATCAGTATATATATATATATATATATATATATATATATATATATATATATATATATATATATATATATATATATATATATATATATATATATCTAATATAAACTCTAACTTTAGGATCCTTTAACTTAATATAGGAATACCAATTGTGACTATGTTCTATATTGTATTCTCAAATGCATTAACTGTGCCTCATCTTCTGTAACGCGAAATGCTTCCCTGAGTAAAAACAATGCTTAGAAGACCTTGCTAGCTTAAAGTAAGATAAGATGGTATATACATATGTTTATATATACATATATATAATGTGCATATATATAAGCATATATACATACCATTATCCTGTCTGAGGACATCATTAATATAGCACTTAGCAAGGTTTGTTAAGAATAATATGAATATATGTATATACCTATACATATATTCATATACTCTTACCCATGTCTAGCTGTGTAGCAAAATAGTAAAAGTATCCATTGACCCCCTTCCCAGGGGCATCACCTCAGGGATTTTATTAACTCCTTACAGTAACATAAAAAACATGACTTAGTCCATATAATGATAACAAATTAGCTATGAATACCTTCATGTCAAAGGGAATCCGATCATGATTATCAATTCCAAGTATTTGCTCTAAGAGTGTATAATAATGTCAACCATGTATTATGGAGATGCCCTTTAATCTGATGTTGTCAAAGTACTATTGCCCAAAATTTCCTTATCATTCCCTTTTTGGCCACATCATGTTTGTTCCAAGAAATGCTCAAGTGTCAAAACCCACTATGTTTTCTGCCTTTTGGCCCGAAAACCCAGTGTGTTTTTTACCTTCTCTCTGAAGGCTCAGGATGTTTTTGACTTTTGGTCCAAAAATTCTCTATTTTTTCGACCTCTAGTTAGAAAACCTTCTATGTTTTCAACCTTCAAGTGCACAACTCCGACCAGGCGGGTCCCAGTTCTTCATAGTCGTGCAAGTGCAGTGGAGATCCGACAGCTGTCGCATAATCTCATGGAATCTTTCGAGCCCATGAGATCATGCGACAATGGTCGGATTAGAATCTCAGTGGGTCCACACTTTTTGAGTGAGGTGGCATTTTTCCTAAGTGCACTATCGCGACCAGGTGGGTCCCAATTGCTAACGTCACCGCGGGGTCAGTCAGCAGTCAAGCAAATAGCAAGCCACCAGTGGTCAGTGGTTAACATCTTATGGTTGGTTGCATGATTGCATGGGCTCTTCTGAGCCCATGTGACCATGCAAAAAACCATCAACTATCATAGTAAAGGCATTTCACAATGATTTCGATGGTGCAGTTTCCTACTTGTCGCATGATTGCATGCGGCTTCCCAAGCACATGCGACCATGCGATAAGCCTTTAGCGGTCAACAGGGACTATGACTCCGGTGGTGGGTCCATGGATGGTGATGTATCCATTTGGACTAAGGTAAATGCATAGGATTCAACATTTGATTCCACCTTTCTGGATAAATGCAACCTCTGAAAGCCATTGGACTGAGGTAAAAGCAATGGAGATCCGACGGCTATCGCATAATCTCATGGAATATTTTGAGCACATGAGATCATGTGACAACGGTCAGATTAGAATCTCAGTGGGTCCACATTTTTTGAGTGAGGTGGCATAATTCCTAAGTGCACTATCGCGACCAGGTGGGTCCCAGTTTCTAACTTCACCGTGGGGCCAGTCAGCAGTCAAGCAAACAACAAGCCGCCAGCGATCAGTGGTTAACATCTTACAGTTGGTCACATGATCACATGGGCTCTTCCAAGCCCATGTGACCATGTGACAAACCATCAGTGGTCACAATTAAGGCAGTTCACAACAGTTTCTGTGGTGCGATTTCATGCTTGTCGCATGATCGCATGCGGCTTCCCAAGCGCATGCGACCATGTGACAAGCCTCTAGCGGTCAATAGGGACTTTGACTCCGGCAGTGGGTCCATGGACGGTGATGTATCCATTTGGACAGAGGTGTCAAAGGTTCTAGCGGGCCCGGGTGGCTATGTGGCAGTAGGGTGAGATCTCAAAGGTTTGTCGCATGATCGCATGAAGCCTTTCGGGCTCATGCGATCATGCAACCATTGACTTTTTCAAATGCAGTATGACCTATTTTTCATGACTTTCGAGTAGGGTATTGTAAGGTTATGGTCTACACAGTAAACCATCTTTTCTAGCCCTTCTAAGTGCTATCATTGGCAGAATCCCGCTAATGATGATAATGATAACTTCCCCAAGCAAACATACAAGTAATGCACTAAGCTTCTAGCTTCGGATTTTATTCCATAAGTAATCACTAGTTGAAATGATAACAAGGAGAAAAAGGATTAAATTCTAATTCCCTGTTGGTTCATGATGAGCTCATGAGTATAAGAGATGATGATCCAAATTTATGCCTTGCTGGTAGTTTCACCATGGAACGGGAAAATTGGGTGCATTTAATTATGATTTTATTTGCAAGTGCTCTGCTATTTATTATGCTACCTATAAAAAAGGCTCTACAAATACTCAATACCTGATGCACACCTCTGAATAAAAAGGTGTACTATGTACAGAATATAAACCAAGATTGTAGGTACCTACATCCCTTACTCTAATACCCCGGCCCATGCCTATCCTCCTATCTTAGCTGAGTTTTACAGGTAATAATTTTTAGTTGCTTGGGGATCTTCAAGCAAGGCCGCTAATACTAGTATCTACCTATAGCCAAATTTAATGTCTTTGGGCTAAATGACCTCCTATAATTTGTACTAATCCCCCTATAACTACTACAAACCTATTGTTTAGTAGAAATTCATATTAAGTGGAATGTTACTGCATCTGTGTTAAAACCAAAAAGTTTGTTAGAATATAAGCCTATGTAGATTATTAGATATACCGATCCATAATAGTAACTCCATTGGCTCCTAGATTGGCTAGCTTATCTACCTCTGTATTACCCTCTCTATGTGTGTGTCTTATTTCATACTTCGGGATCCCCTCGATAACTTGGTTAATCTCTTCTATTTTCAAGTTAAGGGACCAATTGGGAGTTTTCTTGTTTCGAATGGCATTGATGATAATTTGTGAATCTCCTTCGATAACTACTTTGGATAAGTTGATCTTCCTACACAATTTTAAACCTTCTAAGGCCGCTACGCATTCCACCATGTTATTCATGGAAGGATTTATGGGACTAGAGAACTTAGCGATGGCTTCTAACTTCCAATTGCAAATAATCCCCCCAATACCTGCTACCCCGGGGTTACCTCTAGAAGCTCCATCAAAGTTAAGTTTATACCATCCCTCTCTCAGAGGGATCCATTTGCAAGAAACTCGGTCAGCCTTCACTTTGGGTCCCCCTTTGCCATATAGGGGAGGAATATCTAATTTTGGCCATTTTGCTCTGATTTTGTTATCCCAATTCTTGAATGCCTCTTCATAGCTTAGCTTGTTTCTGAGATTACTATTGATATTTTCTACTATTGATGCTTCTATTTTATTTGTGATTGAACTCCATGGTAATTTTTGACCTATGAAAATCCTCCTATTTCTTTCTTTCCATAATTCCCAAGGAACTATTGTCAAGGAGATGGTCCATATATCCTTATATAGATTATCTTTATAAAGTGATGGCCATGCTTTAAGGTTACTTAATAGATCAATGTGGAGAGCAGACTTCCAGCCTAAACATTGATGAAACCAATTCCAACAGTTTTGGGCATATGGGCAGTTGAGGAGGATGTGATTAACATCCTCGAATTGACTCTCACACATGGGGTGTCTGGATGGCCCTTCAAAACCCAATTTCTTAAATCTGTTTACTGTCAAAATTTTATTTTGCAAGGCAGCCCATAGAAACATACCCGCTTTTGGGAGGCTAGATTTATTCCAGCAAAGGTTCAGAGGGATATCTATATCGTCCATCTTCTATTCTTGGATAATGGTATTGTAGCCCTCCTTTATAGAATAGTTACCATTCTTTGATCCTACCCAAATCAGTTTGTCTAATCTATTTTTAAGTAAAACTTCTCTCTTTTCCATTATTGACGTAAATTTCTGCTTCTCCTGCCATACAGAGTCAATTTCTTCTAAATTGCTCCATTTATTACTCTCTTTCTTACATATATAATCCTTGAGAAAGATGCCTTTGACTCTTTTACATTCTTCCATAAACTCCATGGAAAAACTCAAATTGCTAAGGGGAGTGAGACCTGCCCACAAATCCTCCCAAAAAAGAACTTGATCCCCTACACCTACATCCCATGATAAATAGTTATTAATAATTCCTCTACATTCTTTGATGAAATTCCATATCCTGGATCCTTTGAAATGTGTGGAGGACATGAAGATGTTGATGGGATCCGCATCAAGAATGTATTTCTGTAATAATATTGACACCCATTTACATCTAGGTTCCTTATACATTCTCCATATAAGTTTAGCTCCCAGGGCTTGGTTTTGCCATAGAAGGTTTTTAATGTCGAGGCCTCCCTTAGAAATAGGTTTACATAAAGTATCCCATTTTATTAGGGCAAGTTTTTCATCTTCTGATGGGCCTTGCCAATAAAATTCTCTAAACATTTTATCTAGGTTCTTTTTAATATTTATTGGTAAAGGGAGAATTGACATCTGGTACGTGGGTATGGCCAAAAGGACCGACTTGATCATAGTTGTCCTTCTTGCCTTTGTTAGCCATCTTCCTTTCCATGAGCTCTTCTTATTTTGGACTTTGGTAATCACTTGTTGCCAGAGTTTGGAAGATAGGAGACCTTTATCCAGGTCAATGCCCAAATACTTACATGAAAACTTGCCAATTTTATAACCCATCAACTTACAAATCTCTCTTTCTACTCTTAGTGAGGTATTAATGAAGAAAATTTCTGATTTAGTGGGGTTAACCCATTGCCCTGAGGCTTTCATGTAAATAGTTAGGATATCTTTAAATGCTTTAGCTTCTTGACAGTTGGCTTGACCAGGTAGAATTGTATCATCTACAAACTGTTGGTGTGTGATATTTGAAATGTTTTTAGCGACCTGTAGACCTAAGATCTTTCCTTCCAAATATCTCTTTGTTATAGATCTTCCCAAAGCTTCTTCCATGATTACATATAGAAAGGGGGACATTGGGTCCCCTTGCCTAATGCCTCTTGAGATACTAAAGAAGCCTTCTAGAGTGCCATTAATTAGAACTAATATCTTAGGGGTTGAAATAAAATTAAAAATAAGATTGACCCATTGCTTAGAGAAACCGAAAGCTTCCATGCATTTGCAAAGGAATCTCCATTCTACTTTGTCATATGCTTTTTGAATGTCTATTTTCATAAACATACTTAGTACCTTTGTCATTTGAGCAGTATGGACTAATTCTTGTGCTATAATTATTCCATCCAGGATCGATCTATTTGCTACAAAACCTGTTTGTTCTTGAGAAATTATATTGGGCAATAGTGTTTTAAGTCTATTTGCTAAGCATTTAGAGAGGATCTTGTATATTTTGTTACAAAGGGATATTGGCCTGAAATCCCTAGGATCCACACTTTCATTTTTCTTTGGGATTAAAGCAAAAAAGGTGTTATTGATTTCACTTAGCAGGGACCCCGCATTCCTGGTAGCTTCCACTGCTTGCCATACCTCTTCCCTAATAAAATGCCAACACTTCTGGAAAAAACCTGCTTGAAAACCATCTGGACCCGGCGCTTTATTTAGGTGAAGTTGGAATACTGCCACTCTGACTTCTTCGAGGGATAACTTATTATTTAACATTTTATTATCAAGCTCCATAATCAGTTTAGGAATGGCTTTAAGCATTTCATTTTGTGCTGAAAGGTCAGATGCTTTTGCACCATTGAGAAGGGTATGATAGAAGTTCATAATCACACTCGATATCTGCTTAGGGTCCTCATTTATAAGCCCATCACTGGACTTAATTTTAGCTATTCTATTGATGCTTCTATTGCACTTAGTGGTGTTATGAAAAAATTTTGTATTGTTGTCTCCTTCTTTTAACCAAGACTCCCTAGATTTTTGTCTCCAAAAAATTTCTTCTTTAAGAAGAATATCATTGTACTTAGCCATTAATTCCTTTTCTCTATGATAGCTTAGTTCATCCATAACTTGTTCTATAACTAAATTGTTGAGGTCAGCTATTTCTTGCTCCAACTGATCCTTTTCTTCAAAGATATTATTAAAATTGTTCTTATTCCATTCTAATGCTTTATGTTTAATAATTTTTAATTTTGTTGTTAAACAATACATTTTAGATCCTTTTATTGAAATTTGTTTCCACCATTCCTCCAAGAGATTTATAAAATCTAGGTTTTGGAGCCACATAAACTCAAATTTGAAAGGACTTCTAGCTGGTTTGGAATCCTCTATAATAGTGAGCCTAACCAAAAAATGATCTGATCCTACCTCTGGCAGAATCTCTGCACTATACAATAAGTTACAGATTCCATCATTCATCTTAACGAAGAATCTATCTAATTTTTCTGCTATATGGCTAAAACCTGCTCTTCTATTGTTCCAAGTGTAAATGCCATTGTTTGTGTAAATGCTAATTAGATTATTGTCCGATGCCCATTTACTGAAATCCTTATGAGCTTGTGATATATATTGAGAACCCCCATATTTCTCTTCTGTATCTAAAATAGCATTGAAATCCCCTCCAATAAAGAAGAGGGAATCTGAATTTATAGATAAAAAGAGGTGGATTTCCTGCCAGACTCTCCTCTTATCCTCATTAGGTATGGGGCCATATACATTAATTAAGTTGAATTTTAAATTAGACTTTAGACTTTTAATTTCTAGAGCCAACCAGTTACTATTATGGGATAAAGGTGTGGCTACTAACTTCCTAGGATCCCATAATACTGCTAACCCTCTGGAAGTACCTATTGAGGTTGTGTACTCTGCTTTCCATATGCCTAATTTTTTGCTGAACTTGGAGCTTCCTACTTTATTAAGTTTAGTTTCCTGTAATAAAATAATTTCAGAGTCAAAATTTTTAAGGTATCTTTTAATTAATATCTGCTTATTAGGGGCATTTAGTCCCCTAATATTCCATGTAGTGACTTTCATTGTTCTTGGGGAAGGCACTTCCCCTTCCCTGTGTTCAGAATATCGGCTAATTTCTTTTGATTACCTGAATTTCCATCTATGGTTCTGATTTCAACAGTTGATTTTCTCCCTCTTTTCTTTTTGATTCTATTAATATTTGGTGTACTAAGGCATCCTCTATTCATTTCTATTCCCAAATGTCTATTTTCATTAGTTATGCCAAAGAGGCCTTCTATGGAATCTTTAACCATTGACATGTTTCCCGCTATACTGATGATCTTGTCCTGCTGCCCTGCACTCACTTGTTCTGGTTCTATTTCTATATTGATCTCATTGTTATCTATAATCTCTTTACCATAGATCTCAATTACCTCATCTGGATTCTTTGGTATTATCACATTAAGGGATTCTATTTCTATCGGGATTGTTGTTTCTAGTTCCTTCCCCTTGTGCAGTGATTCGGTATCATTTATATTGCAACAGGGAACCTCTTTATTGGTTCCCTCATTTCTTGAGCCTTCATTTTGAATAGAAATAGGGTCCTTTTTTGGACTCTATCTATCTTCACCTTTATCCTTTGCATTTATTTCATAGTCTCCTAGGAGCCTATCACCACTTTGATCAGGGGTTTTTAATAGTTGTATTGTTTCATTATTCTCCTTCTCTACCTGAACTAAAGTTGCATTACTGATATATCTAATTAATGTTTCTCTCTGGTAATTTAGTTCCTCCAGATCAAAAATTTCATCCATGAACATTTTCATAATATCCTCTACAAGAGATTCTCCTAGGCACTTTATAATTTGGTCTACTTCCTCATTACATTTTTCTTCAGGATCCCTATCTACTATTGTGGATGAGTGCTCTGGGTACACCGATTGATCTGCTAATAAATCTATATCATCTTTGACAGTCTTGATTTCTATTTCTATCTGTTCTGTTTCCAAAAATAGAATACCCTCCACATTTGGGTTGGGCTTACTATTATCAGCTAAGTCCCCCATTTCCAAATTAAGAACTAGATTTCTATTGTCCTCCTTCTGCATTGCTTTATGAAGAGAGGGGGAAACCATTGCCTTTTCCTCTCCTTCTAAGGGGCAAATTCCTGTATCCTTAATCTCCTGTGGAAGGTTGTTTATCAACTTGCCCTGATCTTCCCCTAAAGTTCTAGGCTCAAATTGAGATATAGGTCTATCTGCATTATATTCTTTAGGTCCCTTTATATTGAAACCTCCCTTGCCCTTATAGAAGTGGATTTCATAATCATTGCTAAAGCGATTTAATGGATTAGTGCTTTCTTGTTCTATATTGGTGGCTTTGTTAATTTCCATATAATCTTCTAAGATAATTGGGTTAACAATAATAGAGTTAGAATTGAAACTTAATTGTATAGGAGAGATATATTTTTGGTGGTAATTCAATTCTACAATGATTATCTGATCTACATGCATGTTTGTTGTTTCAGCCATTCTAATAAAACTACCAATCTTATTTCCTATATTGCAGAAAATATCCTAACTAGACAATTCCAATGGTGCATTCTTTATGATTACAGCTTTATCAACTTTAAAATTCTTCAAATACATGGGATTGAATAGAGGGATCCAATCAAACAAAGCAAAAGGAATACTTCTAAATTTAAGACACTTTTTTCTTTTAATGCTATTTTTAATATCTATATTCTTGCAATCAATATACATGAAATTTTCCATGAGTCAAGAAATACTTACCTCTTTGGGAAGTAGTGATGTCAGCTCTGTGACTAAGACATTGATAGTAACCCCTGTACCTTTCCATATGCAGATTAAGCCTGTGTCTGCAAGGTATTTCTACTTTTGGACAATAGCATCACTATCTAGGATGAGATTATCATAGTGCATACCAACCTTTGAGATGCCTTTATTCAGATCCTTACCGCGCCTATGGGGAGGTGTATATGTGAGATTCTGGTGATTATTATTTTGTAGAACAGAGTATTGCCTGTGTTGCTTACAATCAGATAGAGCGGGCCTTGCTAATCTTTTGCGATGCAGAGGGCTATAGATTTTGGTAGTTGCAATGTTCCTCCAGTCCCCCGCAGAGAAGGAAGGATTTTTGGCTATAATAGGGTAGGGTTTCCTTTGCTTAGGCTGTGCTAACACATCTTTCTTGCTCTGATGTGTTGGCACCCTATTAATTTCCTTACCTATCATAACTCATTTCCTTTTATGCGGGGGTGAGTAAATGTCAGGTAAGTTTTCCTTCTTACTTAGTAAATCAAACACATTCCTTAATGGGAAACTATTATCAATGTGAGCCAAAGTAGAAACCCTAACCTTATTCTTCCTTTTAACCGAATGCAATGCCCAATTTTGATCTATGAAGTGCCCTGAGGTAGCCTGTGCTGTAACTTTTCCTTCCCCTGAACCTGACTGGGGTATATTGGCATTATGATCTGAATTAATTCCAGATTCATGAATACTAGTGTACCTACTGCTAAGCTTGGCCCTTAACACATACTTGGTTTTTGCAAACATATCAAGTTGCCTATCCAGAGATTGAACTGTAAAAATGTTAAATGTAGGTTCATTGTTT
This sequence comes from Chamaecyparis obtusa, assembly GCA_027943335.1. Taxonomy (NCBI): domain Eukaryota; kingdom Viridiplantae; phylum Streptophyta; class Pinopsida; order Cupressales; family Cupressaceae; genus Chamaecyparis; species Chamaecyparis obtusa. The sequence goes on along the minus strand of BSBK01001162.1, from coordinate 1,228,991 downwards.
TTCCCTAATTTCTTAAAGCCAGTCGAAGCCTCGGCTAAGGAACTAAAGTTCTTTTCTTCAATCCCTCTTTCTTTTAGAGAAGATTCGGCCATGCTTTTCTCCTTTTGCTTAGCAATGAAACCCTTTAAGTGTTCATAATCTGATCGATACGATCTTTGGTCTAGTTCCCTACATTCCAACATTTTGTGCCCATATAACAAGCAATTGAAACAATAACCAGTAAAAACCTTGGCATCTCTATGTTCCGAGCTAGTGTTCACATGAAAGCCAGCCTCGGGGGAAGAAGATGGAAGCAAGACACCCTGCTTCCTTGCCTCCTCTTTCTGATGGAAAAGGAGCCCTTTTCTAATCTGTCGCTGCTACAGAAAAGACTTTCGCTGAATTTGTATTTTCTTCATATCTCTTTAATTATTGAGAGTTAATTAAATACCTTTATTTATTAAAAAAGACTTAATTAAAAGTCTAATTTGGAATAAAATGATTTAATTAATTATTAAATCCAAATATGAAATTATAGGCATAATTGATTTATTTAATATTTTTATCAATTGCATAGTTATTAATGTGCTAAAATATGAATTGATTAATTAAATATTAATATGCAATTTAAGTTGCACATCCAGTTTAATAAAATTGAATTAGAAATTTAAGTTAAAGTTAAGTTAGGAGTTGTGATTGGAAAAGTGCATATTTTATTATTAAATTATAATTAATCATGCAAGGAGGGTTTGATAAAAACTAGGTGGAGAGTTGAGTTCTGATTTTTAAGATTTGCATGTTTTAGAAACCCTAGGGAAAATAGGCTTTCTTTATGAGAGGTTTTTGGGTTATTAGTTTCATTACATCTATCAGGTTTTGGGAGGATCTCTCTTGGGTGAATTTGGGAAATTATTGAAAGCTTGGAATTTTGGAGGTTGAATTTGATTCTTCTTGTTTTTGAATTCAAACATTGGTTGAGGTAGGGTTTGAAAACCTATGTTTATCATTCTTTTGAAAAGATTGTCTAATTTGTCATTGGAATTGATTGTTGAAAATTATGGTTTTATTTAAATTATGGATTATTGTTTGATTGTTTTCAATTTGAATTAGTTATTGAATTTCTTGTGCAAAAAAATAAGAGAATTTGTTTGAAAAATAATAAAAAAACTTGAAATTAATTCAGGTAGGGTTTAATTTGATTTTGATAGAAGATGTATTGAAAATAAATTGTAGGAATATTTAATTATTCTATGTTTATTAAAATGAAATAAATAAATAAGTTGTCGAAAAAAAAAGAGCCTATCAGATTTTAGGGAAATAAATTTTCAATATATGTATAACAATATACATATGTGTGTTTATATGAAATAAAATTCTTATGAAAAATTAATAATAATAATAATAATAATAATTTAAATTAGTGTGGGGCAGGGGGATCTAGTCTCCACCCCACAATAGTAGGCTACACGACAGTTGTCGCATGACGACAAAGCTCCCGACATTAGGTTGCACGATATATGTTGTTGTGGCAACGACTGCCTAACAACCACTGTTGTCGTAACAACCATGGGTTGTCGGCAACAATACTACCATAACAACTGGGATGGCTAACGGTACATGTTATTGTAGCAGCCGAGAGGGGGGTGGGCTAGTCCCCCCCTCAATTTAAAGTTGTTCTTTTTTTTATTATTATTTATTTATAATTTAATTAAATTTAAATAAATTAAAATTTATTTTAGTTAAATATTAATTTAATTAATATTTAAATAATTAAAAAATTTATTATGATAAAATATTAAATTATGTAAAAAAATGATTTCTTTTATATTAGTTAATACATGTTATTATTAATTAATATATATTTATATTGGAATTAATTATTGGATATTATTTTTATTAACTGATAATTAATAATTAATATTTATTGGTATTTTCTTTAATAAATATTAATAGAAGTAATATTTATTTAAAAGTTGAAATCTTTACCATGTATATTAACTTGTTCGATAAATTGTATAAATAGAAATGATATCTATATTTTGGGAAAATTTAATGTTTTTATTATTTAACATTTGGTGTTTTGTTATGCTTGGACTTGTATTTTTTTTATGAACATATGTATATCCAAAACTAGACTTTGTAAACAAGTTGAATGCTTTTGATTCTTATATAGGGATTTGTCTATTGAGTGCATTTGATACTTTGTTTGGTAATGATCATTTGGGAATTACATTGTCTTTAGGAGTAGTGCACCAGAGATTTGGGGGTGTATTTTTCTATTGATGCTCATGTGGATTATTTATCATGCATTGTGATTTTGTATCATTTCAATCACTTCTACCCAACCTTTGTTGAGACTTAAGTTCATGTTTATGTAAACTCTTCGAGAGAGTGTTTATGATGTTATGGTTTGAGGACCAGTACAGATTTGTGATGTTGGGGTTGAGGGTCATATTTGTTCCAATTATCTCATTATAGAACCAAATTTTGATTATCATGCTTTATGTGATTTATGAGATCTATTTATGATTTGTGAGCTTAGGGGAGGTTAAATAGGTGCATCTTAGGGGAGTGGCTTACAATAGGGATCTGAGACCCAAAGTGGTCAGTACTAGGGTAACCTATCATAAGTTTGTTAATAAGTGATAACTTAGTAATTAAAATTTGAAGAACTCATTAAAAACATAATTAGAGATAATGTCTCAACCATGCCAAGAGTGCTTGTATAGGCTAAGGATGGGAATGAGACAATATCTAGAGAGTAGGTATGATTAAAATTCCTCATTTTCATGAGAGGGTATTCTAGTTCCACGTGGGTCGTATTGAGGGCCCAAGGCCTAGAGTGACCAGTCCAGGGTAACTCAATACCTGAGGGTCTGGGGTCTAGTGTGACTAGTCCAAGGTAACTCAAGTAGATGACCATGTGATGAAACTCCTATAGTATGTACCCTAAGTCTCCTCCGTAGTTTTTGCATTTTCCTCTGGTGGTGTGTTGTTGGTATTTCAGTATTATCTAGTGATTGTATGTCTTTAGTATTTAGTATTTGGTGGTGGTAATTTATTTTTTGGTATTTGGTGTATTGGTACTTGTTGACTTTTTTATATTTATTATCTTTTATTTATCATTAGGTGGTGATACCTTTTGAGATAGAAAGCCTTCAAGATCCATTGCTTAGTTGTTTTATTGTGTTGTGTTTGTTATCTGAGTGGGGTTTTTTGTTATCTCCTCAACATAGTGGGAGTGGACCTTTGATTCCATGAGGTCGAGTGGTAGTGTTTCTTTTACCATTTGAGACTCTGATGTTCCTGTAGTGGTTTTGGATGATGCTTGTTGCTATTACCTTCTTCTTGTTCTTTGTTGGAGGCTTGTCCATATGATCTATTTTTTGATGTTTATATTTTTACCTTGGATTAGTGCTTTAGATATGATCCTTCTAGGATAGGGTACTATACTTTATATTCAGTTATTGTGACATACCTTTCAACTTGTGTAGAGGATGTTGTTTCATTGTTGATGCAAGGGAGGATAGGGAGAGGGGCCAAAGGCACACCCTAACTAGATCCACCTTGCAGAGATCACACATGGAAGCAACAAACACACAAGTGAGAGAGAGAACACAGATCACTTTCATATGTTTATTTCAATTGATTCATACATTTTGGGCTATAAGGCCTTCCCAGTTTAGGCTAGATATTATAATTCAAGTATAGAAGTCCTCCATGCGAGGATATGAAACAATCTTCTATCTCCTAGCTTCTATTGCTGATGTTCTAATTGATTCACTAAAACTACAAACAAATATTCCATTATATACAAGAGGCTACTAAACAAGTCAGCCTTCAGATCCACCATCAATGGAAGGAACTACTAGATCTAGGTCCACACCCTTCCCAATGATAGATACCATCATTAAATTTGTGACCATAATTAATTGCAAGATTCAACCTCAATAGGAAACTAAAACAAACAACTCAGTAAGAAAGGATAATCGAGCACCAGACAAGCATCACCGAGCGCCAAAGAGATAACTAACCAACCTCGATAAACAAAGGAAACCAAGCACCACTAAACCAACTTGGTCAAAGAAGGAACCAAGCAACACAGGAAAACACAAACATGTTTTTGGTGATACGGGATTGCCAAGGACCTGAGATGCTCATGCATCAGACACCTAGGGTTATTTGAAATGATTCTCTGAATCATGAAGCAAGTATGATTTGAGCTGAATCCAACTTAGATTATGAAATCCATGAACTATCTTCAATTGCTCTATTCTTCCACTTTACTAGATATTCCATATACTATTTTCCTCTTGTACTTCTACCAATTCTTTGCTCCAAAATCTACTCAACTTCTTCTATCTGTTCCTTAGGATAATCATTCGGTACCATCATTTCTTCATCCAACTCATGGTACTCATACAAATCAGCAATGTTGAAAATAAGATATATATCCATGTCATCAGGTAACTCAATCTCATAAGCATTTCCATTGTCAAATCTCTTCAAAATTTTGCAAGGGCCAAATTTCTTCATTTTCAGCTTCCCATATGTTCCAACAGGAAATCTACCTTTTTTCAAATGAGCCATTACTTCATCATCGACTACAAATTCTTATGTCTTCTAGATCTATCAGATCTGTCTTTGTATTTCTGATTACTTTTCTCCAACTTATGTTTCACATCTTCATGCAATATCTTCATGTACTTAGTAAACTTTACTCCTTCAACACTTCTCCTTCTTTCATCATCAATATCCCTTAAATCTCATATACCTCTTAGTTGTATGCCATTTACAATCTCAAAAGGCATTTTTCCAGTACTCTTATTCACTAAATTATTATATGCAAACTCTATGTGTGCCAACATAGAATCCCAATTACTCGGTGTGTCTCCAACTAAACATCTCAAAAGATTTCCCAAGCTTCTATTCACAGCTTATGTTTGTCCATTGGTCTATGGGTGAAATGTAGAACTATATTTCAACTCAGTGCCAAACTTTCTCCAAAGGGTCTTCCAAAAGTATCCAATAAATTTACTATCTCGGTCAGAGATAATACTCCTCGGTAATCCATGCAATCTAAAAATTTCCTTAAAGAAAAGATCTGATATATGTACTACATCTGATGTCTTTCTACAAGGTATAAAATGTGCCATTTTATAAAATCTATTGACAACAACAAATATAGAATCATTACCTCTTACTGTCTTCGGTAAGCCAAGAAAAAAATCCATACTAATATCAATCCAAGGTTTCTCAGGAATAGAAATCGGTGTATATAATCTAGTATTCTGACTTACTCCTTTTGCAACTTGACAAATTCCACTTCTCACAAATTTTTGAAAATCTTTATACAACTATGGCCAAAAGTATTTGTCCTTAAGCAAATTCAATGTTTTATCAACACCAAAATGTCCAGCCAAACCACTACTATGTTTCTCTTTTATCAAATTAGTTCTCATTGATCCTCTTGGTATACACAACTAAATACCTTTAAACAACATACCTCCTTGAATGAAATATTCTTCCCATTTAGTACTCGTTTGATCTTGAATAGGTGCTCTGCACTTTCTCCACGGCTCATAAAAATCAGGATCAAATTCATAAGAATCTCTCATGTCATCAAAACCAAGAACTTTAATTTTCATCTCGGTCATCAAAGATATCCTTCTACTCAATGCATCTGCAACTCGGTTAGTGACTCAACTCTTATGTTTTATCATAAATGTATAACTCTACAAATACTCAACCCATTTCATATGTCTCTTATTCAACTTATTCTAACTACCCAAATACTATAAAGCTTTATGATCGGCATATAGTACAAATTCACTCGGTATCAAATAATGTCTCCATTTCTTTAGGGCTCAAACAATAGCATATAATTCTTGATCATACACAAAGTATTTCCTTTTTGCATCAATCAACTTTTCACTAAAGAAAGCAACAGGTTTACCTTGTTGACTCAATACAACTCCTATTGCACTTCCACTTGCATCACATTCCACTTGAAATACCTTATTAAAATCAAGTAGTGCCAACACAAGCAATTCAACAACCTTCTGCTTCAGAGTCTCAAAACTTTTATCATCTCCATGTGTCCACTTGAATTCTCTTTTATCTCCTCTCATAGTCTCAGTCATAGCATTACAAATTAAACTGAAATTCCTAATGAACTTTTGGTAAAAACTTGCCAAACCATGAAATGATCTTACCTCACTAGCATTCTTAGGTGTAGGCCAATTCAAAATAGCTTCAACCTTTTTAGGATTCATCTTCAAACCATCAGCTGAAATCACAAATCCCAAATACACAATCTCCTCTTTCATGAATGAACACTTTTTCAAATTTATCAGCAACTTTTCTTATTTCAACCTCTGCAATACTTGCTTAACATGCAACAAATGTTCTTCTTTGGTCTTACTGAATATCAAAATATCATCTAGGTATACAATCACAATTTTACCCAATAATTTCTTCAAAACCTCATTCATCAACCTCATAAAAGTACTCATTGCATTAGTTAAACCAAAAGGCATAACCAACCACTCATACAAACCTTCTTTTGTCTTAAAAGAAGTCTTCCATTCAGCACCTTCTCTGATTCTGATCTGATGATACCCACTTTTCAAATCAATTTTAGTAAAATACTTTTCTCTAGTCAAACTATCCATTATATCATCCATTCTTGGTATAGGAAACCTATATCTCACTGTTATCTTATTGATTTCTCTGGAATTAGTACACATTCTCCATTCTCTATTCTTCTTAGGTGCCAATACAATAGGTACTACACAAGGAATCAAAATTTCTCGGATCAAACCTTTCTGCAACAATTCTTGAATCTATCGGTTCAATTCCTGATTCTCAGTAGGTGTCAATCAATGTGGTGCCTTATTTGGTAAACTAGCTCCAAGGATTAGATCCACACAATGATCAATGCTTCTCTTCAGTGGAAAACCATCAGGTATATTATTAGAAATGATTTCACAGTACTCAATGAGTAACTTATCAATGTCCTCAGGGATACTATCCTCTATTTTCTTACTTGGTTTGTTAGGAATCACAGCAAAACATATATCATTCTTTTTCAAATCCTTAACAAACTTTCTTCCTTCCATCAAGAAAATGTTCATAGATGTGCAAACATTACCAACATGTTCTTCAATCAAAGGTAACAAGATTTGTCTTCTTCCATCAGCCCAAATAGTATATTTATGCAATCTCCCATCATATATAGCATGTCTATCATATTGTCAAGGTCTACCCAATAGAATATGACAACAATCCATAGGCATGATATCACATAAGACCTTATCATAGTACTTTCCAATTTTCAAATTCACATAGCATTATTCACTTACCAAGAGTGTATGCTCATAGTTGATCCATGAAATCTGATAGGGCTTTGGATGCTTCAACCTTTTCAACTACAACTTTGTAACCATTTCCTCAGATGCCAAGTTCTCCAAGCTACCACTATCAATAATTACCTTCTAAACTTCATCAGAAACTCTACATCTAGTCTTGAATAAAATTTTCCTTACCAGATCTTCCTTATTACTTTCACTCCAAAGTGCTCTCCTTACCATCAAGTTCTTTTCCTTCTCAAGTTCATTCAATGACTCTTCTTGCACCAAAGCATTTCTTCTACTACCGACCTTGTTACTTGCATGTGTACACTCAATGATCAATGTCCTTCTCCACAATTGTAACAAGTTCCTCAAAAACCACCTCTGTTATAACCACCTTGATAATTATTACCTCTTCCTCTAGATGAACTTTCACCTTTCCACTCGGTCTTTCTTTTAACCAAATTTGTCTTTTATGGTTCAGATCTATTGTTTTCACCATAAGATCTATTGGAAAGTTGACTATATTGATGTATATGACTAATATTTAGTGTTGCCATTATGGAAACAAATACATATGGAGTTTTGGAGTCAGCAAACCTACTCATAAGATCATAATTTGGCTAAGTATGGAAGACTAGACAATCAATATAGCACCTTAGGAACAGAGCATCAATGCACATGTGTATGATCGAGTTTTGGTATGTACCCTAAAGATAATCTTTTAAATATCTTATTAATCTATGTCTAAGAACACATGATCAGATGAGTCAGTATGATGAAGATACAACAATTTGAAGTGACGTAGACAATGAGCAACATAATAGAATAGAGTATGGAGCTGACTATTAGTATTTTGGTTAGCAATTATAATATTGTTTTGTAAAGGATATGCACCTATTGTAAATGTGTTATAGACTTGTTAATATAATTGTATGTAAACACACTTGAGCCAATTCATTTGGAAGTGTTGTATGTAATTAGTTATAGGCCAACTTAGTGAATAGTTTTGTTTGCACATATAAATAAGACATGCCCCTTTGTATTTGAGGATGGCATGATAGATAGAGTTGATAGAAGAAGAGTAGAAGTATGTGAAGAGAAGTCAGTATGATATAGAGCTTTACAAGAGGTTAAAGCAATAGTGCACAAAAGGAACTAATCAGACAAGCAGTGTCATAGCAGCAGTTCACGTTGTAGATATAGTGTGTATCTAATACTCAAAAGGTTGTAGCCTTCACAATTTGAGTAGTGAGCTCTAGGATAGTGTGTCCTCACCCCTAATAGGGTTAATTGTAAAAGACTCCTAACAGGGTCCGACCCTTGACAAGGTCATTGTACTTAAGCATTGTAATGACAACTCCTAACAGGGCTAAGGAACATTAATAGGTTCATAATACACAAGTACAATTATTAGTGGGTATTAATTCCCACTGGGGTTTTTCCTTTGGCCAAGGTTTCCCTGTAATCATATATGGTGTTACGTGTTATGTGTTGATTACTTTACATGCTTTAATATTCAATTTAGTAATTAAGTTATTGAGTTAAGTTTCAAGATATCAGAAAGTAATTGTATAGAACACTGATTCACCCCCCCCCCCCCTCTCAGTGTTCCCATTCCTAACAATTGGTATCAGATCTTTGGTCCTCTGAAGACAAGTTTAACCAATTGAAGAGATCATGGGTTCAGAAGAAGTGAAACATCTAAAGAAGAATCTTGAAGTGACTCTTGAAGACCTTCATAGATTTGAAAAAGAAATTGAAGAACTAGAATTAAAGGTTAGTGGTTCTCAAGTATTCATCAAGAAATTGAGAAAAGATTTGAAGGATTGTTTAAACAGTGATTTAGGGAAAATGGTTAAAAAGTTGAATGAGGAAAACACATCTCTAAAGGATCAGATTGAAGAGTTGGATGAAAAGTTATTTAACAATAAAGAAGCCTATGAAGAACAGGTCAAAGAAAACAAGCAGTTGGATGAAGAACTGAGGTAAGAAAACATGAAAATGTTGGAGTTAGAGAACATCAAGAAGCAAGTGGAATCTGAATTGACTAAAGCAAATAATCATATTGACAATTTACACACAAGCAAAGATCTAATAGAGTCATAGTTGTATGCACAGAAGATTAAAGGAGATACCATTGGTATTGGATTCAATGAAGCACAAAATCAAATCAATGATATGTGAGGAAGACTGAAAGCACCAGAAGAATCTACATAAGCTAAGAATACTAAAGATCATATTGAAGCTAAAGAAGAACTATCTAAAGATGAGTGCAAGCTAGTAAACAAAACTTGTTATTCCTATAACAAGCATGGTCACATAGCAAGAGATTGTAAAGAGGTAAGATCTTTTAGTGGTTACTATTATTCATGCAATAATTTTGGTCATAGAGCTATGAATTGTATATCAAATCAAAGAAATCAGACTCAACAAAATCAGAGAAGTCATCCATAATAGAATGTTAGAAATCCTCAGAACAATACATGTCAGATATGTAATTATAATGGTCATACAGCTAGACAATGCAAATCGGTAACTCACATCAATGCGCCGAGGAATATAAGGCCTCTAGTTATTTGTCATTCTTTTAAAAAAGCTGGACACATCTCAAAGTTTTGCAGATCAAAAGCACAAAGACAAGAAAGCCCTAATAAGTCTCAAGGATCAATTCTGGATGAATTTGGAGAAGTCAAGTTTGTGAAAGCCACAGAAGATGCGAGCTTGATTTGGATAGAAGTAAAGAAGGATAATATTGATGAATATGTATTGGATGCATTTGTAATAGACACACCCTCTACTTCTAGATGAATGATCCTCATGGTCATAGGGGGAGCTAGATTAGCTCTAGACCCCTGCACAGCTAGTATACTCACCCTCGGAGTATGCACCTTTGGTTATAATAGTTTGGATATAATTGGTTTTAGTATGCAAGAGCACACTACCTGATTGATAGCAAAAGCAAAGATTGGAATTCTCTGTAGGATTTTGTGTTTATGCGGCAAGCATTAATGGCAGAAAGTTGATTTAAAGTCATCGAAGATCCATTATTCACACATTTGCATTCAAGTTTGAGACTTTGGAGAGCACATGAGATCAAAGTAGTTCGTGTTGAAAGATTGCAGTTGGTTTATCAACAAACAAGTGTGAAAGATTGGTTGCGAAGCCCTAGTTCGAACGTGACAATTTAGAAACCCTTGGAAACCTATTTTAGCTATTAATCAAGTAACTTATGGCCACTCCAATTATCTTTGATGTTGCTGAAAGGAAGAGATACATTTTTAAGAAGCATCCTTTCAAGTTAGTCCTAGATGACCTAGAAGGAGTATTCTCTAGGACTCCAATGGGAGTTATGCACGTAGAGGATATACGCACATACATTTATTGCAAGAAGGAACTTGTGGATTGGACAGGATTAGGTCGCACTTAGAATCTATGATGAAACTAGACATGACATTCCTGGATGAGTTTGTGCACTTAGAGAATAACCCTATTATTGAGAATGGGACTGCATATGAGTTTTATGAATCTAAATGGATTAAGATTCTATTAAGCAGAAGTCATGATGACTTGTTCTAGATTGGAGAAGTCCCTGTTTGGATAAATACTGATCTCATTCATGAGATGACAAGACTACCTAAGACCGGTTCCATCCTTCCCATTGGAAAGGATGTTAGGAAACTAGTGGAACAGGCTTGTAAATCCCAGAGTGATAAGTGCGACATGATAATTGAGATGATTGAAGAAAAAGATATCAAGCTTATGTCTATGATACCTGGATATAAGTTCCAACATGCAAACATGGTAAATAGTGTATCCGCAGCCACTATTTTAGTATCCATAAGGATTGTAAAGGAAAATGGTGAATTCAACTTGTGTGAGATCTTGCACACATAGTTGATGGATAACCTAAGGGCAATTAAGCATGATAAGAGCAAGATATTCAGGTTTGGGTCACTTATCATCTACAAGTATTTCCATATTGTTGGTAAAGTATCAGATCTTTACCTTGATAAGATTTTGCCTGCAATGCCACAAATCTCATTCAAGGCATCATCTAAGAGCACCTTGAAGGATTACATGGAATTAGAGATCAAGACATTCAGAATAAAGATGTAGAGAAGGTATAAGATACCTGAGAGCATTGTGGAAAAGTATAAGGATAGCATATGTTTTATGGTGGAGACTGATACAACATGCATGGAAGCTGTAGAACCTAGAACTAAGTGGATTCATCCACTTGGTTATGAAGTGGAAGAGCACATTATGGAAGCTTATGCACAAGTCCTCCTATCAGCACCTAAGGATCCCAATGAGCCAAGATGGGGTACTTATGAGGAGAAGACAAGACAGGTAGATTCAGTCTCCTATAGTGTAGTAACCAAGAGAAAAGCATCAAAGATCACCTCTGAGATACTAAAAATTCATGGTGTCACTCAAGAAGACCTGGATAAGACAAGGGAAGCCAAGATTGCAATGCAACTTGAGAGAGCACCCTTTTCTAAAGTTAAAATAGAGAAGGTTGATGACTCTAAGGAGAAAAATAAAAAGATAGAAGAAAACACTCATGCGCCCACATATACTATTGATCTGGAGTCTAGTCAAGCACCTCCTGAGCCTAGCAGGATACCTAAAAGGAAGAAGCAGTCTGGCACAAGTCATCCATCATCAAGGTCCACAAGAAGCCAAGGTAGAAATATTCAAGCACCTCCTAAGGTAGGATTTCTACTGAATTTAGAAGTGTTGAGAACAAGAGTAGTAGATGAAGGCATAATTGATCAAATAGCTAAGTTCTATAATATGTATCATGAGATTGATAAATTTGAGATCCATTCCATGATTATCAAACATATGATCAAGTTCAAGAAGACAGTCTTGGAACTTAAGACAGTGATTCCTGATCAAGTATGGAACATACTTGATTATTTGAAGAGACAGGCTATAGAAGAAGACTTTAGAATAAGGGGAAAGACCTTAGATGATAACCTCCTAGTGTGCTCAGTAGAAGAAAAAACATTATTAATGAATTTAGTGAAACCTCACCTAAGAACCAAGCTGAGGACTTTGCAAATTATGAATAAGGACTATGAGTTGGTTGCAAAGGAAATTGAAAAAGCATTTGAGAAGGTATTTGTGGAACAACGTGTGCATCCATCATCTGCACCTACAACTCAAGTTCCCTCTGAGAAAGTAAAAGTAGTTGAGATTCCAAATATACCTATGATAGGTCCATAGGATTTTGCGCCTATGCCTGAAGCCAAGGAGGACACAATTATGATAGATAATGTAGAAATATCCATGGAAGCATCAGATAAGGACTTGGATAAGTTTGAGGAAGCATTTGTGAGCACTGAAGAAGTAGAAATTCTATGCGCTGACAATTCTCTCAAGCAACAAGAATAAGTGTAGATTGAAGATATAACTAGACAAGAAGAAGAAGAGGAGAAAGAAAAAGAAAAGGAGAAAGAAGATGAGAAGGAAGATGAACCTACAAAAGAACCCTCTGTTGGAATTCCAGTGAAGGTTAAGACTGAAACCATGGATAGTACACTCATCACTCCCAAGCCATCATTGTCATTGTTGTCAAGTTTGACCTTGAACACAACAAGTCTAGATTCATGGGGAGAAGAAGACTTGATAAAGATCAGTGTGTTAGCAATGGAGAAAGTGAAGGAGAAACAAGAAATGAGGAATCCATTATTTGTTGAATCAGTCTGCAACATTCTGAATAGCTTACTGCCTAAAGACAAGAAAGTATCCAGTATACATTTAGTGGATGATGTCAGCACCATCATGTCATGCTTTAAAGCAAATTTCTCAAGTCTTGAGGAATCATCATCCAAGATAGAAGAATAAAAACATATTATGAAGAGATTGAATGAATTGATAGGTACCTTTGCACTTGACCTCAGTTCTCTAAAGGTCGGTCAAGCAGTGTTAAAGGAGACAACAACTAAAGGAAGGAAAATAATAGCTGACTGTATGAATAAAGATTAATTTACCTTAGACCTTTCCAAGAAGATTCAGGAAGCTGAATCTATGATATAAGCAATAAGAAAATCTGTAGAAGATCCCTCCACATATATAAATATGTGTAATAATGCCTACCAAGGACAAGTGGATAAGATTGAGAAGGTAGAAAAAGAAATGGCTCAAATAAGGGCTAGGCAAGCACAATTGAGACATGCACTAAATCAAAACATCAAGGAGATTGATGCCACTATTGTGACATATGATCAAGGTCCATGTATAGATTTGGAGAAGATGGAGAAATTAGCTTATGCACTATGCGCCCATCTCCAAATAGTAGATGCACTGAAGGCATTTTGGTAGCAAGAAATTGTAAACTTTCAGGTTGCATACCCAAATGTACTCTCAGTGGAAGTACTTGGAGTTGTATTTTTTTTAGCACCTCTGTCATTAATGTCAAAGGGGGAGTAGATTATATAGTAGAAGGGAGATATAAGATAAAGTATATGTTAGAATTTTTTTGTGTAAGATACAGTTTAGTAACTTTGCCATATTCCTTTGTTTCCATTAATGACAAAGGGGGAGATTATTTTCAAGTTGACTATACTGATGTATATGACTAAGATTTAGTGTTATCATTATGGCAACAAAGTCATATGGAGTTTTGGAGATAGTGCACTTACTCATAAGATCAAAATTTGGCTAAGTATGGAAGACTGGATAGTCAGTATAACACCTAAGGAACAGAGCATCAACGCACGTGCATATGACCGAGTTTTAGTATGTGCCCTAGAAGATAAGATTTTGAATATGTTATTAAGCTATGTTTGAGAATGCATGATCAGATGAGTTAGTATGATGAGGATACAACAAGTTGAAGTGATACAGACAGTGAGAGGCAGAATAGAACAGAGTATGGAGCCGACTGTTAGTATTTTGGTTAGCGGTTATAATATTTTTTTGTAAAGGCTATGCACCTATTGTAAATGTGTTATAGACTTGTTAATATCATTGTATGTAAATACACTTGAGCCAATTCATTTGGAAGCATTGTATGTAATTAGTTATAGGCTGACTTAGTGAATAGTTTTGTTTGTGCATATAAATAAGACATGTGCATTTGTATTTGAGGATGGCATGATAGATAGAGTTGATAGAAGAAGATTAGAATTATGCGAAGAGAAGTTAGTATGATATAGAGCTTTACAAGAGGTTAAAGCATTAGCACACAAAAAGAACTGATCAAACAAGCAATGTCATAGTAGCAGTTCACCTTGTAGATATAGTGTGTATCTGATACTCAAAAGGTTGTAGCCTTCACCATTTGAGCAATGAGCTCTAGGACAGTGTGTCCTCACCCCTAACAGGGTTAATTGTAAAAGACTCCTAACAGGGTCCGACCCTTGACAAGGTCATTGTACTTAAGCATTGTAATGACAGCTCCTAATAGGGCTAAGGAACATTAACAGGTTCATAATACACAAGTACAATTATTAGTGGGTATTAATTCCCACTAGGGTTTTTCCTTTGGCCAAGGTTTCTCCGTAATCATATCTGGTGTTATGTGTTGATTACTTTACATGCTTTAATATTCAATTTAGTAATTAAGTTATTGAGTTAAGTTTCAAGATATCAAAAAATAATTATATAGAACACTGATTCACGCCCCCCCCCTCTTAGTGTTCCAATTACTAACAAGATCTACCTCTTCCTCTAGGGAATCTACCACCTTTACCTCTTTGTCTTTGCTCATGTCTCTTGTTCAATTTCTCCTCAGCTTTTAATGCAAATTGATAAGCCTCTTCAATGTTCTCCAATTTAACCAAACTGATTTCTTATTGGATGGAAACTCTCAATCCATTCAGATACCTAGCAATTCTTTCCACATCATCTTCATCATGTCCAGATCTGATATCTAATCTATAGAATTCCTTAATATATTCTTTTACCGAGCTATCTTTCTGCCTCAAACTTTGCATTTGCCTAACTAGGTTAATTTGATAATCACAAGGTAAAAAATTTCCTTTCAATTTATACACCATTATTCCATACCTTAATTTTGTCTTTTCCTTTCCTCTTTTTGTCCAACTGCAGATGTTCCCACCACAAGGATGCATGAATTTTCAACTTTGTGCTTGCAATTTTCACCTTCTTTTCCTTAGGTACATTTTCATATTCAAAGTACTTTTCCATCTCAGTGATCTAGTCCACCAATTCATCAGAATCCAATTTTCCACTATACTTAGGAGGATTAAAGTGTGGTGTAGACTTCAAATTTGTCAAAGCCTTCAACAATCTTTCCTCACCTTGATCCATCACCGATGCTGGTTCTACATCACCTTGATCTTCCTCAATTTCATCATCACTAACATCTTCAAGATGTCTTCCTCTTCTCTGAGCTATTTCAACAGCTTCTAATCTAGCAGCAAGTTGTCTCAACATGTCTACCAATCTTGGATCTGCATCTCACCTCCCATGAACCATCTTGAAACCCTTTGTAATTGCAAGCCAGATTGCAATCTGCTACCCTACAACAAATCAACTAGGGTTTGATAATAAAGAACCCTCAAACTTATATTCACAAACCTAGATCTAGATCTCACTTCATTCTGATACCACCTAATGCAAGGGAGGATAGGGAGAGGGGCCAAAGGCACACCCTAACCAGATCCACCTTGTAAAGATCACATGTGGAAGAAACAAACACACAAGTGAGAGAGAGAACACAAATCACTTTCATATATTTATTTTAATTGATTCATACATGCTGGACTATAAGGCCTTCTCGGTTTAGACCAAATATTACAATTCAAGTACATAAGTCCTCCAACATGCAAGGATCTGAAACAATCTTCTCTCTCCTAGCTTCTATCTTGAATGTCCTAATTGATTCACTAAAACTACAAATAAAGATTACATTATATACAAGAGGCTACCAAACAAGTCAGCCTTCAAATCCACCATCAACAGAAGGAACAACCAGATCTAGGTTCACACGCTTCCCAATGATAGATACTAACATTAAATTCATGACCATAATTAATTGCAAGGGTTAGCCTCAACAGGAAACTAAAACAAACAACTCGGTAAGCAAGGATAACCGAGTGCTAGACAAGCATCACTGAGCGCTAAGGAAATTCATCGAGTGCCAAAGAGATAACTAACCAACCCCAATAAACAAAGCAAACCGAGAAACACCGAACCAACTCGGTCAAAGAAGGAACTGAGCAACACAGGAAAACACAAACATGTTTTTGGTGACATATGATTGCCAAAGGACCTGAGATGCTCCTGCATCAATTGTGTACATACCTTATGGTATTGGTTGTACTTGTTATTCATTTGTATATGAGATATTTTTAATTTGTAGACACGAAAAATTGGCAAAAGGCTTAAATCAATCAAAAGGTGCATCAAATCATCAAAATAATATGAAAAATCAATAAATAGAACAAAGGCAATTCAAATCAAAGGAAAATTCAATTAAATGATTAAATGATTAAATAAAGCTTGAAAAGGGGAAAAACACTACGAAATTGATTAAATTCAATTAATGACATAGTTGTTGAAAGCAAAAATCAAAATGAACATCTTACCCTTCATGGCTAAATTTAATTACTTTAATTAATTAATAAATCATAATTTCCCTCAACAAAGCAAAAAAGAGACAAAATGGACACAAATCACTCACTTTTGTTGAAATGGTCCAGCCTTTTGAAACCATTTAAATGATTGTCCCCTCCTTGTCCCCCCATTTATGGACAAAGCAAAGCCAATTGACCTTACCCAAGCATAACCATGGTTAACTCACTCTACCCCCTACCCTTGGGAAAATCTTATATATTGAAGGCATTTAGAAGCATAATTCATCCACTCCATATCTTTGAATTGCAGCAAAGCTCTGGCAATTTGCATCCACATCACTCACTTATCATTTTTCATTGCTAATTAGCTTAAATTGTTTTGATCATAGTAGATTGTTCATCAAATAGAGCTAGAATTTGATAGAATAGATCTAAATTTGCATATCATATAGCTTAATTCTCATATTTAGAGTGTCACTAGTGAGGATCATAGCTGAGAGCCTCGTTTACCACTTTATTTTAGAGATCCATGAGATATTTAGATTAATTGTGCATTATTTAGATTAGTTTGCTTTGAATAGTGTAATTGTCTTTTAAATCTTGTTATTTCATGAAGATGTAATTCACTCACACACAAATGGCGCCCATCGTGGGGCTCTAGGCCTCAAATTCATCATTATTTCCACGTTATTTGCAAAATGTAGGCTAGAATTGCATGAATTTGCTTGCTGTTTGCAGGTTACAGAGAAGAAATCACGCCTGCCAGTAAAGAAGTCATGCCTAAAGCAAAGAAATGTCATGGATGCTGAATTAAAATGTCACCTATAGTCTAGACTTTTATGCGGATTAACCTACAGATTCACGCTACCGGACAGAGAAATAACACATTACAGAAATAAAATCACGCTTCTGGTTATTAAGTTGTCGCGTTTGTGATAAAGATACCATGCATTTTGTCATTTAAATGTCGCGGATAGCAATTTAAAAGTCACTTTCAGGAAGTCATTTTACATCTGGTGTGAAGCGAGTACTTTGCCTTATCAATTTAATTTCTCGCTGTTGTCATTTGAAATGTCTCCTTTGATAAATTAGATGTCGCTTTTATAGCATCAGTTTATCGCGTTTGGTAAATATTTCACGCGTAGGTAAAATTTGATATCGCACCTGATTATTTTAATCTCGCTTGAGCCCCGCAAGGTGATGCTCGCGATTAAAGTAATCACATCTTTGCCAAATTAGATCTCACGTACAGTGTAGACAATGTCGCTTGGCTGCACTTTTATATTTTATCAAAATAATGACTGTTGTCATGTCTGGTAAAGATTTCACACGTAGGTAAAATTTGATATCGCACCTGGTTATTTTAATCTCGCTTGAGCCCCTCAAGGTGATGCTCATGGTTAAAGTAATCACATCCTTGTTAAATTAGATCTCGTGTACAGTCTGGATAATGTCGTGTGGCTGTACTTTTTATATTTTATCAAAAGTGTTAAAATAATGACTGTATTCTGACTTCACATCCATTTTTTTCTGTCTCAAGAGTATGGTCTATCATAAGAAAGTTCAAAAATCAGAGAGAAGGCATAACTTAGAGGAGAAATTGATCGCTAAGAGGATAAGAAAGGAAAACCAGATACACACCACCTTTGTTCTCAACAATGACTTAGAAAGGGATGTGGAGTTATATGCTAAATACATTGCTGTTGTAGATGCTTACAAATAGAAATACGTATCATTAAATTGGGAGTTTAGTCCCTAAGTTTGTAAAAATTTTGCAAATTTTTGAAGAAAAAGAAGGCATAAAAAACATAATTGAAATTGTAGCATTCTAAGCATTGATTTTGGTTTCTCCTCACTTTGTTTGTTTGTGCCGACTAATTTTCTGGTGGAGGGAACGTTTCATTAAGGTAAGGGAAGGATTTGGAGAGAAAATGAGAAAATCTACTACTTAAAAATGTGCCTAGCCTTTGCTAGCATCGTTTGAGGTATTTCTCTCATCAAGCTTGCAAACCTCCCTTAAATTGTGGCATTTTCAAAGTTCAAAACATAGTTTAATCATAAAAGGAAAAGAACAAACATTTCAATTCTAAGAACCCCTTTGTCACGGAGTTGAAAAAGAACCAAATTGATTGTGAGTGTTTGGGATAAGGGAAAAGCAATAGGGATATGCTCTTCACTCTTTGAGTGAATCAAATTCCCAAACTTGCTCTACCAAATCCACTTTTCATGCTTTCAAATGAACATGTTTAAAACTTAGTGGGCTCGCCTCCCGAGATTGCCTTAAAAGGGCCGATGAGAGGGACAGCCCAAAGTGGGATACACTTGCTTTTGCCACGAGAATCTGACCCACTATAAAAAGAAACACGTGTATCCTTAATGGGGTGCATGACAAAAGAATTTTAGCTCTTTCGAACTTCCTCTAGTAGTCTTAACGGATTGCAAAAAATTATGCTTCGGTGCTTGTGGGAAGCCCATTAACATACTTGGGGGATGAATGGCTAAGATCTATTTTGAACGGAAAACTTACTACATAACAGTAAAATAGAAAAACTACCTATTAGAGCCATGTTTATGAACCAATTATGTGCTAGGTAGATTGTGTGGAAGCTATTCTTGTGTTTCAACCTGTGAAAACGTTCAAAAATACACACATTAGAGCATTCTAGGGATATGGTACCAAATTGATGTGTGTGTTGAGATTGTTTTTATATTTTCAAACAAGATATTCCAAAGTTATTGATCAAAACATCATTAAGATTCTAAACCATTTAAAATTGATCAAAAACCTTTACCTTATTCCAAAAATCAGCTTATCAAAAGAAGAAGTCAACATACCCTTAAAGTTTGTTCATGCCTGTTCTTACAAGATCACACTCTATAAAGAAAACATTACAAACAGATGGGACCTACAAACGAGAAGAGCTCCCATTTCTGAAGGACACTTTCATTACTTCACGAGTGATTGAAAAACTTGCTAAGGCAAAGGACACTAGCAAGATGTTTAGCGGCACCCTAGGAAATACCGATCCTAACAACCAAGGAAACAACATGAATGGGGGTATGGATCCTAACAACAATCAAGGAAATTCTAATAATGGAGGAAGAGATCCTAATTCCCAAGAAGCAAATTCACAAGGCAACAACTTACCTCCTCTTCATAATACAAACCTACCCCCAACTGCAGAAGAAGCCATGGATGAAAAGGCGTTAGAGGCAAGACAATGTCCTTATTTCATAGAACTAATGAAAAAGACCATGCGTATGGATAAAGAAAAATACTTCATGGACTTGATACAAATGGGGGTAAAGCTACCTAAAGATTTTGACATAGAACAACTAAAGCCCAAGGAAATAGAAGACCCTATGGAAGCAATAAGGGAACAATTCAAGGCATTACAAATGGAAATCGACAGTTTGAAACAAAACGGGGCTCCTAAGCCTTTCTCTATTGAAACATTATGTCCTTTTCCATTCGATAAGAGTTTGGTCATGGTTCCTTTTCCCATTAATGTAACATTTCCTAAGTATGATAGGTATGAAGGAACATCTGACCCACATGATCATCTTCGGGGGTTTTGTGCATTGAGTCTTGAATTCATGCATGATACAACCTATTTAATGAGACTATTCCCAAGAAGCTTGGGAGGAATGGCCATGGATTGGTTTTCAAAACTACCATCCAGCATCAAAACCTTTGAAGAATTAGCTTCTAAATTCATGACTCATTACTCCTATAACATCAAACATGAGGTCACAATGATAACGTTATGTAACATGAAGCAACAAGATGGAGAAGCCTTCCTCACATTCTTGCAAAGATGGAGGACTGCATTTGCTAGATATCCAAGAAGTGTACCGGAAAAAGAGAAAATGGATATCTTTATTAATGGTTTAAGCAGTGAATTAAATTATAGAGTAAGGATGCAATGTCCTAAAACCTTCCAAGATTTGATTGATAACGGAGTTACAACGGAAGAGGTGTTGATTAAGAGTGGAGAGCTGAAATTGTACAAGGAAAATAAGAACAACTCTAACTCCCACAACAACAATACCAACAATAACAACAATCAAAATAAAGGTTGGTACAATAACAATAGCCGTTATGCTGCAAAAAATAACAACAAAGGCATTGTTAATGATGGTGTAGTAGAATCCAGCAACTTGAAGGTGATTCCATTTGCCCTTACAAAGACACCCAATCAAGTGAATAATACTAATCAAGCATATAATGCACCTTCCAACAATAACAACAATGCCAACAAGAATAATCAAGGAAACAAGGATCAAAACAGCAAGTATGATAAGTATTTGAAGCCCACTCCTTCAAGACACTTTACACCCTTGGCAGAATCACTTGAAACTGCATTAAAGGCTCTCATGGCTAACAATGTTATTACATTACCTACTATTAAGCCTTATGAACCAGACCACAAGCCGGGCTAATGGGATGCTAAGAATCATTGTGAATATCATAGGATTTGGGGACACACTACAAATGAATGTCTACAATTAAAGAATGTGGTGCAAGACTTGATAGATAATAACATAATCACCGTTGATGGACCCCAAAATAATGAAGATCATATGGCCTTCAAACAACCTTTTTACAAACATGATAAAGGTGAGTCATCAAATGGCAAGAAACAAAGTGCCAATAATCTCCACTTTGCGCCATCATATGATCATATTGTTAATGCTATAATAATTAATGAACAATCTCAAAAGGAAGCAACAAATGTCATTACAAGAGGGCAGAATTCTAGAATGACTTTACAAGGGATAGTCCCTCAAAACACCAATATCCCACAATCCAACATTGTGGTCAAACAACCTCCTACAGAAGCAAGGCCTTATAGTTTGGTGGATCAATTGCAACGTACTCCAACACAAATCTCAATCTTGGAGTTATTGAAGTTGTCACCGAATCATAAAGAGATTTTAGAAAAAGCTTTAGAAGAGACACATGTTTCTACTACCATAGGGGAAGAAAAGTTTCAAAATATGGTAGGACATCTCATGGCTCCTCATTGTCTTTCATTTTCCGATCAAGACGACATGTCTATAACTCATCCTCAAAATTTGCCATTACATATAGAGGTTTTGATCGAAAGGCATAGATTCAAAAGAGCCCTTATTGATGGAGGGGCTGGTCTTAACATCTGCACATTAAGTCTTGTAAAATCCTTAGGTTTATCTGAGTCTTGCATTGACCCTACAAAGAAAATCACCATAAAAGCTTATGATGAAGCTGAAAGAGCTTCTAAAGGCATGATTGTATTGCCCATCCAAGTGGGACTAGTCAAGAAGGAAACCAAGTGTCAAGTGTTGGACATGAAATTAACTTATAACATCTTATTGGGAAGACCATGGATTCATGAGATGCAAGCCGTCGCATCCACATACCACCAATGCATCAAGTTTCCATACATGGGTGAAGAAATCATGGTTGGAGGAGACTCAAATCCATTCCAATATTGTAATGCACTCAAACCCTTGCATGAATTATACATTCCACATAATCATGAAGGAGTTATTCCAAGAATCACCAATGAAGATACACAAAATCCTCTTCAAGCTAGCTCAACTACATCAACTAAGGGAAAGGAAAAAGTGAGCTACGAGGGTCCAAATGTAATGGAAAGTCCATATTTAGCACCTAAATTGGAGATAGCGATCTACAAACCTACAAAAGAGGAAAAGGAACAAGCTAAAGAAGATCATTACCAACACATGAGTGAGATGATGAACAAATTTGACAAACAATGCAAGATTAGTTCAAAAGGAGTAGGAGAATATTCAGTTTCTCTATTTGACATGCCCATATCTCCCAAATCACATGGTAAACCATCAAAAGAACATCTTCCACATAAGTATAATTCTTACTTTGTGAGGGAAGATAGCAAAGCAACATGGGATAAGGAAGAAGATGAAGTCCTTCAATGGCTTTATCATGATGAGGATGATACCTTAGACACTCCCATGGAAAGAATTCAACATGTCAATATACAAACCGAACAATATGGGAAAGGATTTGATATTATACAAAAGATGGGATACAAAGGAAGAGGACCCTTAGGCCAAAGAAATAGAGGGTTATTAGAACCTATTGAACCTATTTGGAGGGCAAGTCATGAAAAATCTGGAGTAGGTTTCCAATACAAAGGAGAAAGTTCAAGTCCAATGCATGATTTTCATCCTCAAATAAATGCATTAGAATCTGAAGGAGATAGTGATGACTCTTGGGATTATGAATGGGATACTTTATCAGAGGAGTCATGTCAAGATAAAGAAGTCATTGCTATACATACTCGTACAAAAATCCCAAAACAAGATGCTCCAATTAATGAAGAACCTCCTATTCAAAGGCCTAATATAGAACAAGCCTCTAATAGTGGAGCTTGGATAGAAACATTTTGGACACCTTCAGAGGAGGGAAATTCAAACATTAGTTTTAACCTACTTGTGGCTTTTCCCACATTGTTTCCCGTAGAGGTTGACGAGGATTCGAGCAAAGGGGACTTTGACCCTACTTCCATGGATCATCTTGAGGAAGCGCACATCATAGATCTAAATGATACAATGTATGAACCCTCAAATGAAGTCATGTCCATTAATCCTATTGATGATACCTTACCCAATAATTCCTTAATTTTGATGCACCCGGACCTCATTGATTGGGATCAAACCGAACCACATGACTTACTTTACTTCCCAAATGACCAAGCAACAAACCAATACCTCAATGCGATTGAACCCTCTTTCACCAATGAACTCAATGTGGACATAATGACAACAGCAAGGGTCCAATCTCTTAGTCAAAAAAAAATAAAAATAAAAGAAAAAATAAAAATGAGAAGTTCTATTGGTGAAAACCCAACTGTGGCACCATTAGAACCAAAAATAATGAAAATAAAAGACGTTTCTTTTGGTGAAAACCCAACTATGGCACCATTAGAAGAGAGATTGGATACTTTGCCTAAACATGAAGAAGAAAGGTCATCTATTCTTATAGAACCAACAGAAAAAGTTAACATTGGTATGGAAGTAGATCCAAAGGTCATACACTTGGCTACATCACTTACATCTCTTGAAAGAGAGGACTTTATCAAATTCTTCCAAGAACAACAAGTGAATTTTGCATGGTCATATGCTGACATGCCCATACTAGAACCTGATTTCATAATGCACCATCTGAATGTTAGACCCGGAGTTAAACCTGTGAAGCAAAAATTAAGGAAAATGCACCCACATGTGGCTCTCCTAGTCAAGGCAGAATTGGAAAAATTGTTAAAGGTGGGGTTCATAAGAACAATAGCATATGCTGATTGGATCTCTAACATTGTGCCGGTTACTAAGCATGACAAATCTATCCGTGTGTGTACGGATTTCAGAGATTTAAATCTTGCATGTCCCAAAGATGACTTCCCATTGCCAAGCATAGATACCATAGTGGATCTGACAGCAGGTCACGCAATGTACACATTAATGGATGGATTTAGTGGCTACAATCAAATAAAGATTGCTCCCGAAGACCAAGAAAAGACAACATTTACTTGCCCTTGGGGTACTTTTTGTTGGAATGTCATGCCCTTCGGTCTTAAAAATGTTGGAGCTACATATCAAAGGGCCATGACAACTATTTTTCATGACATGATGCACACTTTATTAGAAGATTATGTGGACGAAATTCTAGCAAAGTCCCACAATAGAGAAGAACATTTACAAATCCTAAGAAAAATATTCATTCGGTTAGAACAATTCAAAGTTAGATTAAACCCAAAGAAGTGTGCCTTTGGTGTCCAATCCGGCAAGTTATTGGGTTATATAGTATCAGCAAAAGGAATTGAAGTTGATCCTGAAAAAGTACAAGCCATTCTAGAGATGGAGATTCCAAGAAACATTAGCCAAATGAGGTCACTACAAGGAAAGATTCAATCAATAAGGAGATTTATATCTCAATTATCTGAAAAGTGTCACTCCTTCACCAGATTGCTACACAAGGACACTACATTTATGTGGGATGAAGAATGTGATAAGGCCTTCGCTATTTTAAAGACTTATTTGATAAACCCACCTATTCTTATGTCACCTATCAAGGGCAAAGAACTGTTGTTATACATATCAGCCACAGAAAGGTCTCTAGGCATATTGTTGGCACAAGAAGATGAGTAAGGAAAAGAAAGGGAAATCTACTATCTTAGTAGAACCTTAATAAAATATGAACTAAATTATTCATTCATGGAAAGAGCATGTCTAGTAGTGGTCTTTGCATCTCAAAAACTAAGACATTATATGTTGATGCATAAGATCAAATTAATTGCCAAGATTGATCCTCTCAAATACTTGCTAAGTAAAACTACCTTAACAGGTAGAATATAAAAATGGGTCATGATCCTAAGTGAATTCGACATTGAATATGTTGATAGAAGAATAATTAAAGGACAAGTGATAGTAGATCACTTAGCAGATAACCCAATGGAGTCTACACAAACCATTCAAATTGAATTTCCAGATGCAGCAATTGTCAACATAGAAGCAAAGACATGGAAATTATATTTTGATGGATCTTATACACAAGGAGGTTTTGGAGTAGGTATATTATTGGTTACCCCTCAAGGGTACACCATTCCAAAGTCCTATAAACTCTTATTTTCATGCACCAATAACATAGCGGAATATGAGGCATTAGTCATTGGCATCAAAATGGCTTTGAAATGGAATATTACAGAATTACAAGTGTATGGGGATTCCCAACTCATAATCAATCAGGTTAATAATGAATACAATACCAAAGATATAAAATTAATGAAATATGAAACCTTGATTGATGGATGGAAGAAGTACTTTGCTTTGATCACATTTGAACAGATTCCAAGAGAAAAGAATAGAGTAGCAGATGCCATGGCTACCTTGGCTTCCTTATTACAAAAACCAGATCAAAATGAGAAGTATGAGTTCTTGGTGGAAGAGTTGGTAAAACTGGCATTCAACCTTCCTGACACCCAAATTTTTGCTCTTTTACATGGACATGACTCTCCTTGGTATGGACCCATCTATACTTACCTTAAAGACCAAGTACTCCCCGTAGACCAAACTCGTGCCCAAAAATGTAACTTCATACACCAAGCCACCCATTACCTAATTCTTTCAGACATATTGTATCGTAAGGGTCTTGATGGGATGTTACTTAGATGTTTAGAGGAAGAAGAGTCTAAGTTAGCTTTACGCGAGGTCCACGAAGGCATTTGTGGGTCACACTCAAGCGGTCTTAATCTAGCTAAGAAAATCCTTCATTTAGGGTACTTTTGGACAACATTAGAAAAGGATGCTTGTCAATTTGTGAAGACATGCAGCAAATGTCAATATCATGGTAACATGATACATGCACCGGCTCAAGAATTACACCCATTCATTACACCATGGCCTTTTTATCAATGGGGTTTTGACTTGATTGGAATCATACATCCTCCATCTTCAAACGGACACAAGTATATCATCACAGCAACAGAATACTTCACCAAATGGGTGGAAGTAGTTCCATTAACAACAGCAACCGGCAAACAAATTTCAATGTTCATATTGAACCACATAATTTGCCGCTATGGTATTCCACATGCCATTATCACGGATAATGGGAAACAATTCAAAAATCAGGATATTGATGAACTTTGCATGACATTCCACATTACACATCATTCTTCATCCATTTATTATCCACAAGGCAATGGATAAGCTGAAGCAATGAACAAAAATATCCTCAAAATATTAAAAAGATCAGTTAACAAATCAGGAAGAGATTGGCACGTGCAAATAAATCCCGCACTATGGGCTTACAGAACTAGTATCAGAACACCTACATGAGCCACCCCATTCTCTTTAGTTTATGGAACCGAAGTAGTTCTACCATTAGAAGTTGAAATTCCATCTCTACGGGTTTCATTAAGAGGATTGATCACTGATGAGGATTATAGGATTGCCAGACTGCAACAATTGGAATTGTTAGAGGAACACCAGACTCAAGCTTATGAGCATTTAAGAGTTTATCAAAATAGGATTTCATGCAATTACAATAAACACATCAAACCAAGAACTTTTCAAGTAGGAGACTTGGTATTAAGAGAAAATCCCAAAAATCAAGCTGAAAGGGAAAAGAAAGGAAAGTGGGAAGCTAATTGGATAGGCCCATTTGTGATAGTGTCATCCTTTGGAATTGGAACATATAAGTTATCAGATTGTAATGGTGAAGAGTTACAAGAACCCATAAATAGCATTCATTTGAAGAGGTTCTACACCTAAAGCAGATGAAAGAGTATACAGAGTATCAGATGAGAGAGCATCATAATTATTGTACATAGTTGAAAAGAGATCTTGAAAATGCAAAAACATTTGAAAATGGAAAATCCAAAAACATTGGAAAGGAAGAAAGATCAAAAACAGTGGAAAATTGAGCATGAAAAAAACAAAGAAATGAAAAATACAAAAAAAAAATGAAAAAGAAAAAAGTGCCTTGGTGAAAACCTAGCAATAGGTGCCTCGGTAGCAAAAAAAAAAAGAAAAAGAAAAAAAGCACCCAAAGGTGAAAACTTGGCAACAAGCACTTTTGGTTTCCTTAAGTCATTTCTTTCCTAGTCACATGTGTACATAATGTATCTCATCATCCCATTTGTCCAAACCTTCATTGCATCCGTCATTTGTACATAGTCATAATAACATTTTTAGCATCATCCTTTGCATTGCCCAAAAGTTGTCAAAACTGATACATCAAACACTTGGGGGCAGCATAAAACAGATCGAAAAGTGGGTACCTCAAAAAAGATTCAAACGAGCAACATTCAGTCACAAGCAGAAAGGGATCAACATTTTCAAAAGAGAGATCAGATTTTTGTAAACCTTTGATTGATATCATTATTTACTAACCAAGAAGTTGACTACCACAACAAATCCTTGAGCCTAAATTGACTTATTATTCAGGATTAAAAATCAAACATCAATCCATGATCAAAACACTTGGAAATATTATTTGAAGATCAGAAAACAATGCAAAACACCTAGATAGATTCTTTTGAAAAGTTGGTTAAAAATCTGTTTACTTACATTAATTCAATTTGTATCAAGTCTTTTTAGCTAATCAATGATGTTCGACTAGATTGGCAATGATGGAGACATGATTTTTTTTTTCTTGACTATGAAGTGAATGTTTGGAGGAAGATTCATTGCCTTATGAGAATTCATCTAAAGACATGGTCATCAAAGAACCATCAAGGATTATCTTATAAAACAATGAGTTAACTTTTGTTTGTTTACGCAACCGGATACCTTGGATATTTAGATTCTTCATATCTAAATGCCAAAATCCACTTGCAACATAGAATCTAACAAAATCTGTATTCATACTCTCATGATTGTTTATAATCAGTGATAGTCGTATCGATGAGACCGATGGGAAAGCAAAATGGAGGTTACCATATGAGCAATAAAAAGCGATATTCATATCATCATGTCAGTGGGTAGTGGTGATTGTATCGACTTTTCGGTCCCAAGTGCTCAATGATGAAAATATATCCTCAAGGCATTTCTTTGCTAAAAACTAGTGATGCTTAGGTTAAAATGCATTCATAGAAAAGATAATTGCATTCATAGAAAGGTTAAAATGCATTCTCATGTTAGAATAATTGCACATGCATTTTTTTCCCCAAGGGCTTCATTTCGCATCAAAAAGGGGGTACATAACATCATCAACAAGGTCAAATCAGCAAGGACAACATCACCTCAATATCATCTTTCTACAATAAAAACATGAGATTATACTTTTTGTATTCATTCCATACCATTAATCATTACATAGATATACCATCGAGGAAAAGAAGGAAATAATCATTTACATGTGCATACATCTAGATAGCGATACAGATTGCATACATGAGAACATAACAAAAACAAAAAATTGCACCCATACATGAAGAAAGAAATGCATCCATCTATCTATATCATACATAAGATACATTGCATCCATAGACACATCCATCCAAAACAAATGCATTAGATAAACACATATAGCAACATCTAAAGGTAATCTCATATATCATCAAGTAAAACAAGAAAGATCATAAATGTCCTCATATCACACGTCTACTCAAAACTCAATGCATCCAGTATAACAATGATATCATAAATCAATTCTATAATCACCCATCAACAGGGGCATCAATGTCAGACAAGTATCAAAGTACAATTGGAAGGGTAACACCAAGGTCACAAGAATATGATACAATATCAAGTATCTCAACATCAATACACAACTGATCAACAAGAATACTCATAGCTCAACTCTCGTCACCACTGGGAGGAGGTCCTGGAGGAGGCTGTGGAGGAGGCTATGATGGAGGCTGCTGAGGTGGTTGAAGAGGTGTCTGACCAACCATAGCAACAAGGAGAGGAACCAATGGAGCCAGACCTAACACTAACTACTGAATCATCGAAGACATCTGTGATACCTCTGTCTGTAACGCTCCCACATCTGCTCGCAGCTGGATAGTACTAGAACTCTCACCAACCTCATAGGTACTCTAAGGATCACCTATATCTATAGGAGCCTTCCCCCGATCATGGGAAAAAGCTGCTGGCATCTATTGTGCGCCTGTATCCTGACCATCCACGGTAGCCTGCGGTAATCCCGCTCCCATATCCTGTCCTGACGCTGAATCCTGCCTAGCAGCCCTCACATGGTCCTGACGATCTACCCTCTATCTCTGTGCTACTGCAGGAGGAGAAGGAGGAGGTGGTGGTGCTTGTATATGTATATCTGTCGCTCGTCCTCTGAGTCTAATCACCACCCTACCTCATGGTCTACCTCTGCGTCTCCTCCCACCACCAACACCATCATCATCATTATCTCTCCCAGGCACTGGCTCTGAAGGGTCTGTAAATCGAGGCATAGGATGCTCCATCAACTAATCCAGATACTCCTGAGTAATCCCGACATCTCTAATATGTAATCTCATATCCCAATCCATAAAACCAAGTCGCGATATCTACTCAATAGCATCATCATATGAAGGCATGTGTCCCCAAGTAGCCCTCTCTACACTAGAACGAGCATAAACTGCAGATCCCTGAGGCATAGGCTGAATCCGCCCAAACTGCCATAGCACTCTACCTGCCAAAAATCTCTCAAGGACAGAATCGATCCTGCCGATCATCCATCGAGGAGTAAACATATACGGTAACTCCAAGCCATCCTCTCTCCAATCCTCAACATCGACATATGGTCTCCAATAGACCTCATCCATATCATCAATCTGTCACCGCCAATACTCCAAATGTCCCAAGTGATGCTGTGTCACCATCCCGGTGTAATGCCACGCAAAAGGATACCCTAAAGGTCAGTCTCGCTCTGATATCGGATGACTAACTGGTAAATGCTCCCATATCCAAAGCTGCAAAATGTGAATCCCAGAAGATAAAGCAGCTGATCTCCTATAAACCACCTTATGCAGATCATGGTATAGCTATGCAAGCACACAAGATCCCCAATCAAATCGTCGAGGCTAATGAAGCAAGTCCTCGATAATCCTGCCCCAACGCACTGAAAATCCATGACCCCAACAATTAGGTAGTAACATGCCACCAATAATAGCACCTAACATCGCTGGTAGAACAGGAAATGAAGCAAACTGAGCCCATAGGATGCAATCATCACCAATAGAAGGATCATAATATACTATCTCCCCATGTGTCAGGATCCGCAGCAACCTATACACATCCTCAGGAGTGATGGTCATCTCTCCCTATGGCAACCAGAAAGTGTTTGTCTTAGAGTGCCAACGCTCTGCAACAGCAGTAATCAAACCTCAGTTCATCTAGAACCGAGGAAGCTCTAATACACATAACAAACCATAGCACCTAATCAATCGCCTCTTGGCATTAGTCAACTACTCTCTAAGCTCCATCACCCAATGTGGCACGGTCTGGAGGTACAGAACAGGGACATCCTCCTGTTTAATCAAAACAATGGAATCACATGAGTAACCTAATGTCAAGAAATCAAACAATCAATCACAGTCATCAATTTAAATATACCTATCAGACCTACCAATCCTAACTCTAAGCATTGAGGAAGGATGATCCTAGTTTTATGTCTCTAAGCATTTGAGAATAAAATGAATGGATGATTAGACCCATGACCTATCATTTGTGATGAAGATTGATTTACATTATCCTTCGATATCATAGTTACCAATGTCCTAATTCATTGGTGAAATCAAACAAGGGGAACACCCTAACTAAACATTCGATCAAATTCATTGAAGTGATCGATATCAATCAGGTTGACGCAATCGAGCAATCAGACATCACAGCAAAGTCTCAAGTAACGTAAAAAAATTTCACTTACGCGACTTTTCATTCAGGCGTCATTTCTTTTACCAAGGGCGACATCTAATTTGTCATACGCATGATTTTAATCATCTGTGTGACTTCATTTGACAGACACGATATAAGATTTACCCAAGGTGACATTTTATTATCTAGGGATTTTCACGCGACAAACAATTAAAATGTTTGAACCCTAAGCGATACCAAATTTTCCGCACACGATAAAATATTTTCTATAGGCGTAAACAGAGAAACGGAAGGCGATACTAAATTTTTAAGAAGCGACATTTTATTTTTTCAAGCGTGACTAAATTGCACGGAGGCGACATTTCTTTTCCTAAAACGTAGAATTAAAATTTTAAAATGCATTAAATGAAGTCATAAATGCAGTTCTAGAAATAGGGGAAAAATTTGAATGACATACCGGAGGACCATAGTTCACTCTCTGACCGAACCGGGGTGCTCTCTCAAACCGATGCTCGCGATGTGGGACCACCATCATGTAAAAAAGGCTAAAATCAGAGCTAAAAATCTCAAAAGGGAAAGGTGAAAATGAATAGTAAAATGAGGGGTTTTACCCTATTTAAGGTGAAATTGGTCCTAATAAAAACTTAAAAATGCACTTTGGACCTATTATATAACATCTTCATTAGCTAGGGCATAAGTCAAACTTGCTTATTTCTTTAAAATGGTATCAGAAATCAAAACATATTCCAACTAATCAAAAATTTTCAAATCAAGGACTTAATATGTTTTATTTCTGAGGGGGCATCAGAGTATCAAATTGGCATCACATCAAAATATCATATCAAGTTATCATATCATATCAAGTTATCATATCATATCAATTCCATATCAGGAGGCAAATCAGTATCAGATCAGTTTACCATATCATATCAAACCTATCAACATATCAAAAATCAGTGAACCCAGGACCTATCATCAAACCATGACCCATATCATATCAGAGGCATTAGAATCATATCAGCACCATCATCAGAGGTACATCATCATCATCAGGAAGTACATCAATCAGAATGATCAGAGGCATATCAAAACTAGGGCCTGAATCAGATCATCATACTAAGGGAATCTTTGAATCGGTGTTCTTTGCACATTGATCCAAAGAGGGGCATTTGTAGACACGAAAAATTGGCAAAAGGCTTAAATAAATCAAAAGGTGCATCAAATCATCAAAATAATATGAAAAATCAATAAATGGAACAAAGGCAATTCAAATCAAAGGAAAATTCAATTAAATGATTAAATGATTAAATAAAGCTTGAAAAGGGGAAAAACACTACGAAATTGATTAAATTCAATTAATGACATAGTTGTTGAAAGCAAAAATCAAAATGAACATCTTACCCTTCATGGCTAAATTTAATTACTTTAATTAATTAA
Organism: Chamaecyparis obtusa; assembly: GCA_027943335.1. NCBI lineage: Eukaryota > Viridiplantae > Streptophyta > Pinopsida > Cupressales > Cupressaceae > Chamaecyparis > Chamaecyparis obtusa. The sequence continues at coordinate 1,196,329 of BSBK01001162.1, read as the reverse complement.
TAAATCATAATTTCCCTCAACAAAGCAAAAAGGAGACAAAATGGACACAAATCACTCACTTTTGTTGAAATGGTCCATCCTTTTGAAACCATTTAAATGATTGTCCCCTCCTTGTCCCCCCATTTATGGACAAAGCAAAGCCAATTGACCTTACCCAAGCATAACCATGGTTAACTCACTCTACCCCCTACCCTTGGGAAAATCTTATATATTGAAGGCATTTAGAAGCATAATTCATCCACTCCATATTTTTGAATTGCAGCAAAGCTCTGGCAATTTGCATCCACATCACTCACTTATCATTTTTCATTGCTAATTAGCTTAAATTGTTTTGATCATAGTAGATTGTTCATCAAATAGAGCTAGAATTTGATAGAATAGATCTAAATTTGCATATCATATAGCTTAATTCTCATCTTTAGAGTGTCACTAGTGAGGATCATAGCTGAGAGCCTCGTTTACCACTTTATTTTAGAGATCCATGAGATATTTAGATTAATTGTGCATTATTTAGATTAGTTTGCTTTGAATAGTGTAATTGTCTTTTAAATCTTGTTATTTCATGAAGGTGTAAATCACTCACACACATAATTATACTTAATCTAAAATAATTAATTAATGTATACATAATTCTACGGCATGGAACCCTTGAGAGTTGTTAATAGTAATTGAGTTGTACTTATGTACTTGTTTGTATCTTATGTTGTATTGCTTCCACATTGTTATCATTATTATTTTGTAAACTCTTAAGAAATTTTTTTGTTTTGTAAACATAATAATATGTTTTAGGTTAAATTATCTTGCATTCCTGGCCAGGCATTACACATCATTTTTTTCCAGATTATGCTCGACATCTACAAATGGTACACCAAATTTCACTACTGCATCACCCTATTCGTAGCAACCCTCTATCTCCATTATCTTCCCCAAATTTGCCTCTGACTTTGCTCTACTTTATTCACTATTGTGCCCTAATAAGTGTTTGTTACATGTTAGACTTGTAACTAGATTTATCTATCTAGAAAGAATTGATTTAATCCATTACTAACCAAATCGAATGTTTCCATGCTAATCTTTCCTACCATACAAATGTGATTATTTCCACCTTAGTTCATTCCAACTAAAAAGGTATAATACTACACTCTAATTTTCTATCATTATATAATTTATGATCAAGTAATTTTTCTTTCTATATTTATAGTAATTTTATAGATCATTTTATGAGTTTTTCTTTTTCTCTTTTATACATCCTTTGAGTGTTGAGTAGTGAGTATTACATTGAATTAGTTGTACTTGTAGACATTTGTTTTAACTAATATAGTGCCATTAGAAGTTGTAGTAAGATTGATATTTAAAATAAATTGCCTTTCTTTGATATGATAACTACCATATATTTATATGAATCATATTTTACCATGAAGATATATTTTTAACTTACAAAGACCATTATTTTGACAATGTTTTATATGAAACTTAACACATTCTCTTCAAGAAAGTATATTCTATTTATTAAACATTAATTGATTTCAATATGAAGAATATTGATATTGTGTATTTAAGTTGTACAAAAAACATATAAAACTTAATTATATTTTTGACAAATTTTCTTTGAAGCTATTTTAAGTCGCAAGAGTACTCAATTTATATAATAATCATAGTACTTGCGGGTTAATATATTGTCAATATTGAAGTTTTCAAGTAGTGGGACCCACAGTCAATGTCTATAATAACTATAGGACCACACAATCTAACACATTGTTATAAATAAAAATTTCAAGTACCAAGGACAACATAGTCAATTTCTATAATAACTACATGGCTCAAATATCTAACACACCACCACTAATAAAATAGAATATAAATTTTTTAATGTCCACAAGATGTAAGGTTACCTATAAAATGACATACCCTACTATTTCCTTATTGAGAAAAAGGTAAAAATGTTGCATTTTATTTCAACCTCTATTTTTCTTAAATTAAAAAATATTTATTACAACACCCTAAATATCCAACTGAAATAAATTTTTTTAATTTCCACAAGACCAAAGATAACCTAGAAGACAACATACTTAGTATTTATCCATTGTTAAAAAATGAAAAAATATTATATTTTTCTCCAAACTCCATTTTCTCAAAAAATCAAACTATTTAATACAACACCTTAAGTATCCCAACTATATTTAAGCCTATCAGTATACCACATTGAATCATTATACAATACATCACTTTCTCCTCAATATTTTTGAAAAAAGTTCATCAAAATTTTATGTAGCAAATGAATGAACAATTGTAAGAATTTTAATGGTGTTTGTGAGACCAAGAGACCTAAGAGAACAAAGAAAATAATAGCTAACACATTTTCAAATTTCTCTCATCATTTGTAGGGGCAACTATTAAAGGGAGAGTGGGGTTGTTAGTTACACAATTAAGGATGAGATTGAATCATCTTAAGATTAGTAAGTGAAAGATATCGAAGGAAACTTGGGAAGAAAGAACTTGCATATCTCTACAATATGGAGATGGTGGAAACAAAACAAATACTTCATCATGGAATGCACTTGACTTATAAGGATATTTGTATTCAATACAATTATAGCTTGAAGGTTGAAGACATGCACCAATTATTTAAGGAAGATATGATTAACCAGACAACCAACTTCCTAGTCGAAATTAAGAGTACACTATCCAACATTAAAAATAGCCTATGCATAAATTAAGGGCATTTTTCTCAATCCCATAGGCTATCTAGTATTTGTGTGTGTGAAAATTGTACCTGATCTGTAGACACAACACTCAGTAAAATATTAGAGGTTAGCTATAATCAAAATCGTGCAAAATTGAAAGCTAAACTAACCAAGCAATTTACTGCCTTCTAATAGGTGCGAGATTGATGTTCTCAGATTGTAATCGAGATCAGTGACCTAGACGACACCTAAATAAAAGATTTGAATGCAAAAGATGGATATGAAATTGAATGCAATTAATCTATATTTTTGATATTTTCTATGCAATAAGAATGATAAAAACCGATATGAATCTATGCTAGATGAAATTGATATGCTATGAATTGATCTATCTAACAATGATATGCAAAGCTATGAAATTCTATGCTATGATATGAAAAATATGCAATTGAAATTGATCTCACAAAGCTTTGAATTCGCAAGTTGATTCTTTCAAGCTCTAATTGTGCAGCGTGATTGTGCAAAATATGAGATCCTGTGGATGCAAATTTGAGAGATGATTGAGAGATGAATTATGAAGACATGAGCCTTGTTTTTATAGAAATCCAAGGCTTTGGAGGTGCATGGATAAAAGCCATAAATCACTCAAATAAATCAGGTTGATTTTTGAGTTATTTTTAAATAAAGGATAATTAACTCACAAAAACATGCAAAAACTAAGTTTTAACTCAAAATAGAGTTTAGCTTTAATTGATAGTTGTTTGCTTTTATGATTGTGCATGTTTTATTTATGAATTAATTTAATAATAAAGTGATTTATTTCTAACTTAACTGCTTTTAAAAATAAAATAATTAATTTATGGGTTAATTAACTATTTTATCAAACTTGTATTAAAAATTATATTATTAAATAATGACAACTTGCTTTAATTAATTAAATAAGAATTTAATCAATTATTCATAGGATATTGAATTTATTGTCAAAATTAAATAATACAATTAATAATAGATAGAATTAAATTTAATTACACAATTAAGTGGCAAGATATTAAATCTAATTAATTAAATATGAAAATATTCAATTAATCAAAATTTAGGATAAATGTGATTTATTGCCAAATAATTATAAAATTAAAGATAATTATGATGATTAGGAATATTACTAAGAATATTCCCCGATGCAGAATTTAAGATAATCAATTAGGATTCGATGATGTTTAGATGTGCCTTAGATTAGGACTTTGATGTCAATTTCGTTTGAATTGAAGATGTAGGAGATTAATGAACTTATAGCCCATTTTTGGGGTATTACATTTTGCCCCTCTTTGAATTACTGTGCGAAGCGCAGTGGTTCAAAGATAGTCTGTGTTTGATAGAGATATGAAACTGATTCAAAAGATAAACCGATCTCAAGATAGAAACCGATTGAAAGATATTGAGATAGGAGTTGATTGATATTGAATTTGATATGAAGATAATAGGTCCTGAATGACCAAAGATAATGTTCACTGTAGCAGCAATGAACCGATGATTGCAAAAAAGTGTCAAAATGCCTGATTCTGAACCTTAGGATTGATAAGAAGTGAGTGACCCATTCTAGACTCAATTGTCTTAGCAGAACTAGCAAGTATCACATCCGAACCCTTCAGTTGCAGAAGAACCAAGGAAAGAACACTATGATCCGATGGTTAGAAAAACTGATATAGTTTACAAGATTAGGAGAATACCAGATTGATATGGATCTTGATGAATCTGATATGCCCCAAGTGATGATAGATTTGCCCCGAGCGATGAGGACTTTTGATGAATCAGTAACTAGACGTGATTGTTTGTCTTGGTCACTGATGAAAGATATTGATAGACTTTATCGATAGAATTTTGATTTACAGACTTTGAATGATGTGCAATACCATGCCCCCTTCGGGATTAAAATTGAAATCTGACAAGAAAAGTCAGCATTATAGTTTAGAAGCATGTTAATTGATTTGAGAAGTGGTTATACACGTCCGAGAATACATTCTGCATCATTTGGAGGTCCAAAAGACCAAATTTGACTAGGTTAAACGATGAGGTGACCATAGTTGACCAAGTTGAAATTTTGATAGTTTGATGTAAGATAATCAATTAAGTTGAATACTGGATTTCTGTGATGATGGAAGGTCGAATATGCAAGTAGTTAATAATATGAATGATCTTAGATTTGAATTTTGATCCCGAAAAAAGATTCTACTTGCTGCTTCGTTGGAGGAACCTTCGTGTGAGATTCAGCTCTTGTTAAACTTGAAGAATTGATATGAAGAATTGTTTAAGCTTTGAAGTTCGTTTAGTCATTGTGAGATCATGCAAACATGCAAAATGCAATGAGACATGCAAAATGAAATGCAACCTAAGACCTAGGACCTACTCACTGATCATATGTCGATTTGTTATCATCATTGAACTTTTAGGTAATCGGATAAATCAATACAATGCCCACTAGCTAAAAAAAAACTATAGACATATGAATATTGATTTGTATGCGCAAGAATCAATACAACACCCACTGGTCAAATAACCATGGACATATCAATATTGATTTTATTTTTGGAATGTCAGATTAGATATAAGTAGCAAGGCATAAATGCCAGGATGACCTGAATATCATGTCCATTTTGATATAGCAATTTGTATAAGCATCAAAACATAAACATCGTGATGACCGGAATACTCCTTGCATTGCAAACACATCAAAGAGTCAAGAGATCATTCTAAATCCACTGTGAATTACCTGTAGTGACCCTTTATCGTTCACATCCTTAGGTAAGATCACGTTTCACAGTAGGAGAAAGAACTCACTCAAAAAGACAATAGTTAGATCAAACTTCCTTGAATTTTCTGAGTATCAATGGTCGAGGTACGCATGGCCATCCAATTCAAGATAGAGGCTCTTATAGTCGGACACCATTTCAATCCAGAATTTCTAAAGTTATTAGATTTTCACATACAAGCAGAAAACAAAGAAAAGATTATGCCCCCAGTCATCACTCTCTAAATCCTATAAAGGACATCATCGAAGAGCTTGAAGGGACACAATATGAAAAAATCTCAATGCGAATTAGTAAGCATATAAGGAGATAAAAGCATGAAGCACAGATTATTTTCAGTTTGTTTTGATGGTTGATTGTTGTAGATGCAAAATCCTTTCTGGAGACAAGACAGACTGACTGACTCAACTTGAAGCTTCAAAGGACTCTGACTGGATATGACACGTCTAAGATACATTGGAGGCCATAGGATATGACATTGATTGCCCCCAAGTTTGAACATTGATAGGATACAGACGCTCAAGCTGATTGGTGTACAAACTGACTTATTAAAAACTAGAAATGTTGAAACAAACCGGGAGATATGTACAAACTAAAGCAAGACTGAAAGCTGGGAAAGACCAAGATTGTGCTGATAAATGGAGCATTTTGGAACAAGTGGTGCCTATTTGCCGGGTTTTCACCATCTTGGCAGAGATTCTATTTTTGCTACCAAGGCATCTGTTTCCAAGTTTTCACCAAGGCACTTTTTCTTTTTCTCATTTTTTTTGTATTTTTTCATTTTTTCAATTTTTTTGAATTTTTGGATATTTTTGGATTTTTTTTGTGAATCATCAAGGCGCCTATTGCTAGGTTTTCACCAAGATGTTCATTTTTTCAGGACTTTTTCCGATTTTTAAGATTTTTTTCAGGACATTTACCAAGCACTGAATGCCTTAGGCATAGAATTTCTTCAGATGGAGAACGTTGATTGGTTCTCAGAGCTGTTCTCCTTCAGTCCTTGAGAGTTGATAGGCACCAAAGCTAAAACTAGCAATGATAACAAAGGGACCCAGCCAATTGGGTTCGAACTTCCCCTTGCGTTCTTGATGTGATTGATTTTTAGGATTTTCTCTCAACACTAGATCACCAACCTGAAATTCTCTGTGTCTGACTTTTTTGTTGTAGCCTCTAGACATTCTTTTCTGATACACTCTGAGATGATCATACGCTGCTTGCTTGCACTCATCTAGTAATTCAAGTTCTTGTAACCTAGACACTCTGTAGTCTTCATCAGTGACAAGTCCATGCATTCTGATTCTGAGTGATGGGATTTAAACCTCAATAGGTAGTACTGCTTCAAACCCATAAACTAAAGCAAAAGGTGTAGCCCTAGTAGTAGTTCTAATACTTGATCTGATACTTGTTCTGATATTTGTTCTGATACTTATTCTGACACTGGTTCTAATCCTTGGTTCTGATAATTGTTCTGATACTGGTTCTAATACTGATTCTGATAATTATTCTGATACTGGGTATACTTGATAGCATATTTTTCTATTGCAAACTCCCAAGCAAGATCATCTCGTGCAGTCCCAATGTCTAGCAAGGTGGAGAACAAGAGGGATTGGCAAGCTAGTGGAAGAGATGGAAGACAAGAGAATAAAAGATAATGAAGGGAAGAAATCCTCAAGGGCAAACTCCTCAAGAATACCCAAGCTAGGGAAAAATTGTCATGTAAAGCGCATTTAGACAAGTAATGAAAGGCTAGCATAGGATAAGTCACAAAAGCGTGATGCAAGAGTAGAAAAAGATGCAGTCCAAAAGAGTAGACATGTCAAGAGGCTTCATAGCACTGTGTTTCACTCTTTCTATCTTTTTTTTTTTTTCTAGATCAAGACCAAAGGGGAAAAGGATAGCAATAGGCGAAAATGAATGGAGGAAGATGGATATGAAGGCTAAACATGGAAGGAATGAAAGCAAGATCACCGTAAGATAGCTCACAAAATAGCTAAATATTCATGTATAGATCAACATTGTTAAGATCAAAGAGAGAAGATGGAATGGATGAAATATGTAGAAGAACTACGCATGATGCCTGATTGCCAGGTTTTCATCATGGTACTTATCCAAGGCGCCACAAGGAAGTGGTTTTCACCATAGGACGAATTTATTTCTCTTTACTTTTGCTACCAAGGTGCTTGTTTCCAGGTTTTCACCAAGGCACATTTTCAATTTATTTTATTTATTTTTCTTTTTTTGGAAGAAGGCAAGCTTTTTAGATAATGCTCCTTGAAAGGATAAACCATGATATGCCAAGGATTCAAAATGATATGCTCAAAGATGCTGATAGGAAAAGGGAGATGGAAGAGAAAAATGGAGGATAAAGTTTTATGTAAAGCGAGTGAGGTTGGAAGATAGCAGGAATAGGCAAATGAGGAAAAATGATAGAAGGTAGAAGGATAATGCATGGAAGGATTGTGAAAGGGTAGGTGGAAAGGAAGGCAAGATCAACGTAAACACACACCTTGAAGGGTAGCGAGAGGGTGGAAGAAATGTGAATGAAGGAATACGTGAAGGAATATGGCAAATGGATAGCAGAGGTTGAGGTTTAGGCGCATGGAATGAAAGAATATTTTTGGAGGGAAATGAAGTGGAAGCCTTTGGAAGCTTGAATGTCAATTTCACTTTTTGCTCAACACCAGACTCTTTCAAGAGAGACTTTGGAATCCATATAGCCGTAGGCTTTTTATTTCCTTTTGATGATCTAGAGAGAATATCTTCAATGATGGATTTTGGAACCCATACTTGTCTTGTAGTTTTTTTCTTAGATATCTCTTTTGACTTTATGTTTCCATGTCTATTAGAGGAGACATGGTGATCTTCTTTTTTTGATGGATTCTTGTATTGCTTCTTTTTCTTGTATTGAACATTCAAGTTACTTCCAAAAGACTTGGGACTTGTGGAAGAAGGAGGATATGACTAGTTTAGATGGGTGGGTGGATGAAAAGGATTCAAGGGTATGCATCTATGTTGATCTTGAGGAAAGATAGGAGATGGAGGTATGTAAGGACCTAAGATGGATGGCAAATTAAGAGAGTTAGGAGGGGAAAGTGAAGGGACATAAGGACCCAAGATGGAAGGAAGGCGTGAAGATCTTTGTAGTGGTGGAAGAGGTCCAAGGATGGAAGTGGAAGATGCAAAAGGATAATCAATAAGTTCATCAGCATCTATATGACAACCAAGGATATCAACATCTTTAGAGTGAGCATTAGGATCTTCAATAGAATCATGGACATCTTGAATATGAGCACCTTCTTTGATAGGATTGTTCAAAGCTTGCAAAGACTTAGGAAGAGTAGAAAGTGGAAATGAACATGGAGTGGTAGAACAAGAAGATGGAAGACTTTGATCTTAACAAGGATCTTTGGATAGCACCAGCACATAATTTTTCTCTTATTTTTCAATAGGCTTAACATTGGAAGGAACACCATTTTTACCAACCTTAATGGAAGTATCATCTTTGGAAAGCGCAAGCATAGTAAGGTTATTTTGATTGTCAATAAGCTCAATAGTGTAAGTAGTAGCTTGATCTTGCTTAGGCGAAGACTTAAGACATGGTGGAATGCATGAAAAAGGGGGTACAGGATCAAAAGAACCCTAAGGTAGATAAGAGACATCGTGAAAGGGTTCTTGATCTTGATCTTTTTTTATGTTCTTTTCTTCATCATTTTTAGAGTCCTCTTGACATGGAGCCACTTCTAAGGACAAGGAAGCATGTTGGGATTGTATGGATGACTTTGGAAGAGATGGTGGAGGACTAGCTGAAGTAGGGATTATAGCATATGAAGGCTTAGGCTCTTTAGGTTTATCATTATTGAAAGTATTTGCAGCCAAGTGAAGGTTAGCTTGAGTATCTTTAAGAGGTAGCGCTGGGGGATAACTATAGGGAACCGCATGAAAAGTATCAAGGCTTGTGTCAGATGAAGGTTCTGTGAAAGATTTGAAAGACTCGGAAGCTTTAGGAAATGTATGGGTATTGGAGGAAGTAGGGGATGGAAGGGAACCATCACTAGACAAAAGTTCAGCATTAACATGATCTTGCTTGAGAGTGTAATCTTTATTTTCAACTGGAGAGTTCTTAGAGGAGAGATCCTTATAGTATTGATGTTTCAAGCTAGCACGATGTATTTTATAGTCCTCAGCAGTAGTAGATGGATCATCATCAAGGTATTGTCCACAAAAGCCATCAAAGTCTCTTTCAAAATTAGAATCATATGGATCACCATCACGATCTATCCAATGTGACGGCCCATTTGTAGTAAGCAGGAATGAACGATGAGGAGGACTCTTAGGAACAAAGGTGTCATAGGTATCATTACATTGTCTGTCATCATAGTCATCATAGTCTCCAAAGCTAGATGTGTCACTCTTCGTGGAAGAGGTATCATATTGCTCAAATTTTTTGGGGGGGCATGGTGGCATGTACAAGTCTTTATCAAATGGAAAAGAGTATAGAGGTTCCTTTTCTTTCTTAAGTTTGTCAAGCTAGACTTGCATAGCTTGCAGCTGCTTCATCATAGCGGTGATTAGAATTTCTTCCTCATGTGTACTGATTTTTTGAGACATGTGTACTGATTTTCAATAGCTACTGATTTATTCTTGACACAATGATATTTCTGATAGATTCTGGAACTAGGCTGGAAACATTGGATATCTTGCAATTTGACAATTTCTGACAACTCTCTCAAATTTTTTCAAACGACACTCTGCAGACTCGTACGATATTGGGTAGTCTATGAAATGACAGTTGCTAAACTCGTACGACAGTTGGGTAGAAATGAAACGACAGTTGACAAAACTTGTATGACAGTTGCTAACAGGGTTTTGACTTTCTTGAATTTGCTGGTTTGAAAACTCGTACAACATTGGGTTCTCAATCATACGACAGATGGGCAATACTGAAATGACACTTGACAAAACTCATATGACTTTTGACTTCTTGAAATGACTTTTGACTCCAGAAAGATTTTACGTCAATTTTTGCAAAATTTAAGGTCTTCAATTCTAGATTGTTTGCAAATTGTACTGTCCAGATTTTGAAGGTTATACCAGATTTGATCATTTTTAATAGCCAAGTAGATAAACAAGCATGCAGAACAACAAGCAAGTGATTCCAAGCACATCTGAAAATAATGAACAAGGGCAAAAGCAACCTTGTGCATGAACAATCAAGTGACCAAATTGTGCTAATCCCTGAGAGTACTAATTGTGTATGTTCTGAAAAGTTTTGCAATAACACACATATACCTAAGAATGAAAAATTGGCCTCTCTAGAGTTTTTAGTAATGGTTTGACTCTGCAACTTTTATGATTCAAAGGGGTGAACTCCAATCCCGGTGCACCAGGGTTTTGACACAGTCCGAGAACTTAATCTTCAAGAGCTGCTAGGGAGATCTGACAACCCAACAATGAACCATACCCATGGAGATTTTTTCCACAAGGACATTTATATAGTGGCTGTCACTACCATGGCAAAAATGGTTATTACCGCTTGAGGTTCCGTCAACACAGTTTTCCATATGAAGGGATTGTCCGCTATGGTTAACCCTCTTTAAAGGTGACTCACAGATTTATACCACAAGGGGACTTGGCTCCAGATCCAAGGTTTTTGACACCTTTTCACTTTTAACCCAAACAAAGCAAGCAGATTAATCCGACACGCTAAGACAAAGTTTTGTTCCACCAAGGTCTGTGATATCAACTCCACGTGATCTATCAACCTCTCTGGGGAGAGAATGTATCAATCAATAAGAGAAGATGCACTAACTAATTTTGATTCACCAAAGCTTGTGATATCAACCCCATGTGATCTATCAACCTCTCCGGAGAGAGAATGTGTCAATCAATAAGAGAAGACTCACTAACCAAGTTAAATGTGAAACGCACTAAGTATCCTCCCTACCTACAAGGATTCCGTCGTCAAGGAAGGATTTCGCTAGGAATCCAATCTCTCAAGAATCATGAATAGTGTTCATAGGGCCTAATTACTATGTGAGCACAGATATATTCTTGAAAGCAAATCTACCAAAAGTACCCAAAAAGTAGAAAGAGGAACACTTAACACTTAAAGCGAATATGAGATGAGTCCACAAGGTGGAACACTTAACACCTCACACAAGCTGAAAATGAGTCCCCAACTTAGAAAACAAGTGAGTTCTTAAAAGCACAAAAGGGTTGCCAAGTGGAACACTTAACGCTTCTGTCTTGTTGACCACTCTCCTTTATGGTGCTAAGATTGCAACCACGGGGCGGAAATGAGGGGCCAGTGGATTAGCGAGTCCAATAACCCAAGATAGCAATCAAGATCAATCACAAGTATTCTAAGACTACTTAATGAATCCTTAAGGGTTCACAACCTAGTATCAATTATGCAAGTGTGTAGAAATAGATCAAAAGCATAAAAAGATGCACACAAGCTTGACACATAAGAGATTTATTTTAAGTCCCAAATCAAAATATTATTAGATGAAGGAGAATACCTGAGATCCTTGCAACGCGCTTAGTAGATTTTACTTTATTTTTAGCAATTCTTGTTAAGCTTTTTCATGCAAGCAAGTGACAAACTCTTCAACAAGCAAACAAGCAAACAAGATATGCAAAATATATTCAACTTATGAAAACCATAGGGTTAGCTCTAAAAATTAATTGTTAGGAGCAATAATAACCATAAATTAATCCAAATGACAACTCATATCATGCATTGAATCATATAAAAAATAAGTGCATACCCATCATAAAATTTTAATTTTTTTGCACTACATTTGACCTAGTCAACAAGATCTAATTTTTTTGATATGATTTTGGCCACAAAAATAGAAATTCAGAATAGAGACTCTACTAAAAAATAGAGAGCTTTCCAAAAATGCAAAAATTTTAGAAAAATCTCTTCATTTGTGCCCTAGAGACCTGTTTTATCAAAACAGACCAGTTTTTGCAAATTGACTATTTGAGCTATTAAATTGCATCCAAATTTAAAACACATAATAGACCCCCTGTAGAATTTGAAGAGCTTTCCGATAATGTAAAAATTTCAGAAAAATATGCTGATTTGCGTCAGATATTAATTTTTTATGAAAAATAAAAAAAAAATTATTAAAAATTCAAAATAATTCAGAAAATTCTGAATTTCGAAGCTTCCATGATATGTCTCCAACCTGCAAAAAAAATTTCAGACCAAAACTCCAAGCCGTTTGGGAGATAAAATTAAATCTTTGAAACTTTAGGGTTTTAGCTCCAAGAATCAAAATCAGCATGCAAAGGTGGGTTGCCCCACGGTGGGCGCCAGAAATGTGTGTGTGAAAATTGTACCTGATCTGTAGACACAACACTCAGTAAAATATTAGAGGTTAGCTATAATCAAAATCGTGCAAAATTGAAAGCTAAACTAACCAAGCGATTTACTGCCTTCTAATAGGTGCGAGATTGATGTTCTCAAATTGTAATCGAGATCAGTGACCTAGACGACACCTAAATGAAGGATTTGAATGCAAAAGATGGATATGAAATTGAATGCAATTAATCTATATTTTTGATATTTTCTATGCAATAAGAATGATAAAAACCGATATGAATCGATGCTAGATGAAATTGATATGCTATGAATTGGTCTATCTAACAATGATATGCAAAGCTATGAAATTCTATGCTATGATATGAAAAATATGCAATTGAAATTGATCTCACAAAGCTTTGAATTCGCAAGTTGATTCTTTCAAGCTCCAATTGTGCAGCGTGATTGTGTAAAATATGAGATTTTGTGGATGCAAATTTGAGAGATGATTGAGAGATGAATTATGAAGAGATGGCCCTTGTTTTTATAGAAATCCAAGGCTTTGGAGGTGCATGGATAAAAGCCATAAATCACTCAAATAAATCAGGTTGATTTTTGAGTTATTTTTAAATAAAGGATAATTAACTCACAAAAACATGCAAAAACTAAGTTTTAATTCAAAATAGAGTTTAGCTTTAATTGATAATTGATAGTTGTTTGCTTTTATGATTGTGCATGTTTTATTTATGAATTAATTTAATAATAAAGTGATTTATTTCCAACTTAACTGCTTTTAAAAATAAAATAATTAATTTATAGGTTAATTAACTATTTTATCAAACTTGTATTAAAAATTATATTATTAAATAATGACAACTTGCTTTAATTAATTAAATAAGAATTTAATCAATTATTCATAGGATATTGGATTTATTGTCAAAATTAAATAATACAATTAATAATAGATAGAATTAAATTTAATTACACAATTAAGTGACAAGATATTAAATCTAATTAATTAAATATGAAAATATTCAATTAATCAAAATTTAGGATAAATGTGATTTATTGCCAAATAATTATAAAATTAAAGATAATTATGATGATTAGGAATATTACTAAGAATATTCCCTGATGCAGAATTTAAGATAATCAATTAGGATTCGATGATGTTTAGATGTGCCTTAGATTAGGACTTTGATGTCGATTTCGTTCGAATTGAAGATGTAGGAGATTAATGAACTTATAGCCCATTTTTGGGGTATTACGGTATTATGGATGTCATTAAAATAATTCATTCTTGATATCATATCATCTCTTCTATTATAAATCTTAATCACAAATTTACCATTTTGTGAAGTCTCCCCCCTTCTCTTGTTCTCATGTCCTAATGCTGGATAATGGAGTTCGATACAAAATATTGGTAATAAACATCTACATGATCAAATCTAAACAAATACAGACTAAGTCTTGCCTCCTCAAATAACTCATTCAAATGATGAAAAATATTACTTGTGGGAAGTAATTAAGGGTAAGGCGAGATTGTTGTTGGTACTACTAAGAACTAGTTCTCATCATCTAAGGTATGAGACAGGTAGATGGACATTTCCCAAAGAAGTTTGGGAAAAAAGAACATGTACTATTTACAACAATGTGGTTGTGAAAACTAAAAGGTACTTTATCTTTGAATGTACTACTCATTGGGATATTTGTAACTAATATGTAAAAAACTCGAAGGAGGATTGTCTAAACCAACTTTTTGAGGAAGCAAGGCTTCTTAAAACTATTTATTTCTTGCTAAATATTCATAGAAGAAGAGTTCACATCAAGAAGAATTTGAAGATGACTTAGGATGTGATTCTTGATCCTTTAGACTGTTGATGTAATTAAAATTCCTTCAATTCAGCTCAATGAACTTCTAAAAATAGAGAATATAACATGTTTATGATATCAAAGCTTAGAAAGAAGGAGGAAAATAATGTTGTTTGAGAGGCTTACATTTCTTTGAAATGTGGGGTTGGAAAGGTACTAAAAAAGAATGTCAATGGTGGGTCCTTCTAATTCTATCCCCTTACGATGTTAAAAATACAAGAATATAGAATTCAAATCTGGGATTTCTACCATTACCACTTGAACTTTAGGTCAAATTGAGATAGTTGGGTAGGTTTAAATGCTCTCCCATTATATACCCCCCCCCCCCTCCCCCCCGCCCCCCCCCCCCCAAAAAAAATAAAAAATTAAAAAATTAAAAAAAATTGTGTGATGTCCATGGTGAATTTAAAATGAATGGGTAGGTGGAAGATACCCAAGGAAACTTAGGAAGAAAGAACTTGCATATTCTGCAATACGAAGATAGTGGAAATAAAATGACACTTCATCATAGAATGTACAACTTATAAGGATATTCATACTCAATACAAAAATGGCTTGAAGGTTGACAACATGCACCAATTGTTTGAGAAAGATAGGATTAATTAGATGACTAATTTCCCAGTCAAAATTAATTGTAGGAGATTTGACGTTGAAAAGAGTCTAAAGATACATTAAGGATGTTTTTCTTAGTCCCATAGACTATTTAGTCTTGTGGACGTCATTAAAATCATTCATTCTCGATATCATATCATCTTTTCTATTATTAATCTTCATCACAAATTTACCGTTTTGTGAAGTCTTGCCTCTTCTCCTGTTCTCATATCCTAATGGTGGATCATGGAGTTTGATACAAAATATTAAAAAAAAAATCTACAAAATCAAATCGTGAAATATACAAACTAAGTCTTGCCTCCTCAAATAACTCACTCTAATGAACTTCTTATACTAGAGAACATGTAAAGGAGGAATGGATGAATGAGAAATGAATGATGAAGGAATATTAATGACATCCATAAGGATTCAATAGTGAAAGCGATTAAGAGATATTGAATTAACCGTTTTCAGTTTCTTTTTCATATTAGTTCTTCTCCTATGGATCTCGATTAAAAAACTCTCAATTTTGTGAAGCCTTGACTACTCAAAAGAATTAATGAATGAAGGAATGTGAAATGAAAGAATTTTAGTGACATTCACAAAGATCCACACTAAAAAAGATTAATGAATGAATGAATGAATGAAAGAGTTTTAATGACTTCCACGAAACCAACAATCTCAGAAATATCAAATTAATATGTCGTCAAATTTTTTTCCAATACCGCTTCTTTTATTATTATGAATCTTAACTAAGAAACTCCCAAATTTTGTAGAGCCTTGCCTCAAAACAAGGCAGAAAGAATGTTGTTTGCCCTAATTTCATTGAACGTGGAGTTAGAAAGGTCCCCGAAAAGAATGTCGTTGACGGGTCCCTCTAATTCTATCCGCTGCTTATCATTAAAAATACAAGAAACTGGAATTTGACTCGGGATTTTCTATGATTACCGCTTAAACACCGGGTCAAATTGGGTCACTTGGGAAGGTTTAAACGCGCTGCCATTGAATAAAGCAGAAAAAACAAAGGCCTCTGATACTAATTATAGCTCGTGTGGTGTTTGTGGCGAATTAAAAAAAGATTGAACAGATTTATCTAGAACGAGTGTTGACGATGGGCCGTACGGCGATGAGGCACGAAAGTGGAGAGCGAAATGATCGAGGGAGGTGCAGGCAACGGGTCCCACGTCTATCATTTCCCTCCCCTGCTCTCCTGATCTGTGCGTACAGCAGGTGTTCAGATGGCTGCTTATAGAGTGACCAACCGCTATGACGTACACTCCAACTGCTGAGACATTCGTTTTACCCCACACTATAGTATAAACCCACTGGAGAAGTGGGTGTTTTTTTCTTTCTGAAAGCACGACAGTAGGAGGGCTAGCGGGGCTGAGCCTGTCATTTGGGACTTTGGGTGGTGGTTGATATGACCGCCAGGGCAAGCTGTCAAAGGAATGCAGGTAACAATTGATGTAGGTGAGAACCGGTGCTTTATACCTGATTTCTGGCTTTTTGTTTTTGGTCTGGTTCTTTCAGAGATTGAATTTTAATATGATTAGGTTAAGCTGTAGAGAGGTGCTGCAGGGCACATGAAATGTCTGTACTTTGGCTGTTGTTGGGTAGCTTGTCTGTCTGTACTGTGTCTGTTATTGGTCAGGTCCTGTAAATGTATTGGCTATCTACGAGTATCTGGGCAATGGCTTCACAGGTCTGTTGGGAGCGTGGGTACTTTTGTTCTTTATAAGGCCGAGAAATCTGTGATACCCCGTGTTCAGTTGTGACAGAATTTTTTTTCTTTTTTCTTTTGTTTAATCTTTCTTGACTTAGCCTGAGTTTGGATAGGATTTGGCTTATAGGTTGTGCTGTTTATGTTTTGTTTGGTAAATTGTAGTTTGGAGAGATTATGGGTAACCTTTTGCGTTCTGTGAGGTTGATTTTGTAATTTTTTAGGATTTGCGAACATGGAATGCAGGTCTCCATATGTGACGGGTCGTCTTATACTACGGCGAGGGGGTTTGAACTTGGGTCATAGCCATTGCAGGACGACTACTTTGAATCTGAATATTATAAATTGATTCTGAAATTTTTATAGTATTTTTTTGGAGACGAAGCCATCCTTGATATGATTATTTTTATAACATTTAGTATTAAAATTTCTTTTCCTTTCCCCCCCTTTTCCCTTGCTTTCATGAACAGAGATTTAATGTGCTGAGTGTGACTATAAGCGGGGTAAGTTTGACAGTGTCTCGTAGTATCAGAATTCTCACGCTTTTTATAAAATTGGGTAACTGTGTAAATTTTCTGTGGACCAGCTAGGGTCAAAACAGATCCTTCTCCAATATGCTGCTGGATGTTCTACAACAAGCTTTCGTTGATGCCACATTTATGGGGTAGTCACATCAATAATGTCACTTGAATCCGTGACTAATGATATTTAGGCCACTAGCATTAACCGTGTAGATTTCCACCGATGCTTCCACTTCAAGATGCACTTCTATGGTGGGGGCTCCTAGTTCGGCGCTGATGCCATGTTAAATTTTTGTGAACCAGCTAAGGCTCCAACCTAGGATGGTCCATTTGCTGCGGGGATGTTCTAGCACTGAGTTAGGATTGTTTCAAATGAAATGTTTGTTTTCTTCTATTTTCTTGATTTATTGAAGATTTTGCATACTATTATTTAGCCTTTCAAGGTGCTCTTTGGCAGGATTCTGTTTTCTTACAATATTATCTAAGGTCTTGCAGTTTGAAATACAAATTTCCAACTTTATTTGTATACTCTGTTCCAGATTTGATGTACGAGTTTGTTTTGTTCATTGGATTTAAGGTTCCACGTTCTAGGTCATGATGCATGAAGTATGCAAGTCTTTAGCAGGAGGTGTTGGTTTTTCATGTCTATTTTGACCAGGACAAGATGAGTTTTCATTTCTGTTTTTGCCAATGCAAGGTGGGTTTTTATTTTTCTTTTAAAGCAGAAGCCATACTAGTTTATTGTTGTCATGAGCATCTGGTTCTAAAATAAGCTCTTTCGGGTTAGTTATGACTTAAGATTCCATGTGCTAGGTTGTCACTTCTCCCCTGTCTAAGGTTTGCACAGTTCTTTATTTTAAGGATCAGAATTTATAAACAAGATGGAGGGCAGTCTAAGTTTGCTAGGAGATGATATTCTTTTGAGGATTCTGAGGAGTTTGAGGAGTCCCACAGACACGAAATCATGGTCGCTGGTGTGCAAGCATTTTTATCATTTGGAAACGATTTGTAGGGAAAGATTGCAGCTCTTAAGAAGGAAAATGTTAAACAGGATTCTGGAGAGATATGGGAACCTCCTGCACTTAGATTTGTCCCTGTGCCCGCAGATCACTGACGAATGCCTGGAACAGGTAGCTAGATTATCAGGGCAGCATTTGCGTTCTATAAATCTTTCTAAACAGAGCTGTTTTAGCCACATTGGCCTGTCCATGCTGGCCAAAGGCTGTGAGAACTTGGTGGAAATTGATCTCTCTAGCTGCTCCAGAATTGGTGATAAAGAGGCCGATGCTATTTCTCAGGCCAAGGATCTGCAGTCACTGAAATTGGTGAAGTGCCCACAAATTTCTGACTTGGGTTTGGTTTGTATAGCAGTGAGATGTGGTAAACTGCGTTACTTGAATCTTAAATGGTGTGTTGGGATATCTGATTCAGGCATTGAACTGGTTGCTGTTAAGTGCAAAGAACTTCGGTTTCTTGACCTTTCTTACATACAGGTATGTGCATTTCATTCCAGTCACCCTATTTCTTCCTGTAAAATAAAACTAGTTATTAAAACATGCTTTTATAATTTTATTCAAGGTCCATTGTCTGATGCTCCTCATATGATAGTGAACATAATAAAAAATATTTTATGGTAGTCTGCTGACCAAATGATATTAAGTGATTTTGTAGAAGAAACACATTAAAACATGACTTATAAGGTGTTTTTAATGTATGATAAACTAGGCCAGTCTGAGTAGATAGTGAATTGCATCATCATAGTGCATTCGCCTTCTGTCCCATGCTGACGAGTCCTCATTTTTGATTGATAGGTCAATGTTGTTCTGTTTACAAAAGTAGGGATTTAAGAGGTTCAAGTATATGTAGAACCAACCAGTACTAGTGCTGGTGATATAATATAATAATAGAAAATATTTCTTCTTTTTATTGTTAAAAACTTAAAAGAGATTTTTCTTTTGTTGTAGAATTTGCTGAGTCGGAAACATGTAGATATTTATCATTGCCAATTTGTTATTTTGGCAGATATGTTTTCTGTGCTGTTCATACATCTAGCTTATTGATGGATTTTCCTGAGCCTATTCCATTAGATTGCCCTCAAAAAGGTTAGGATTCATTAGCACATGCCCTGGATATACATGAATTCGATAAACGGTTTGATAGATTCTATGCTTGGTCACACAAGCCTGCAATTTTTCCTTATTATTGGTGAAAATTATTATTAACCTTTTATGCAAAAGAGAATGTTTCTGGTGCTAATAAAAGCCAAACTTATAAACTCTTAGGATTGTTGATCATCAGGGAGCATTCTTCTTTAAATGGGCGAATTTCAGATTCATTGACATTGTAGTGTGGAAAGGAAGAGCTGAACTCTTACAGTTTATGATTATTTCAGGGTTACTTTTAATCCAGCGTTTTGTGTTGCAGATAACAAACAAATCTATAGCTTCTGTAGCACAGCTTGAGTACCTAGAGACCTTGGTACTGGTTGGGTGTGTATCCATAGACGATGAAGGCCTTGATTTTCTCAAAGATGGCTGCAAATCATTGCAGGTATGTTGGAAGTTATTGCATCAATATTGGAAATATCTGCCCAACATTCTAAAAACCTAGGGATTGTGTTTTACTGTTTCACTGGTAAATTAATATTATACATAATTTTCTTCTTTTTTTAAAGCTTTTAGTTTTTGAACAATCTTATGATAATGGATTGGATGGTTGCAATGCCCAGGGAAGCTGATGATACCTGGTTATGTTCTTGCATGTGCTCTGCTTAATTTTGTAATTGGACACGGTGTAGCATGTTAAGCTTGTATTTGAAACTTTGAGACTGGATATTAGTTGTGATTTTCAAGGATTTGTGATACTTGGATGATTCTATGTTTACAGAGACTTGATGTTTCAAAGTGTCAGAATGTGAGTTGCAATGGCATAATCTCTGTTACAAGTGGTTCTATACCCTTGCAGCAACTTACTTTGGCCTATTGTGTTCCGGTAAGGTTTGCATGATTACATGCCCTAACTTTGATAAGCTTATTTCAGGTGTCTCATCAAGTTTATATGTATTTTGTGAACAGCAGGTCACAAGTGCTCTTTTTACATCTTTGCAAAAGTTTGAAAGTCTCCAGTCAATTAAATTTGATGGCTGTGAAGTTTCTAGCTCAGGGCTTGAGTCTATTGGGAAGAGTTGCAAATCTTTGCAGGAACTAAGCTTAAGTAAGTGTAGCGGTGCAACAGATGAAGGAATTTCTTTACTCGTGGTTGGTTGCAGAGACTTGAGAATCGTGGACCTCACCTGCTGCCACAATCTCACTGATGTTGCTGTTTCAGCCATTGGAATGTCTTGCACAAATCTATCATGTCTTAAGATGGAATCATGTAGTTTGGTCACTGAGACAAGCTTAAATGTGTTAGGTGATAACTGTCACTTTCTGGAAGTACTTGACCTCACAGACTCTAGTTTAAACAATACAGGTTAACATTCTTCCGATAATTAAAACTGATTATATTATATATAGTTAGGTTATGTAATATCTTGATATGTATTTACTGTTTTTCAAATCATATTGTGAGTGCATGTACTTTGTAGTACTGTAGTAAGAATTAAATGCTATATATCTCTGCAGGATTGAAGTTCATTTCCGGATGCTCGAAATTGACTACCTTAAAATTAGGAATATGTCAAAGTATATCTGATGAGGGATTAACATATATTGGTGCTCACTGCTCAGATCTTCTAGAACTTGATTTATACCGGTAGCACTTCTTTTTGAAGAGTGTCATTATAGATATTTTTGTTTATTGTTAATTTTTCATCTGTTTTTCAGTCTCTTGTAGAGTTTGACCTCGAATTAGCAAATTTTAAGTTTTTACTTATGAACATCGTAATTTACAGGTCAGCTGGAGTTGGTGATGTTGGATTAGCAGCAATTGCCTGTGGTTGCCCAAAGTTGAAGATATGTAATATCTCATATTGCATAGCAATCACAGATGAATCACTAAAATCTCTTTCTCAACTTGAAGGGCTTCACAACCTTGAGATTCGAGGTTGCTTTCTTGTAACTTCAGCAGGACTTTCTGCCATTGCCATGGGATGCAGGCATTTGGTAGAGTTAGATATCAAGAAGTGCTATTGTATTGATGATGTGGGACTATTGACTCTTGTTCATTGTTGCCAAAACCTAAGACAGGTAATTTATTTAATGTAGGGATTGTATGTCATCACTGATTGTCAATATTTATTCATTTTTTCTGTTGAGGATGATGTTGAAGTTTGGAAGGTGTGCCCTATGCAGATAAACATTTCGTACTGTCCAATTACAGATGTTGGGATGTTGGCATTAGCCAATCTCAGTTGCTTGCAAAATATAAAGCTAGTGCATCTCAGGAATGTGACTTTAGATACCTTTGCATTTGCTCTTTTAGCTTGTAAGAGCTTAAAGAAAATCAAAGTTCTGAAACAACTAAAATCGCTCCTACCACCAGGTATATTTGAGCACTTACAAGAACAAGGCTGCAGAATCCGGTGGATGGAAAAGCCTCTTCCGATATAATTGACAGTTTTGTAATCTTAGATTCATGCTTTTGGAAACAAACAATTTTTGAAAATATGAACAGGAAAAGGTACAGCTTTGGAGATTAACAATTTTCTAAATCATGAACTGGAAAAGGTTTGTCTCTGTGTATGTCCATTCCTTTTATGCATGCCCATCTCAAAGGTTGCAGATGTAAATCTCAAGCTCTTCCTGTGCTTCTTGCTGTTAATCTTTTATTTGTTTTTCATGAAGTGTACTGATATATGTGCATGATGTATATGTCTTGTGATTTAAACATTGCATGCTTTTTGGGAACCTTTCTGGATTCATATTTGGTTGAAAGTTCATCTTTAACTCCAACATATGAGGATTGAAGACAGCTTTTTCATTTTGAAGTTTGCGATAGAATTATACTTACATATAGAGTAGAGTAGATACCCCCTTTAGTCGGCAATTAAATCCTCTTTCAAATTAGTATAAATTGCATTTAGAATTTTGATTGAGAAAATTCTTATTAAGGTAGTAGACTGACAATTTTACTGCAGTCTCACAAATATAGATTGTTTAAAACATAACATGATATAATTGGAGGAAAGTATATATATTCTGCTGGAAGGAGCAAACTACATGTTACACCCCAAGATAGAATTATCTCTGACTATCCACAGAAGAATTTGTCATTAACACTGATTCCTTTCCAAAGAATTATCTACATGTTGATACCATGAGAATCATGAAGTTATCACCAAATATCTGCAGGAGAATGAGTGGAGAAAACTTTAGCCAAAGAGATCCTAGGTGGACATTTTTTGGTAAAACATTGAGAGAGCCAGTGTTGCAGTTAACAAGTTGGAAGCATTTGTAGCTTGTGAGGACAATCACCAAATTGTTACAGGACAATGGGTGGAGGAAACTTTAGGCAAAGAGACCTTAGGGGGACATCTCTTGGTAAACGTTGAGGGAGTCAGTGTTGCAGTTATCAAGTTGGACTATCCACAGAAGAATTTGTCATTAACACACTGATTCCTTTCCAAAGAATTATCTAAATGTTGACACCATGAGAATCATGAAGTTATCACCAAATGGCTGCAGGAGAATGAGTGGAGAAAACTTTAGCCAAAGGAATCCTAGGTGGACATTTCTTGGTAAAACATTGAGGGACCAAGTGTTGCAGTTAACAAGTTGGAAGCATTTGTAGCTTGTGAGGACGATCACCAAATTGTTGCAGGACAATGAGTGGAGGAAACTTTAGGCAAAGAGACCTTAGGGGAACATCTCTTGGTAAATGTTGAGGGAGTCAGTGTTGCAGTTATCAAGTTGGAAGCATTTGTAGCTTGTGAGGAAGAACAGCACATAGCATATTTCTTGATTTTAGCATTTATGTGTTTTGTGCAACAAGTGATTTGGAAATAATTGAAGTTGCTTGATAAATGTTTGAGGATAACCTGAAATATATTGGTAGCTGAATATTTAGTGCCACAAAATGATGGTTACCTGCCGAAAGGAACAATATATATCTTCAGTGGTGGGGGCTCTCTGCTTGAAGATTTTTGAAATTTAGCATCAGTGCCTTAAACTTTATAGTCAATCACTTATATGGAAGATTGTCAATGGTCATCTTCTTTAAGGAACACAATCTTAATCCTCACTATCACCTTATGCTAGGCACAAATCAAGGTTTGGCACTGTTAACCAGCAAACATGTATCTCCACAGATCCTAAAGACTTGTACCAAAACACAAGGCTTGGGAATGTCAATGTAGGTGATGCCTAGGACTCATGAACAGACAATGGCATGAATGGGTTAATTCTTGCGAGTGGGTTTGCTCACCTTCAGCTTTGTGCTCGTTGAAACTAAGGAGAATGTTCACAGAGGTATCCTAGAGTGGGCTTCCAATAGAGGATAATAAGAAACATTAGCCAATTACAACCATACCCAATGTATGCTTGATACTAATATTTGTCACTATGACATAAGCCAATTAATTTTGTGTTATACTCCTTTTTAAAAGTGTATAAAAACGTCATTGTACATGTGCAAGCTGTGTAATTGTTACAGTTCAATCAAAATATTTGTTAGGGTAAACCATTGAATGATAAAATCATGTAGAACTCTAACCCACTTTTAAACTACTAAAGGTATTATATATATTCTGATAGGAATGCATTTGATCATTAGCTTACAAGTCTGATGCCTATTCCAATGGGTAAAATAGTCCCAACATGCAAAGAAGGCACACTTGCAAATCACCCTTGAAAATAGATTCTGACATACACATGAGGCAGAGATGTCATACAATTGAGAATACTCAATAAGCCATACCAATGCTGCAAAAACAGCTGCAAGACAAATGAATGACCACCCACGACTAAAGCTTGACAATCATTTTAAACGTTGTCACATTCATCAAACTCTTGTTGCAATCATGTCTGTAAATGTAGCTAGAGGAAACCCACAACTAGGCTTGAAGATTTCCCTGAAGATTTGCAAATTGTCATGGAAACATTCAATTATAGGCCCAATTGCCATTTGAAACCCTTCTTGGGACTTACAAAATGTTTAACTGAATTAACATGTCGGACTTGTTGAAATCAAAACCATAGACATTTTTGAAACTTACAACCCTTGCGTGTAACAAAAATGACCTACCTTTTTGACACTTTCCATCCTTGTATTAATAATGTTTCAGCTACATGCATTTTGGTAAACTCATTGGGGGTCAAGGATTCTTTTGTGAGTCAAGACATTTGATGCGTTAGTCATCCTCATGTAATGAAAACCTCCTTGGATTTGATGTTAAGTAATGTAAGGTAGCGAGAATGTCATTGTGTTCAAAGAGTACACTGGGACTTGCTTATAGACCCACAATGGCTAGTGTTTGCATTTATGGTGCTCAACTATCCATGTACACAGTTTGAACTTAATCACATGGCCTTGCAGGTGGATATGGCCCTTTGAGGAGCTTAATGACATTCTGGCTAGAATAAATAGTAGTACATGTTTATTGCTTAAAATTTTGATAATTAATGATGCCTCTAAAAATGTAAGGGAGGGAGGTGGGCCAATGCGCTCAAATGTCAAGGTTCCAAAAAAACTCATTCTTGAATCGTGCTCAAATGGTTAAAAACATCTTGTAAGCTTAACTTATGAGACTTCAGGAAAATTTGTGTATTAGGGTGCCAAGAAGGATTTCGAGTAGGGAATTGGGAATTCGCATGTTGAATGAATGAGGGGGATGAAATATTCAATCTTAAAAGAAATGAAGTGGAGGAATAAGATTTGAGGTTTGGGAGATCATATGATAATTTTCTTCATGTATGCTGGCCTAAAGGGACAATGATTGGAATAGTGGAGATCTAGTTTTGGAATTGCAAATTTTGGGAGAAAGGCATGGCAAGCCTTGAAAATCTACAACAAGAGTGAAAATGGTTGTGGATCAAGGAATATGAATGCTTGATACTGAGTGTGAAAGAATGAGGAGAGGATTGAAATCCACAAGAAGAGTGAAAATGGTTGTGGATGCAAGGAATAGGAATGCTTGATACTGAATGTGAAAGAATGAGGAGAGGATATGGGAATTCGTCAGAAAATGGGGATTGGAAGTGCACGATACCATTTGTCTATGAGGTAATGGGTTAATTAGAAATCTGGAAGCATGAGCCTGAAAATAAAGGAGGCTGCAAGAGACAAAGCTTCAAGGATTTGGAAACTGGGATCCCTGAAAAAATAGAAGAACCGGGCAGTAGAGAAAACATGAGTAGGGAACTGGGATTGCAGGGAAAAAGAGGAAAAGGCATCTAAGCAAATGAAAACCCGTCCAAGGCTAGAAATGAACTTAAGTATCTCCATCCTTACAAATATTTGAATTTTTGTAAGTTGGGCACACGACAAAACCCTACAAAACATAGCACTCGAGAATAAAATAACCATGGGCGCATATTGAAAGAATTCTGTGAATGAAAGGAAATAAAGGGCAGGATAGGTTCAAGACAACAAAGGGACCACAGGACTCTGCAAGATTTGCAATTTCAGGGCTCACCATATATATAACTAACGGGTACCTCATGCAGAGTACATTGGGCAGTCTTAATTCCAAATGCATGTTGTTTACACTTGGCATAACCTGAACAAAAAAGCTTCACCAATTTGTAAGTATGAATTAGGTGAAAGTCTTCCTCAGCCTCGTGGGTGTTCTCTAGCTTGTGCTGATATCATTTGATACAAGCGGTTCACATATTAAGTACAGATCCCACCGTTTAAAGATTTGCTCCACAAGAACTAGAACACATGAGACCAATGAGATTGTATATAGTTTGGTCATATGGGTCCATCAAAAGATATAATGAAAGTATGTGTTTGTTTAAACTAGAGGACAGCGCACATATCTGTTTTTTGACTGAACTGGAAAAGAGTCTTGTTCTTTCTGATGTTATTTACGATGAGACAGAGAAATGCTTGGATGTCTAGAATTGGGTACTGAGAAATAGGAGTTTGAATCTTCTATCAAATCTCTTGAAGAATGATAGGAAACAATTGCTTTAGGATATGATCTCAGTAGTGCCCTTAATAAAAATTTATAAAGGAAGAGAATTTACTAATATCAGTTAGTGATCGAATGAGATCACCTGGACCCAGTAGAACAATGAGTAGTGAGAGACAAGTGAGAGATCAGAAATTTTCAATTGCAAAACTATTAGGATTAAAACTGAAGTCCAATAAAATAATCGAAGGTAGATATCCACGCAAGCAACTATCCAAACGCACCACTCTGTCAAGATAAATCCAAATAATTTTTTTGACTGAATTGGGTAGTTTTAAAGCTATATGATTGGACATCTATAATATAAATGTAAGTTGTTCAACTTAAATACCAACAGATTCTTTGTTGTAGATTCTAGCATGAGCAAATCTGTTTTAGATTCTAGCATGAGCAGTGGAGTCCACACTTATGCTAAGACACTTAAATAAAATATTGCTTAATAGGCTCTTATGTATCATTTTCAATACTAATAAAAAAATAAAAAGGGTGGGTTAGAGATTATTGATTTGAGATGGTCTTTGGTTTCTAGAGAAATGTTTGGTTTACTTATTGCACATGTATAAATATTTGTTTTTCGATTATAAAAGGAACAAAACAAGGGTGTCATGCCAAATAGGCCACATACAACATGTCAAAAACAAACCACTAATAGCAAAGGTCACTATAGACCAATTACAATACCCTGGTAGAGAAACTTGTAACCCATATCAAGGGTGGGTAGAAATTTTACCCACAACTTGAGGAAGGGTTTGGGAAGAGGAGGAAGACCACTCTTTCCGAACACTAGTTTAAGCTATACTATCATTAGGAACATCGAGCAAGTGAGGAAATCCCCTAGTGAGATTGGGCAGCATGTTGACAAGGCAACACACCATCTACTAAAGGTTGGAGTAGAAGAGGAGCAACATGTAGAGAATGGTCCATGCGGCCAGAGGGAGCCACACCAACAAGAGGCAGAGGAGGATTCACGACTTGAAGAGGCCATGCCAACAAGAGGAAGCAAAATATCATCTTAAGAGTAATCAACATCAACTTGCCAAGAGTCATCAAAGGAAGAATTAGAAGCCAAGGCTGTAATGTGATCACCATTAGCATCCTTCCACCTAGTGGCAACACCTTTATGACATGAGAGGGGACAATTTGTGGCCAAGTGACTAGTAGAGAAATATTGATGATATCGAATGAGAAGACCCTCATAATCCAACAACTAAGTTCATGGCCTATCCCGAATGATAGGTGAAAATGTAATCATGTCACTAACCGCTAGCTTGGCTTGAAATGGAGTAACAAAAAGGTAAGTTAGAAACTTTGATTTGGAATGGTCTTTTAGTGGACTATTGCAAAGTATTTGTTACATGACAAACACAATTCTCAGTTTTGATAGGAGTGATTTTAAAAATAATGGTGAATGAAAATGCAAACATGTCACTAATCATTAGCATGACAATATAAATAAGTGACAATCATGAAATTGGCAATGTCGGTCTAAACATTTCAAGAGTGACTTCAATTGAAAGTAACAATTTTGTTGCTACAACCAAAAAAGAGTGAATCAAAACAACACAACTTTTTAGATGTTTAGGATGGCTAGGTTACCTCGGTGCCCTTGAGTAAAGTATATAGACATGCAAAAGTAAAGAAAAAAGTCAAGAATTGGTTACTCGTGTTTGAGAATCACAAAGCACTTGGTATATACACAAAATAAACATGCAATTTGATTTGCTAGCACTCATGAATGATTGAAATAGTGATACATTATAATCCATCTTGGAGTTCTATTGATTGATAATGCATAAAATGTCATAGGTATTTGGGCCTTATAAAACTAGGTTTTCCCTCTCAAATTAGGGTTTTCTTGTTAGGGGAAAAGGTATCTCAGCCTTATAACTACAAAATTTACATTTGAGCCCATACAGGTTAATTTTTTTCCTAAAGCTATGGAATCACCAAATGAACATGGTGGTAAAGTTTTGACCCAAGATCATGTTTGGTTTCTAAGATATTGAAGTTTTCATTTAAAAAAATTTCAAAGTCAGATTGAGGCACTTAGAGGCCATTTTGGGGCTTGAAAGTGACCATAATTGGAAAATTTGGTTATATTGTGATACAGTACTTCATGAACTTTCTAATGATTCAAATGATTCATCAATCAACCTCCTACATCAAATTTTGTAGCATTTGAACTTTGGATCTCCTAAATTGGAAAATGTGAAAACATGTTGGACATAGAAAAGAGTTGCAAGGATTTACATGTTTTGATGTGTTTTTTCACACATCACAAGACATCTTTGAATGAAGATAATTTGGTCACTACTTTTTGGATGGTTTAGCTCATGGTTTTGTAAAATCAACTTGATGGTTTCATGTATCATATCTCTTTTATATTAGGTGTTTGAGCTGGATGTTGTGTGTCAAAGTCTTATAGATGTTGAGTTGCATCTAGATCTCTAATTTGTGATACTCCTATGAAAGCTTTCTCTGTGAATATGTTGTAATCTCATCAATTTCAAAATAATTTATTAGGTGACTTTTGAAACGATTTTTTTTCTTCTTAAAAGACTTTTCCCAACATTAATCACCATGTTGTGGCATGAATGGTATCTATGTTATTTCTATTTAATTTTTTGTAACTGTTGTGAAGACCTAATTTTTTTTGCATATCTCTCCTCTCATAAGGTATAAAACATTTTACTACTTCTACGTCCTTACATTTTCAAGGTGAAAGTTTGTATTGTGTTCACCTATGTTTCTTACATTTTACTAGTGGTATTTTAACTTGATTACATTCCAATTTTTCATTGAAAACCTTCTAATAGTTTGTGTTTCAATATCTAAATGACTTCATAGGCACAATTTTGGTTTTCGTAGCAATTACAAATCATTTTTGTTATCAAAGAATATCCTCGAAACACATGAAATCAAAGTTAAAAGGATTGCATGATGGTAGCAAGGTCTACAAGTGATGAAAAGTTAGTCCAATAGAGTCCAAAGATAGGAACTCATAGTTGGAAACAAGAAATAAAATCGACTAATTTGAATACAAGTGTTTCATCCTTAAAGAGCCATGAAGAGTTGGTAATGAAACATCAACAATGAATAACTTAACTATATCAATAAATAGAAAGACCTCAAACTCAAATGATACAAAATCAAATTATCTACCAATTTCCCAATTTGAGCTTTGACAAAGAAGTGTTGGAGATTATTTGGGAAAAAGAGAAGGGTGGCAATGATCACATTGGGGAAAAAGAGAGCTTAAGGTAAGAGTTATACATACCGCCTTTAAATTTAAATTTAAGGTAAATGCTAATTTTTAAAGGTCAAGTAGATGCAAAACAAAATGATAGTTGAATGAAGAAAATGCTTGTGAATTTTAGTGTCCACAATGTGATTGAATTCACAATAGTTTTTCTTTCCTTGGTTAGAAATGAGTGGACATACTCTTGCATGGTGGTAAAACTACCTACTTTCATTCAAGGAGAAGAAACCAACAATGTGTAGTTGGCAAGCTTTATAGACCTTCTAAGGAATTTTTTTATTCAATTGGTTATGAAACTAAAAAAGAAATAAATGGGTATACTTTAGGAAAACAAGTGGTCGAAGGGGAGAAGACTACATAACCAAGATTTAAGGCAAGCCATGATGCTAAGCATGTACTTGGGAAAATAAGATATCACCACTAAGAATATTGGGGGTTGCATACAAAACTAAAAAGGAAAGTTGTCATAGCCATCATAGCCAAGTCAAATGATTTGGATGAAGCTTGTGTGTTGGAAAATTATGTTGATGACAAGAAAAAAAAAGTAGATGAGAGTCTTAAAAATGACAATATTAAGATAAAGAACAACCAAAAACAAGGGCAAACCATTCAATAAATTGAAGGGTTGAAGATCAATATGGTAACAAAAAAAAGAATTGTATTGTATTATAAGATTTATGATCCCAGACCCTAAGTTATGTTGACTTGGTGGTCAGCACCTCCTTGGAGATTCGTGACATGGCTTAACCGCCTCCCGTGGATCGGGTTAAATCTGGCATTTGTATCGGGCATTGATAGTTAGAGCTTTTGGTGCGACAACAAATGATTCCAACAAGTTACACCTTAAGAATAGGTCCAAGGAGGACTACTATTTGAGATGAATTGTAAATATAGGATAATTTGGGCATTGATGAACTATTGGGTTGCATTGCTAGAAGGATTGTTATGAGTGAAAGAGAATAATAAGTGATACACTAGATAGTTATGAAAACAGAGGTAAGAGCACTTATAGATCTTAGTTCAAAATGTAATTTAATTTCCATTGCTATTGTTAAGAAGCCTAGTTCGAAAACATATGATCATTGTCAACCCTATCCAATAGGTTGGGCTATTAAGGGTGTAGAAATTCAAGTTAAGAATTGCAATTTTCAATTATTTTCCCCCGACCACTATTTGGTGGTCCGCTGGTTTCTTGCTATTTTGGCTGTATGATTCCTGGCCCATAGACCCTTGTTGGTCTTCCGTTGGACATTAATAAAATTATCTTATCTTATCTACTAGGGCTTTTTTGAGTGGTGACTACCAATTAGTGAATAGTTATTTTTTTCCTATTCAAATTTGTTAAATATATTGTAATTGGAAAGGGGCAAATTGCTATGATTTTATGAATTATCAATAAAATGCATGTTAATTCACCACCCATTTATTTATAAAGAATATAATTAATATTTTCCCCAACAGTAACCTACACACTCATAAAAATCACTTAGAATTTTAGAGGCATGTTCTAATTTACCAACACACTCATTAATAGCATTAAAAGTTCAACGTGCATGAGAACCAATTTTGCCAATACCAATATAACTTTATGATAATTCTAGCATTATAATTACCTTGAGAATTGAAAAATATATTTAACCAACATTTATATTGATCTATAGTGTATCAAATTGTACACCTTTACAATTTCACACTCACTTTGGACTCATATTAGTGGTTGTGCCTAATGTTCTTGATTCATGTTAGATTGTGCATAGTTTTGGGACCATTTTCAAAATTTTGGTACAATCCCCCACTCAACGACCTTTATTTTGGCCTAAGTTGTTGGGACTAGGTTTCCTAGTGTCTCCACCTAGGTAGTTTGGCCCAGAATTTGGAACTATAATGGTCAATGTTCAAGTAGCAAGAAATTTTCTCCCGATGTCGGCGTTCTATAAATACAACTCCCCCTCTCATTATACATTTTACACTTATTAAATCTCAAAATTAAGCATTACAATTGAACATTTAATTAAATATGTTCAAGGAAATTGAGCATGAGTTTGCAATCAAGGATTCAAACATTTATGTTTCAACAACTGTGACACAAATAGATTGTCAACCTAAAGGTCTATGATTTGAAAGTGTTACCTCCTTTAATCATTAAAAAACATGTATGCATAGATTATGTAATGTGCTCAATACATTTGTAACTAAAAGATGGAAGAATATTGTGGACATTGTTAACTATTTCAAGGATTGATACACTTATATGCTTATTATTATCCAATTTAAGAAAAAATAGTAGCATAGAAATAATATTTTGAAACCACGCTTCAAATAAATTATGTTTCCTAGGATGCTTTCCATTGGGTATATTACCATCAGTCATTCTTCTTTTGAGAAATTTGTTTGAAACTTGGAGCCATTGAATTATAATCACCAATAATCTGCTTGAAGTTGTTGCTAACTAATCCAAAATATTTAGGTGGAATCCCTAACCAATGAGCAACTTATTGTACAATAATGGGCAAGATTTATTCTCTATTTTAAAACTCCCAATCAACCTCAAATGGTAAGTCTCTTGTCATTACAAAGCATAATCATCCATTGTCTCATTCAAAATCCTAAGATCAATTATCCACTTTATTGAGATTTACCAAAATAATTAAATCTCAAACTACATAAAATATGGTGCAAAATTATTTTACAAGGATTTTTGCAACTTCATTTCACCTAATGTAGTAATATTTTCGGCTAGGATGCCTTACAATTTGAGAAATATTAAACTTTTGATTTTTCTTTGATAATTTATGGAAATGATTAAATCATGACTATCAAAGTTGGAGGTAAATAGATTGGAAAAGAGTTATGTGATGCTATTTTACATAATGTATCTAGGTTTAGTGAGAAAATTACCATATTAGTCAAAAGTTATGCTTTTAACTTCTTTCGTTGAATTGGAAAAATTGTCAAGAAAAAATTATAAAACTTTTTTGAAGTGAAATTGGATTCTTTTAAAAAATCTATTAACAAATATAAGTTCTTATAATTTTTTTAGGAATTTAAAAGTTGAGGGGAATCATTCAAAGGTTTCCACGGTTTTAGGAATTGTTGGAACCCTTGATAGTTCACAATTCATCCTTTAGCCACAATAATTCATAATACACTCCTTAGTCTTGATGGTTTCCAATATCCTCAAAACCCCAACAATACTTTTAGAAGGTGTTCTAAATAACCTATCAACACTTTAAGGACTAGTGGAAACTTGTTGGAAGCTCTTGTGGTACGAGGAACCTTCCCAAGCCTTGACAACTTCTTAAGATCTATATAAACAATTCTTGAAGACTCTTATATCCCCAATATCTCTATTCATAAAAATATTAACGCCCTCTTTAGTTCTAAAACAACTCTATAGAGGCACAAAAAAGGTGCACAATTTTTTGATAGAGCACCTTGAAGGAAATGTGGTCTAATGAAATACTCCTAGCAAAAGATCTACATCAAATGAATTTGATGAAAACTTTGTAGAAAATCCAAAGAAATTTTAATTAGAAGGCATAAAACCCAACTTGCATCAAAATGAGAATGTTGGAATATGGTAGGTATGGTAGTCCACTAAAACATAATTAATGTATTACCATAAAAAGAGGAACATGTTGAATAATCTTGTGGTATTGGGAACCTCCCCAAGCCTTGAGAACAATTTAATATGTGCTTATTAAACGATTCCTCAAGACTCTTATTCAACAAATAGGAAGGATATAATAATAATATGATGTAATCCATCTTAGTTTACTAATTCATTAGTAATACATAACATAATGCTACTATTTGAAACATATCAAGATAGTGTTTTCCTCACACATTAGAAGTTTCTCTAGTGAAAATATGTATTATGTTTTCATTTTACTGATTGCATTTGAACATAATTACATTCTACATTTTAATTACAAATATTAGAATAGTTTGTATTTTAATATTTGAATGCTTTGATATCCACCACTTCAATTTTTATTACAACTATAGATCAACTATTGTTAGGACAAGGTGAAATTAACCTTTCAATCCTAAGCCATTCATATGTTTACATGTTCTTTGGAAAGTGTTCCTTAGGACATGTGAGAAAAATATTAATTACATGTACTTTAAGGCTATTTGTAATTGCATTTTCAAGATTAGTGAACATGAAGAGGTGATAAATAGAAATCAAAATGGATAAGATATAGTCCTTCCCATATCCATAGTGAGACGTGAAGGGTCATGCATAAGGAGACCAAGTTTGGGAGGATAAAAGGTGTCTAGGATCTGAATAGTCACCACAAGCTATGGAGTACTCAAAACTTATAAAGTTCAAGTGATTTGGGGTTTGGCATCCACGAGGAATCACTTGAAGAGTTATTTATTATTTTTTTATGTCTATTGGCTATTCATTATCCAAGGAATGGGTTTTTGCTAGTGGTTTTGGCCTCCTTTATTGGAAAAACAACAATGATTTTTCCTCTCCCATTAAGCTATAAATTGGAGCCAAGGCATACTTTATTTATTTATTAGTTGGTCTTTGTTTCAAATTAGTTCTAGGATCATTTGGAGAGTGTAGTGAAGTTTATTATTGTGGTGTTCTCTCTTTTGAATAATAATAATAATAATAATATACTTGCCCTCATTCTTTAGTGGGTTTTTTTTTCGTGAAAGGGTTTCTCCACATAAATCTAGTGTCTCTTTTGGTATGGTTGATTTTGTAATTATTATTGGCATAAATGATGCATATGAGATGAGTAAGTATGTTGATGAATTGATGATGTGTTTTGTTAGTTATGTTGTTGTCATTGATGTCAACTTAGGTGTTCATGGTTGACTATGTTCTTGATGTACCAAGTTATGATGGAGAAGAAGAATAGAGAGTTATGCTATGAATTATGGTGTGTGGTTTGGAACATATGTTATAGAAGTGTTTAAAATGATATATCTATGATCACACATGTGTATGATGAGTTTTCTACAAGTTACAGTCAGTGTGACAAAGATAGGAAATTGGTTTAGCAGTGAAGGAGAAGAGAAGAAAGATTTGATTAGTGTGTCCCACAGGAATGGAATCAGGTGTTGCGGTCTGAGTTGTGTGATTTTAATGAAATTATTGGATTTATGTTGCAATCACGTCAAGATTGATGATTAGTGGAAATAGTTACAATATTCTAAAGTTCAGGATAGTGAAAAACAATCAGTTAGATCCTTGATCGATGATGACACACCAATTTGCGGAGATGGTTAAGTATTCCAAATTATGTGATGATGTGTCTAAGATGACATGGAATGTTAGGTATGATTCTTATTGGTTGATTTGATCAATAATTCATGAAGAGGTGCATGAACATAGGGAAGTGTAATATGTTTGACTTTTCTTTGTCAAATTGATGGTGTGATGGATCTAGAGGCCGACATGAAGTGAAATTATAATTGTTAATTGGTAAAATGTTTTAGGGTTTAAGGATTGAGTGAGAATGAATTGTAATGATGTAATTCAAATGCAACTTGGGTCGTATCTGACCTAGTTAGTGGAAAACATATTTTATGTCTTTTTGATGTATTTGGAGAAGTGTGTGAAAGAGGTAGATCACAAATATAGGAGTACAATTGTAGTGTTTTGATGCTCTGTATGTAAAGTAGAGATTGAACTTGAAATTTGTACTAGTAGAGGAGAAGTGCTATTTTATCAGATCATTATTCTCGTTGTTCCTTAACAGTTGCAGCATGTTAAATCCCTTAACTAGGTAGATCGTAACAAATCTTTTTGCAAAATCTTTTAACATGATGGCACTTTAGCTAGTGCCTAAAGTCCTCTAACAAGGCTAATCCTAATAGGGTAAAGCTCCTAATATGGCTAGAGGTAAATCCCTTAACCAAGTGACTCTTAATAGCATTTGTTCTTAACCAGAACTCATTGTAATCTTTTAACAGGGCTAAGCTCTTAACCAAGCGTGATCCAAAAGAGTGCATTTTTCTTAGTGGGTTCCATCCCACCATGGCTTTTCCCTAGCTGGGTTTCCATGATAAAAATACTAGATGATTAATTTTTGATGTATGTTTATCACAAGTAAAATTTATTTATTGCATGCATGTGGTGAAGTTTTGAAGAATAAGTTTTATCAGATCAAGTTTGTGTTTATTGGTAGATTACTGATCCACCCTCCTCTCAGTAATCTTAGGGCCTGATTATTCTAATAATTGGTATCAAAGCCCAGGTCCTCGTGGTGATAAACTTAACTTCTTGAGGTAAAGATATGATTGACAAGATGTTTAGAAAGGAGGCTACCAAGCTCACAAAAGATAACTACCTAGTATGGGCATACATGATGGAGTTATACATAAGAGGTATGGGTGATCAATATTGGAAGTATGTTGAAACTTAATATATTGTGCCTCAAGGAACCCTAACTATAGATCAATTGAGGAAGAAGCAAGAGAACACACGAGCACAAGAAGCTATAGTAAGTACCCTTTCTAATACTGAATATATTGATGTAAAAGGACTTAGAACAACTTATGAGGTTTGGAAGAAACTTGAACTAATCTATGGAGGTGACAAGAATTTACAAAAGGCAAGAGAAGAAAGTCTCAGAGGAAAATATGATGACATGAGAATGGTAGAAGGAGAAAACATTTCTTTGTATGGTGAAAGAATCAAAGATGTTGTTGTTGCAATCAAAGGTGCAAGTGGTACCATGGAAGAAGAAGTTATGGTAAGTAAGATGTTAAGAACCTTGTTACCTGCTTATGCCATTAGAGTGTCGACAATTAATGAACTAATAACATTTGAAAAGGTGTTTTTTCATGGACTAATAGGTAAGCTTATTTATTTTGAGCTTAATAATTATCATAACAACATTTCGAAGGTTGACACTACTTTTAAGGCTTCTATGGTAAGTGTCCCTACAAGAAAAGGTAAAGAGTTGATGACTAAATCTGATAGTTTGTCTAGTTTCACTTGGGATATAGATGCTATTTAGGAGGATGATAAAAGACAAAGAGAAATTGAAGCATTGATAGCAAGGAGGTTACCTAGAGGAACCAGCAAGTATAAAGGAAAATTACCTTTAAAATATTTCTCTTGTAACAAGATTGGTCACATTACTGCTAGGTGCCCTAATGGAGAACAACAAAAGGATAAGGACAAATACAAGAAGTAAAAAGGAAAGCCAAATAAAAAAAATTTATATGGTTGTGGATGAAGGTGTAACCGATGAGGAATATGATGAGAATAATGAAGATAAAATTATTTTTGTTTCTATAAAGGAAGATCATCCTTTAGGAGACAAAGAAGGTGAAAAAGCACTTGTTTCACATATCATACATAATGATGACTAGGTCGTAGACAGTGGGTTCTTGCATCACATGACCAATGATAAAAGTAAGTTAATTAAAATCAATGAATTTGATGGTGGTGTTGTGAGATTTGGAAACAATTCACCCTACTTAGTGAAAGGTAAAGGTACTATTTACCTTAATGGAAAAAGCATTGCAAACAATGTCTATTATGTTGAAGGTCTAACACATAACTTGTTGAGTGTGGGTCAACTTAATGATAAAGGATACCAACTTGAGTTTAAAGGAGGAATGTGCAGGATCATTGGAAGTTCGGTGACATGATTACTATTGGAAGAGAAACTAGAGGTAACTTATTTCAGTTGAACAATACAATAAATAATTGTTTGGTTGCTAGGATTGAAGATAGCTAGTTATGGCATAGAAGATTTTTCCATGTAAACTTTGATAGCTTGAAGGTAAGAAAGACTAATGCCGTAAAAGGATTGCCACAACTTGTGAAACCAAATAACCTGATGTGTAAAGAGTGTCAACTTGGTAAGTTAACTAGTATATATTTCAAAAGAAAATCTTATTCACTAGTGAATATACTTGATTTAGTACATACTCATTTGTGTGGTCCTATGAGACAAAAGAGTCATAATGGTGATAGATACTTTATCATATTTATTGATGATTATTCAAGAATTCTCTGGGTTACATTTCTTAAGGAAACATCTGATGCATTCAGTAAGTTCAAGGCTTTCAAAGCACTGGCGGAGAAGAAATAAGGAAAATTTTTGAAGTGCTTAAGATCAGATAGAGGAAGTGAGTTCACATCCGATGAATTCATGAAGTATTGTGAAGATGATGGTATAAAAAGGTAGATGTCTTCTCTGAGAACTCCTTAGAAAAATTGTGTTGTAGAAAGGAAGAATAGAATAATTGTTGATGTTGTAAGGACTATGTTGATACAAGATGTACTAGAGATCTAATAGAGAGAAGCAATTATTACTTTTGTTTATACTTTTAACCATGTGAAAGTGAAGAAGGGAACCAAAAAAACACCCTATGAATTATGGTATGGTCATTCTTCTAGTGTAAAGTATTTCAAAAAAATTGGAAGTAAATGTTTTATAAAAATAGATGATTTTTTTGGAAAATTTGATCCCAAAAGTGATGAAGGCATATTTTTTGGTTATTCAACTAAGAGAAAGGCTTACAAATATTTTAACAAAAGGACTAATAAAATGATTGAAAGTGCTAATGTGAAGATTGATGAATTTCCTAATAAATCTGACGAAACAAGAAAGAAGGATACAAAAGATGATTAGGGAATAAAGTTTATTGAAACATAAGAGAATAGACCGGTAGAGAAGAATAATGAGAAAGAAGTAGTGCAACCGATAGAAGAAGTTCCTAGGTATGAACTGGTAATCCTAAGGTATGTGACAAGGAATCATTCTTCTAATCAAATAATTGGTGATAATAATGCATGTGTGTTGACAAGAAGTAAGATTAGAGAAAGCACATGTCTGATATCACAATTTGAGCCCAAAATAGTAAAGGAAGTAGTTAAAGATGATGATTGGGTGAGAGAAATGCATGAAGAATTTGATTAGATTGAGAAGAATGAAACTTGGACTCTTGTGCCAAGGCCTAAAGACAAAAATGTGATAGGTACAAAATGAGATTTCAAGAATAAATTAAATGAGGATGGTGAAGTGATTAGAACAAATATAGACTTGTGTGTAAGGGTTATGCACAAGAAGATGGCTTGGTTATGGTGAGACTGACACTAAGGAGGATGGGGAGAGGGGCCAAAGGAACATCCTAACCAACTCCACCTTGCAGAGATCACACGCAGAAGAAAGAACACAACAAGCGAGAGAGAGAATGCAAAAACTTTGATATATTATCCTCAATTTGATTCATACATGCCGGGATGTAAGGCCTTCCCGGTTTAGGCTAGATATTAAAATCAAGTACTGAAGTCCTCCAACATGCAAGGATCTTCCAACAATCTCTAATTCTCTATCTTCTATCTTCTATCAAAAATTGACTCCCTAAACTCTAACCAAACAACTACATTTATACAAGAGGCTAGCGAACGAAGTCAGCCTTTAGATCCACCATCAACAGAAGGAATGAATAGATCTAGGTCCACATGCTTCCCAATGATAGATACCATCATTACATCTGTGACCAAATATAAATGCAAGAGTTAGCCTCAATAGAAATCCAAAACAAACAACTTGGTAAGCAAGGATAACTGAGCACCAGAAAAGCATCACCAAGCACCAGGGAAATAACCAAGTGCCAGAGAGATAATCGACCAACACCAGTGAACAAAGGAAATCAAGAAACACTGAACCAACTCGGTCAAAGAAGGAACTGAGAAACACTTAAAACTTCAAACATGTTTTTGGTGACACAGGATTGCCAAGGACCCGAGATGCTCCTGCATCAGACACACTTTCTCCTATAGCAAGATTGGAAGGTTTTAGGATACTAATTTCTTATACTGCATTCAAGAATTTCAAAGTCAATCAAATGGATGTGAAATCAGCCTTTTTGAATGGAATTCTAAAGGAAGAGGTCTAGATTGAGAAACCAGATGGATTTGCATTAACCAAGGATACAAACATGGTAAGTAAACTTTAAAAAGTACTGTATGGTCTGAATAAATCCCCTAGAGAATGGTATGAAAAATTTCACTCTTATCTCTTTAGGATTGGTTTCAATAGGACTTCTGATGATAGTAATGTTTACTTAAAGGTTGACAGTGAAAATATATTAATTGTTGATGATATAATTTTTAGTGGTGATGATGAGATGGAAAAATAATTTAAAACATCAATGATAGGAGAAATCAAATTCTTCATAGGATTGTAGGTATCACAGTTGAACAATAGAGTGTAGTACATATGTCAAATTAAATATGTGAAGGAGGTGTTGAATACTTTTGGCATGGAAGATTATAAACTGGTTGGTACCCCTATGATTATAGGTTGTAAACTATCGAATGATGATGAATCTGAGTATGTTGATGCCACTTTATACAAGTTCATGATCAGGAAGCTAGGCTATATTGTACATAGAAGACTAGATATTGCACAAGTAGTTGGCATAGTTGCAAAGTTTCAGTCAAATATGAAGGAGTCACACATAATTACAGTAAAAAGAATCTTTAGATATTTAAAAGACACTATGGATTATGGATTATGGTATGCTCATGAAGGTGATTTTTCGCTAACTATTTTTACTAGTGTTGATTGGACAGGTAATGTAGATGACCGAAAGAGCACAAGTGGTGGCGCATTATTTTTAGGTGGTAGGATTTTTTCTTGGACAAGCAAGAAACAAAATTTCATATCTCAATCTACATCTAAAGTGGAATATGTGGCTGCATCTATCAATTTCATATAGGTAGCTTGGATGAAGAAAATCCTAGAAGGGATTAAGGAGAAGGTAAAAAAACTAGTGATAATTTATTATGATAATACTAGTGCTATAAACATTTGCAAGAACTTGATTATGCACTCAAAGATCAATCACATTTCTATTAAGCATAATGATGCAAGGGACATAGACTAGAGGGGCCAAATGATGGCACACCCTATAGATCTAGCCTTGCTCAACAACATGTGGAAGCAACAACAACATGGTGAGAGAGAGAAAGCAGGATCATTGAGATATTAACTTCATTCAAATTGATTCATACATGCCAGACTATCAGGCCTTCCCGGTTATGGCCAGATATTACAATGAAATACATAAGTCCTCAAACATGTGAGGATTTGCTAAAAATCTTGATTCTACTATCTTCTATCCTCTACCCAAAACTCTCCCTAAACTCTAACCAAACAACTATACTTATACAAGAGGCTACCAAATTGAGTCGGCCTTCAAATCCATAATCAACGGAAGGAATGGTCAGATCTAGGGCCACATGCTTCCTAATGATGGATACCAGCATTAAATCTGTGACCCATAATCAATGCACAAGTTGGCCTCAATAGAAACTCAAAATAAATTACTCAGTAAGCAAGGATGATCGAGCAATAGACAAGCATCGTTGAGTTCTAGTGAAACAACTGATCGCCCAGGAGATAACCAACCACACTTGATAACCAAAGGAAACCAACCAACTACTGACCAACT
This sequence comes from Chamaecyparis obtusa, assembly GCA_027943335.1. Classification (NCBI taxonomy): domain Eukaryota; kingdom Viridiplantae; phylum Streptophyta; class Pinopsida; order Cupressales; family Cupressaceae; genus Chamaecyparis; species Chamaecyparis obtusa. The sequence continues at coordinate 1,155,048 of BSBK01001162.1, read as the reverse complement.
CGGTCAAAGAAGGAATTGAGAAATACAGAAAAACTTTAAAATCTTTTTGGTGACACAGGATTGCTAAGGACCCGAGATGCTCCTGCATCAGACACCTGGGGTTATTTAGAAATGATTCTTTGAATCATTCAGCAAGTCTGGTCTGAGCTGCATCCAAATTAGACTGTGAAATCCATGAACTGTCTTCAATCGGTCTATTCTTTCACTTTACCAGATATTCCATATATTATTTACCTCTTGTACTCTTGCCAACTCTTTGCTCCAAAATCTGCTCAACTTCTTCATTCTGCTTCTTAGGATATTCCATCGGTACTGTCATGTCTTCATCAGGTTCATGATACTCATACAAATCAGCAATGTTGGAAATCGGTGATATGTCCATGTCATTAAGTAACTCAATCTCATATGCATTTCCAGTGTCAAATTTCTTCAAGATCTTGCAAGGTCCAAAATTCTTCATCTCTAGCTTCCCATATGTTCCAATAGGGAATAGACCTTTCTTCAAATGAACCATCACTTCATCACCAAAATCAAAATTTTTGTCTCGTTGATTTATCAGCTCTGTCTTTGTATTTCTGATTACTCTCTTCCAGCTTGATTTTCACATCTTCATGCAATGTCTTCATGCACTCAAAAAATTTCACTCCTTCAACACTTCTCTTACTTTCATCAGCAATGCCTCTCAAATTAGATATACCTCTTGGTTGTATGCCATTTGCAATCTCAAAGGGTGTTTTTCTGTACTCCTATTCACTGAATTATTGTATGCAAACTCTACTTGTGCCAACACAGAATCTGAATCACTAGGTGTGTGTCCAACTAAACATCTCAAAAGATTTCCCAAACTTCTGTTTACAACCTTTATCTATCCATTGGTTTGTGGGTGAAATGTAGAACTATATTTCAACTCAATGCCAAACTTTCTCCAAAGGGTCTTCCAAAAGTATCCAACAAATTTACTGTCTCAGTTAGAGATAATACTCCTCGATAATCCATTGAATCTGACAATTTCAATAAAGATAAGATCTGCTACATGTGTTGCATCTGATGTCTTTCAATAAGGTATAAAATGTGCCATCTTTGAAAATCTATCTACCACAACAAATATAGAATCATTACCTCTTACTGTCTTCGGTAAGCCAAGAACAAAATCCACACTAATGTCAATCCAAGGTTTCTCATGTACAACAATCAATGTATACAATCCAGTATTCTGACTTACTCCTTTTGCAACTTGACAAATTCCACAAATTTTCACAAATTTCTGAACATCTTTATACAACTGTGGCCAAAAGTATTTCTCCTTAAGAAAATTCAAATTTTTATCAATACCAAAATGTCTAGCCAAACCACTACTATGTTTCTCCTTCATCAAATTAGTTCTCATTTGTCCTCTCGGTATACACAATTGAATACCTTTAAACAACATACCTTCTTGAATGAAATATTCTTCCCATTTTGTACTCTATTGATCTTGAATAGGTGCTCTGCACTTTCTCCATGGCTCAGAAAAATCAGGATCAGTTTCATACAAATCTCTCATCTCATCAAAACCAAGAACTTCAATTTTCATCTTGGTCATCAAATATCTTCTTCTACTCAATGCATCAACAACTCGGTTAGTGACTCCACTTTTATGTTTTATCACAAATGTATAGCTCTGCAAATACTCAACCCATTTCATATGTCTCTGATTCAACTTATTCTGACTACCCAAGTATTGTAAAGCCTTATGATCAATATACAACAAAAATTCATTCAGTATCAAATAATATCTCCATTTCTTCAGTGCTTGAACAATAGCATAGAATTCTTGATCATACACATAATATTTCCTTCTAGCATCATTCAAATTTTCACTAAAGAAAGCAACATGTTTACCTTCTTGACTCAACATAGCTCCAATTGCACTACCACTTGCATCACATTCCACTTGAAATAACTTATGGAAATCAGGAAATGCTAAAATAGGCAATTCAGAAACCTTTTGCTTTAGAGTCTCAAAACTTTTATTAGCTCCATGTTTCCACTTGAATTCTCTTTTATCCCCTCTCATAGTCTCAGTCATAGCATTACAAATTGAAATGAAATTCCTTATGAACTTTTAGTAAAAAATTTCCAAACCATGAAATGATCTTACCTCACTAGCATTCATAAGTGTAGGCCAATTTAGAATAGCTTCAACCTTTTCAGGATCCATCTTGAAACCATCAGATGAAATTACAAATCCCAAATACACAATCTTCTCTTTCATGAATGAACACTTTTTTCAGATTTATCAGCAACTTTTCTTCTTTCAATCTTTGCAAAACTTGTCTAGCATGCAACAAATGTTCTTCTCTGGTCTTATTGAATATACGAATATCATCAAGATATACAACCACAAAATTACCCAATAATTTCTTCAAAACTTCATTCATCAGCCTCATAAAAGTACTCAGTGCATTAGTTAAACCAAAAGGCATAACCAACCACTCATACAAACCTTCTTTTGTCTTGAAAGCAGTCTTCCACTCATCACCTTCTCTGATTCTAATCTAATGATACCCACTTTTCAAATCTCTTTGTGAAATACTTTGCTCTAGTCAAACTATCCATTATGTCATCCATTCTCGGTATAGGAAACCTATACTTCACTATTATCTTATTGATTGCTGTGGAATCAATACACATTCACCATTCTCCATTCTTTTTAGGTGCCAATACCACAGGTATTGCATAAAGACTCAAACTTTCTTTGATGAAACCCTTATCCAGCAACTCTTGAATCTGTCAGTTCAATTCCTGATTCTCGGTAGGTGTCAACCAATGAGGTGCCTTGTTCGACAAACTAGCTCCAAGGATTAGATCCATGCAGTGATCAATACTTCTCTTCAGTGGAAAACCATCAGGTACATTATCAGAAATGATATCACTGTACTTGGTGAGTAACTTATCAATCTCCTTAGGGACATTATCCTCTATTTTCTTACTCGGTTTGTTAGGAATCATAACAAAACATACATCATTCTTCTTTAAATCCTTAACAAATTTTCTTCCTTCCATCAAGCAAACTTTCATAGATGTGCAAACATTACTAATAGGTTCTTCCATTAAAGGTAACAAGATCTATTTTCTTCCATCAGCTACAATAGTATACTTTTGTAATCTTCCATCATATATACCATGTCTATCATATTGCCAAGGTCTGCCCAACAAAATATGACAACAATCCATAGGCATGATATCACACAACACCTTATCACAGTACTTTCCAATTTTCAAATTCACATAGCATTGTTCACTTACCAAGAGTTTATGCTCATCTTTGATCCATGAAATCTGATAGGGCTTCGGATGTTCCAACCTTTCCAACTGCAACTTTGTGACCATCTCTTCAGATGCCAGATTCTCTAAGCTACCACAGTTAATGATTACCTTCCAAACTCTGTCAAAAACTCAACATCTCGTCTTGAACAAAATTTTCCTTACCAGATCTTCCTTTTTACTTTCACTCCATATTGCTCTTCTTACCATCAAGTTACTTTCCTTCTTAGGTTCATTCGGTGACTCTTCTTGTGCCAAAGAATTTCTACTACTACCAGCCTTCTTACTAGCATGTGTACATTCAAAAGATCTATGTCCTTTGATGCAGGAGCATCTTGGGTCCTTGGCAATCCTGTGTCACCAAAAAGAATTTGAGTTTTATTTGTGTTGCTCAGTTTCTTCATTGACCAAGTTGGTTGGTAGTTGGTTGGTTTCCTTTGGTTACTGAGTGTGGTCGGTTATCTCCTAGGTGGTTCATTAATTCACTGGCGCTCGGCGTTGTCTATCTGCTACTCGGTTATCTTTCTTACCGATGGGTTTAGTTTTGTTTCTTGTTGTGGCTGACTTGTACATTTATACTGGATCATGGAATTAATGCTGGAATCCATCATTGGGAAGCATGTGGTCCCAGATTTGACCATTACTTCTGTTAATTATGGATCTGAAGGCCGACTCAGCTCGATAGCTTCTTGTATAAATGTAGATGTTTGGTTGTAGTTTAGGGTAAGTTTTTGGAGAGAAGATAGTAGACATTAGAATTGTGATTTCTAATAGATCCTCGCATGTTTGAGGACTTCTGTAATTCATTGTAATATTAGGTCGTAACTGGGAAGGCCTTACAACCTGACATGTATGATTCAAATTAATGAAAATATATGAACAAATTTGGCATTCTCTCTCTCTCTCACTCTTATTGTTTGTTGCTTCTGCATGTGTGTTGCAGGCTTGGATCATTAGGGTCTACCATCCTTTGGCCCCTCTTGACCTTTGCCCTGCATTAGGTGTTATCAAAGTGAGGTGAGATCTTGATCTAAGTCTGTGGATCTAGGTTTGTAGGTTCCTCTTGAAGCCCTAGTTGAATTGTTGTGGGGTAGCAGATTGCGATCTGACCTACAATTGCAGAGGGTTGTCAAGATGGTTCGTGGGAGGCAAGATGCAGATCCAAGATTGGTAGATATGCTAAGATAGATTGTTGCTAGATTAGAAGCAGTGGAAACAACCCAAAGAAGAGGCATACATCTTGAAGATGTTAGTGATGATGAAATTGAAGAAGAATAGGCGAATGCAGAACCTGCTCTTGAAATGGATCAAGGTGAAGAAAGATTTTTGAAGGCTTTGATAAGTCTGAAGTCAACACCTCATTTCAATCCCCCTGAGTATAGTGGAAAGTTGGATTCTGATGAATTGGTGGACTGGATCACTGAGATGGAAAAGTATTTTGAATATGAAAATATCCTTGAGGATAAGAAGGTGAAGATTGCAAGCACAAAGTTGAAAAGTCATGCATCCTTATGGTGGGAACATCTACAATTGGATCAAAAGAGGAAAGGAAAAGAAAAAATCAAAGTATGGTGTAAAATGGTCAATAAATTGAAAGGAAAGTTCTTACCTTGTGATTATTAGATTAACCTAGTTTGGCGAATGCAAAGTTTGAGATAGAAAGATAGCTCGGTAAAAGAGTATACTGAGGAATTCTATAGATTAGATATTAGATCTGGACATGATGAAGATGATGTGGAAAGAATCAGAAGATACCTGAATGGTTTGAGAGTTTTCATCCAAGAGGAGATTAGCATGGTCAAATTGGAGAACATTGAAGAGGCTTATCAATTTTCTTTGAAGGTTGAGGAGAAATTGAAGAAGAGACTTGAGCAAAGACAGAGAGGTTGAGGTGGTAGATTCCCTAGAGGAAGAGGTAGATCTAATGGTGAAACTGGTAGGTTTGAACCAGAAAAGACAAATCTAGACAAAGGCAAGACCAAGTGGAAAGGTGAAAGTTCTAGAGGTAGAGGCAGTAACTACCGAGGTGGTTATGGTAGAGGAAGTTTTTGAGGAACTTGTTATAACTATGGAGAAGAAGGACATGGATCTTTTAAGTGTACACAAGCTAGTAAAAAGGCTGGTAGCAGTAGAAATTCTTTGGTGCAAGAAGAGTCACCAAACGAACCTGAGAAAGAAAATAACTTGATGGTAAGGAGAGCACTGTGGAATGAAAGCAAGAAGGAAGATCCGATAAGGAAAAGTTTGTTCAAAACTAGATGTAGAGTTTCTGACAAAGTTTGGAAGGTAATCATTGACAGTGGTAGCTCAGAGAACCTGGCATCTGAAGAGATGGTCACAAAACTACAGTTAGAAAGGTTGGTACATCCAAAGCCCTATCAGATTTCATGGATCAAAGATGAACATACACTCCTGGTAAGTGAACAATGTTATTTAAATTTGAAGATTGGAAAGTACTATGATAACATGTTATGTGATATGATGCCTATGGATTGTTGTCATATTTTGTTGGGTAGACCTTGGCAATATGATAGACATGCTATATATGATGGGAGATTGCATAAGTATACTTTTGTAGCTGATGGAAAGAAACAAGTCTTGTTACCATTGATGGAAGAACATATTAGTAATGTTTGCACATCTGTGAAAGTTTGTTTGATGGAAGGAAGGAAGTTTGTAAACTCTTTGAAGAGGAATGATGCATGTTTTGCTGTGATTCCTAATAAACTGAGTAAGAAAATAGAGGATAATGTCTCTGAGGAGATTGATAAGTTACTCACTGAGTACAGTGATATCATTTTTGATAATGTACCTGATGGTTTTCCACCAAAAAAAGGCATTGATCATTGTATGGATCTAATCCCTGGAGCTAGTTTCCTGAATAAACCACCTCATCGGTTGACACCTACTGAGAATCAGGAATTGAACTAACAGATTCAAGAGTTGCTGGAGAAATGTTTGATCAGATAAAGTTTGAGTCCTTTTGCAGTACCTGCTGTATTGGCACTGAAGAAGAATGGAGAATGGAGAATGTGTACTGATTCTAGAGAAATCAATAAGATAACAGTGAAGTATAGGTTTCCTATACTGAGAATGGATGATATAATGGACAATTTGACTGGAGCAAAGTATTTCACAAAGATTGATTTGAAAAGTGGGTATCATCAGATTAGAATTAGAGAAGGTGATGAATGGAAGACTTCTTTCAAGACAAAAGAAGGTTTGTATGAGTGGTTGGTTATGCCTTTTGGTTTAACTAATGCACCGAGTACTTTTATGAGGCTGATGAATGAAGTTTCAAAGAAATTCTTGGGCAAATTTGTGATTGTATATCTTGATGATATTCTGATATTCAGTAAGACCAGAGAAGAACATTTGTTGCATGTTAGACAAGTTTTGCAAAGATTGAAAGAGGAAAAGTTATTGATAAATCTGAAAAAGTGTTCATTCATGAAAGAAGAGATTGTGTATTTGGGATTTTTTATTTTAGCTGATGGTTTGAAGATGGATCCTGAAAAGGTTGAAGCTATTTTGAATTGGCCTACACCTGTGGATGCTAGTGAGGTAAGATCATTTCATGGTTTGACAAGTTTTTATTGAAAGTTCATAAGAAATTTTAGTTCAATTTGTAATGCTATGACTAAGACTATGAGAGGAGATAAAAGAGAATTCAAATGGACACATGGAGCTGATAGAAGTTTTGAGACCCTGAAGCAGAAGGTTGCTGAATTACCTATTTTGGCATTACCTGATGTTAGTAAAGTATTCCAAGTAGAATGTGATGCAAGTGGAAGTGCAATTGGAGCTGTGTTGAGTCAAGAAGGTAAACCTATTGCTTTCTTTAGTGAAAAGTTGAATGATGCTAGAAGGAAATATTCTGTGTATGATCAAGAATTCTATGCTATTGTTCAAGCACTAAAGAAATGGAGACATTATTTGATACCGAGTGAATTTGTGTTATATACTAATCATAAGGCTTTACAATATTTGGGTAGTCAGAATAAGTTGAATCAAAGACATATGGAATGGGTTGAGTATTTGCAGAGTTATACATTTGTGATAAAGCATAATAGTGGAGTCACTAACCAAGTTGCTGATGCATTGAGTAGAAGAAGATCTTTGATGACCGAGATGAAAATTGAAGTTCTTGGTTTTGATGAGATGAGAGGTTTGTATGAAAATGACCGTAGTTTTTCTGAGCCATGGAGAAAGTGTAGAGCACCTATTCAAGATAAAAAAGACACTAAATGAGATGAATATTTCATTCATGAATGTATGTTGTTTAAAGGTATTCAGTTGTATATACCGAGAGGAGTAATGAGATCTAATTTGATAAAAGAGAAACATAGTAGTGGTTTGGATGGACATTTTGGCATTGATAAAACATGGAATTTGCTGAAGGAGAAGTACTATTGGCCACAATTGTATAGAGATGTTCAAAAATTTGTGAAAAGTTGTGGAATTTGTCAAGTTGCAAAAGGAGTAAGTTAGAATAATGGATTTTATACACTGATTGTTGTTCCTGAGAAACCTTGGATCGATATCAGGATGGACTTTATTCTTGGCTTACCGAAGACAGTAAGAGGTAATGATTCAATATTTGTTGTTGTGGATAGATTTTCTAAAATGGCACATTTTATACATTGTAGAAAGACATCAGATGCAATACATGTAGCAGATTTTTTCTTTAAGGAAATTGTTAGATTGCATGGATTACTAAGGAGTATTATCTCTGACCGAGATAGTAAATTTGTTGGTTATTTTTGGAAAACACTTTGGAACAAATTTGGCACTAAGTTGAAGTATAGTTCTACATTTCACCCACAAACTGATGGACATACTAAGGTTGTGAACAGAAGTTTGGGAAATCTTTTGAGATGTTTAGTTGGAGACACACTAAGTAATTGGGATTCTGTGTTGGCACAAGAAAAGTTTGCATATAAGAATTCAATGAATAGAAGTAATAGAAAGACACCATTGAGATTGTGAATGGAACACAACCGAGAGGAATATCTGATTTGAGAGACATTGCTGATGAGAATAAGAGAAGTGCTGAAGGAGTAAAATTTGTTGAGCATATGAAGACATTGCATGAAGATGTGAAGCTGAAGCTAGAAGACAGTAATAAAAAATACAAAGACAGAGCTGATAGATCAAGAAGACATAAAAATTTTGATGTTGGTGATGAAGTGATGGTTCATTTGAAGAAAGGTCGATTTCCTATTGGCACATATGGGAAGCTAAAGATGAAGAAGTTTGGACCTTGCAAGATTCTGAAGAAATTTGACAGTGGAAATGCATATGAGATCGAGTTACCTAATGACATGGACATATCACCGATTTTCAATATTGCTGATTTGTATGAGTATCATGAACCTGATGAAGAAGCGATAGTACCGACAGAATATCGTAAGAAGTAGAATGATGAAGTTGAACAAATTTTGAAGGAAAGAGTTGGGAAGAGTATAAGAGGAAAATAGTACATGGAATATCTGGTTAAGTGGAAGAATAGACCGATGGAAGAAAGTTCATGGATTTCATAGTCTGAGTTGGATGCAGCTCAGACCAGACCTACCAAATGATTCTGAGAATCATTTCAAAACAACCCTAGGTGTCTGATGCAGGAGCATCTCGGGTCCTTGGCAATCTTGTGTCACCAAAAATAATTTGAGTTTTGTCTGTGTTGCTCAGTTTCTTCTTTTACTGAGTTGGTCGGTAGTTGGTCAGTTTCCTTTGGTTATCAAGTGTGGTTGGTTATCTCCTAGGTGGTCGGTTAATTCACTGGCACTTGGCATTGTTTGTCTGCTGCTCGGTTATCTTGCTTACCAATGGGTTTAGTTTTGTTTCTTGTTGTGTCCGACTTGTGCATTTATATTGGATCATAGAATTAATGATGGAATCCATCATTGGGAAGCATGTGGTCCTAGATTTGACTGTTACTTCCATTAATTGTGGATCTAAAGGCCAACTCAGCTCGTTAGCTTCTTGTATAAATGTAGATGTTTGGTTGTAGTTTGGGGTAAGTTTTTGGAGAGAAGATAGTAGACATTAGAATTGTGATTTCTGATAGATCCTCACATGTTTGAGGACTTCTATAATTCATTGTAATATCAGGCTGTAATCGGCAAGGCCTTACAACCTGACATGTATGATTCAAATTAATGAAAATATATGAACATATCTGGCATTCTCTCTCTCACTCTTGTTGTTTGTTGCTTCCGCATGTGTGTTGCAGGCTTGGATCATTAGAGTGCGCCATCCTTTGGCCCCTCTTGCTTCTTGACCTACGTCATCCTTCCTCTCCACAATTGTAACAAGTTCCTCAGAAATTTCCTCTGCTATAACCACCTTGGTAGTTACCGCCTCTGCCTCTAAATGAACTTTCACCTTTCCATTTGGTCTTTCCTTTATCCATATTTGTCTTTTCAGGTTTAGATCTACTATTTTCACCATAAGATCTACCTCTTCCTCTAGGGAATCTACCACCTTGACCTCTTTGTCTCTGCTCATGTCTCTTGTTCAATTTTTCCTCGACCTTCAATGCAAATTTATAAGCCTCTTCAATGTTCTCCAACTTGACCAAACTAATTTCCTCTTGGATGGAAACTCTCAAACCATTCAAGTATCTAGCAATTCTTTCCACATCATCCTCATCATGTCCAGATCTGATATCTAATCTATAGAATTCCTCAGTATAATCCTTTACCGAGCTATCTTTCTACCTTAGACTTTTCATTCGCCTAACTAGGTTAATCTGATAATCACAAGGTAAGAACTTTCCTTTAAATTTATTCACCATTTTATTCCATACGTTGATTTTGTCTTTGCTTTTCTTTTTTCGATCCAACTGCAGATGCTCCCACCACATGGATGCACGACCTTTCAATTTTGTGCCTACAATTTTCACCTTCTCCTCAGATACATTTTCATACTCAAAATACTTTTCCATTTTAGTGATCCAGTCTATCAATTCATCAGAATCCAATTTCCCACTATATTTAGGAGGATTGAAATGTGGTGTTGACTTCAAACTTGTTAAGGCCTTCAAGAATCTTTCCTCACCCTGATCCATCATAGGTGTAGGTTTTGCTTCACCTTGTTCCACTTCAATTTCATCATCACTAACATCTTCAAGATGTTTGCCTCTTCTCTGGGCTATTTCAATAGCTTCTAATCTAGCAGCAAGTTGTCTCAACATGCCTGCCAATCCTAGATCCACTTCTCACCTCCCACGAACCATCTTGAAAACCCTCTGCAATTGCAAGTCAGATCGCAATTTGCTACCCCAACACAATTTGACTAGGGATTCACAAGAAGGAACCTACAAACCTATATCCGCAGACCTAGATCTAGATCTCACCTCGCTCTGATACCACCTAACGCAAGGGACATAGACCAGAGGGGCCAAATGATGGAACACCCTATAGATCTAGCCTTGCTCAATAATATGCGAAAGCAGCAACAACATGGTCAAAGAGAGAAAGAAAGATCATTGAGATATTAAATTCATTCAAATTGATTCATACATGTCGGGCTGTAAGGCCTTCCTAGTTATGGTTAGATATTACAATGAAATATAGAAGTCCTCAAACATGCAAGGATCTGCCAACAATCTTGATTCTACTATCTTCTATCTTCTACCCAAAACTCTCCCTAAATTCTAACCAAGAGGCTACTGAACTGAGTCAGCCTTCAGATCCACAATCAATGAAAGGAATGATTAGATCTAGGACCATGCACTTCCCAATGATGTATACCGGCATTAAATCTATGACCCATAATCAATGCACAAGTCAGCCTAAAAAAAAATGTAAAATAAACTACTCGGTAAGCAAGGATGACCAAGCAACAAACAAGCATCGCTGAGCGCCAGTGAAACAACCGATCGCCCAGGAGATAACTAACCACACTTGGTAACCAAAGGAAACTGACCAACTACCAACCAACTCGGTCAAAGAAGGAATCAAGCAATATAAACAAACTTCAAAATATTTTTGGTGACTCAGGATTGCCAAGGACCCGAGATGATCCTGCATCACATAATTTCTTGAGAGAACAGGTGCAGGAGAAAGTGGAGAGGTTGGAATACATTCCAACTAAAGATGAAATTGTAGATATCTTTACCAAAGCCCTTCCTAAGGATACTTTTGAGTATCTTAGAGGTAAGTTGGGGACAATGCCCCTACCTCAGAAGAATTAAGATGAAAATGTTGCATCAATCCAATGTGTACTACTATTTTATTTTTTAGTGGATTGATGTAAATGGGACTTCTCCTTAGAGGGAGCAATTAGATAGATGAAATCTTGAGAATTATGATGCCTTTGGAATTGTTTCCAAAGGAGGAGAAGAGCTAAGAGGATGATTACCAAGTAAGGGGGAGAATAGTAGAGTAGAAAAAGGAGAGATAAACTATGAAGAGAAGATAACCAGGGAGAGAGAAGTCGAGGATAAGTTTGTGTTTCTAGCTGGTGTGTTTCCATCTATTAAAGACGAAGACATAGTGTTGTGGTTCAAGAAATGTTTAGTGTTTCTTTATGTGTTTCCATCAATGTCAAAGGGGAACATTGTTAGCATAATTGATGTAGATGAGATGAGTGCGTATGTTGATATCTTGATAATGTTTTTTTTCCAGTTATGTTGTTGTCATTGATGTGAACTTAGGTGTTCTTGGCTGACTATGTTCTTGATGTACCAAGTTATGATGGAGAAGATGAATTGAGAGTTCTGATATGAATTATAGTGTGTGATTTGGCACTTATGTTATAGAAGTGTGTAAGATTCTATATCTATGATTTTACATGTGTATGATGAGTTAAGTTTTATGCAAGTTATAATTAGTGTGATGAAGATAGGAAATCCGTTTAGCAGTGAAGGAGCAGAGGAGAAAGATTTGATTAGTGTGTCCCAAAGGAATGGAATCAGGTGTTGCAGCATGAGTTGTGTGATTTAATGAAATTATTGGATTTATATTGCAATCACATAAATATTGATGATTGGTGGGAAGATTTACATTATTACGAAGTTCAAGACAGTGAAGAAGGAAAAGAATAGTGAAGAACACTCAGTTATATCCTTGACAATTGATGGCAAATCAATTTGCAAAGATGGCTAAGTATTCTAAATTATGTGATGACATGGAATTTTAGGTATGATTCTTATTGGCTGATTTGATAAATAATTCATGAAGATGTGCATGAACATAGGGAAGTGTAATATGTTTGACTTTTCTTTGTCAAATAGATGGTGTGATGGATTTGGAGGCCGACATGAAGTTGAAATTGTAATTGTTAATTGGTAACACATTTAAGGGTTTAAGGATTTTGTGGGAATTAATTATAATGATGTAATTCAAATGTAATTTTGGGTCTTAGCCAACCTAGTTAGTGGAAAACATATTTTATATTTTTTTGATGTATTTAGAGAAGTGTGTGAAAGAGGAAGATCACGAATACAAGAGAGAAATCGTAGTATTTGGGTGTTATGTATGTGAAGCATATATTGAGATTGAACTAGATCTGTACTAGTAGAGGAGAAGTGGTATTTTATCGAATCATTATTCTTGTTGTTCCTTAACAGTTGTAGCATGTTAAATCCCTTAATCGAGTTGATCCTAACAGATCTTTTTGTAAAATCCTTTAATAGGGTGGAACTTTAGGTAGTGTTTGAAGTCCTCTAACAAGGCTACTCCTAACAGGGATAGAGGTAAATCCCTTTATCGAGTGGCTCTTAATAGGGCCTCTTCTTAAATAGACATCATTATAATCTTTTAACATGCCTAAGCTCTTAATCAGATGTTCTCAAGAAGAGTGCATTTTCTTAGTCGGTTCTATCCCCACCATGGTTTTGTTAGGAATAGTCCCAAGAGATAACTGAGAGGGGGGGGGGGGGTGAATCAGTTATATACAAGTTTCAATTCTTTATCCAATTAAGTATACTTAAACATTAAGCATAAATAAAATGAAAGAACACTTGAACACAAGACAAATATTTTGGTTACGGGGAAAATCATATAGGTGAAAACCCCGGTGGGAATTGACACCCACTAATAAACTGCACTAGTGTATAATGATCCTTGTTAGAAGATCTTACAACCCTATTAGGAGTTGATCTTTACAATGCAATAAGTACAGTGACCTATTCAAAGGTTAGACCCTGTTAGGAGTCTTTTATGATTGAACCTGTTAGGGGTGCGGACGCACTGTCCAAGAGCTCACTTCTCAAAGTGGTGAAGGCTACAACCTTTTGAATAATAGATACACACTATATTTGGATCTTAGTGAGCTGCGAGGTAGACCTATTGTCTTGATCAGTTCCAATGAATATCATGTACTCTTTACTTGGTCACATAGACCTTCTGTTGATGGCTCAACACTATGCACTCTCTGCTCTGCTCGTCTCTTTCAACTCTAAACCATATCTTAGCAATCACAAATGATTGCCTATAAATATCTTCTCTCTAAATGATATAATCAAGTTAGTCTATTAGAACCACCTTGAAATCATATTAGAAAAACAATAACACTCTCTAATAACATTTCTATTGGCTCTACTAAGCATGCAACACAAACTGGGACTTGTCCAAATCAATAAGTGTAGACACACACTACACACTGTCGACTCAGCCAAATTTACTGAAACTTTCTCCTCAAGCTGAATTACATCATGCACTCTTAAAAAAACATTCATAACTCTTCTCCAATCACTAATCCAAGCATGCATACCAAAATGATAGATGCAACTCCTGTACTGATATAATCTCTGTCGACTCTTCTAAATAAACATAGGAAACTGCAATTGGTGAACAACGACTGCATAACTTCACTTATACTACACACTAGACTCTGTGTCCATGAATGGAGAAACACTAACATGTATCCATCACATATCCAAGTGCGCAAGGCTCTATGATAATTGTACGGACAATCACACACATAACACTGCCTGTAACTCTGTTAGGAACACTGCTGACACAAGCTACTGCATAATTGTCTGTATAAACAATTAACCTCTAAGTCCATGATATCATGATGATAACATATCCATGGTACATATACTCAAATCTTACTTCATAAGTCTTCCACGCATGTTGCTTACCATATGTTGTCAGCAATGACAAACATACAATTAGCATTGGCTTGCTGGCGAATCTCCAACAATCTCCCCCTTTGGCATTGATGGCAACATATGGAATGAAAAACACCACCAATCCAAATGACCAATTATTTTATAACATTATCCATTACTCATCAAAAATTCCCCAAGGATGAATCCTCCATCTGCTGCAATATTCTTTAATATTCTCCATTTCCTCAACTGAACTACTTCCATGACTGAATACTACTCCCTCTTGCTGCTATATATTACTCCTCCTTAATTCTATATGCACTCCCCCTTTAATGTTGTTTTTCATGACTATATACTACTCCCCCTTTGACATCAATGAAAAAGGTTGCCAAACATTTAAGCTCCAGTTTTACTCCTGAAGTAGAGTAGTCAACCATGCATCAGTCATTGAGGACTGATGCTCTTTTCACTTTTTCTAAGCAGAATTAGGGAAGGGAATTGCTCCCAACTTCTCCCTGAGATACTCAAAAGTATCCTTTGGTAAGGGCTTTGTGAATATATCTGCTAGCTATTCCTTTGTACTTACATAATCTAATTTGACTTCTTTATCTGCCACTTTCTCTCTTAGGAAGTGATACTTAATCTCTATGTGCTTTGTCTTTGCATGCATCATAGGATTCTTTGACATGTTGATAGTGATAGTGTTATCACAATGAATAACAATAGGATAATCAATTTGAATTCCAAAATCCTTTATCATCTATTTGATCCAAACAATTATAGAGCCATTCAAGGCTGTTGCAATATACTCTGCTTCTACTGTTACTGATAAATACAATTTTATTTCTTTCTTGTCCAAGTGACAAGTCTATCACCAAGAAATATTGCTCCTCCTGATGTACTCTTTCTATCATCCACGCATCCTGCCCAATCTGCATCTGTATACACATGAAGCTCAACATTCTCTGAATTAGGATACCATAGACAATAATCTATAGTGTCATGCAGATATCTAAATATTCTCTTTATTGCCATGAGGTGACTTTGTTTAGGCTCTACTGCAAATCTTCCAACTATGCCAACTACATTAGAAATATCAGGTCTAGTTTGAGTAAGATATATGAGCTTACCGATCATAGACTTGTACATTGTTATATCTACTACTGGAGACTCATCTTCTTTTGTAAGCTTGAATCCTATTATCATAGGTGTACCCATTGGATTA
Organism: Chamaecyparis obtusa; assembly: GCA_027943335.1. Classification (NCBI taxonomy): domain Eukaryota; kingdom Viridiplantae; phylum Streptophyta; class Pinopsida; order Cupressales; family Cupressaceae; genus Chamaecyparis; species Chamaecyparis obtusa. The sequence goes on along the minus strand of BSBK01001162.1, from coordinate 1,139,452 downwards.
CAATCATCCATCTTGAACTTTTTCAATATCTCTTTCACATATTTAGACTGATTAATGAAAATGCCTTTCTCTATGTACTGCACATTTAATCCCAAGAAGTATTTGATAGGTCCAATCATGCTCATCCCAAACTTTCTCTGCATCTCCTTAGAAAATTCTGCACTAAGTTTGTCATTACCCCCAAAGATAATGTCATCAACAAATATAGCTACAAGTAGTAAACCTTTAGATGTCTCTTTGATAAATAGATTACAATATGTTGCTCCTTTCTTGAATCCAATTTTTGTTAGATATCCATCACGTCTCTCATACCAAGCTCTAGGGGCTTGCTTAAGTCCATAGAGGGCTTTCTTCAATCTGCATACCATATCAGGCTTGTCTAATAAGGTGAATCCTTCTAGCTGCTCAATGTATACTTCTTCCTTTAACTCTCTATTCAAGAATGCTGATTTGACATCCATCTAATAAACTTTGAAGTTTTTGAATGTTGCATAAGCTAGAAACAACTTAATATCTTCTAATCTTCTCACAAGTGCAAATGTGTCTGAATAATCAATACCTTCTCTTTGCACATATCCCTTACATACTAACATTGCTTTATTCCTTACTACTATACAATCTTCATTCATCTTATTTTTGAATATCCACTTTGTTCCAATCACATTCTTATCACTAGGTCTTGGAACCAGTTCCCAAGTATCATTCTTAATAATTTGATCTAGTTCTTCTTTGATAGCATCATGCCAATTTGAATCATTACATGCATCTTAAACACTTAAAGGTTCAATCTGATAGTAAACATACCGCTTCATTGCCTGCTGAACTCTTTTCTTTTGATCTTGTAGTGACTTTGCCGCTCAGATCTCCAATGATGTCATCCTTAGAGTGATATCTAGATGTATACTTTGGAACTTTAGGTGATACTGACTCATTTGCCTTCTGAGTTTCTTCTTCACTTGTTTCAGGGTCATTGAACAATACATCAATACTATCGTCACTTCTTGCATCAAACTTGCCTATTGATTCATCCCTCTTGATGTAGCACTTGCTTCAAAAGATTCTAAAGTATTTCACTATAGGAACATTACCAAAGCATAGCTCATAAGGTTTCTTGTCTGCTCCAGGCCTCAATGGTATTCTATTGATGGTATAGTATTGACCGCATCTCTCTAATAGGTGTGTGCACCATTTTCTTCAATCATGATGGTGCGCGCTGTATCAAGGATGATCCTATTCATTCTCTCTACAATCCCATTCTACTAAGGGGTTCTAGGTGCACTCAATTGTTTCTTTATGCCATGTTCTTCGTAGTACTCATAGAATCTGTCAGAGGTGGATTCTCCTCCTCTATCCAATCTTAGACACTTTATCTTTAGTCGAGATTCATTCTCAACCTTAGCTTTGAATATTTTGAACTTCTCAAATGCTTCTAACTTATCTTTCAAGAACACAACCCACATCATTCTAGAATAATCATCAACAAAAAAATGAAATACCTTTCACCACAGTATGATCTTGTTTGAGTTGGTCCACATAGGTTTGTATGAATCAGATCCAACCTGTTCTCTATTGAATTATTCTTTCTTCTAAATGAATTCCTCACATGCTTTCCCATCACACATTCCTTGTAAATAGTATCAACTGGCTTTGCTATGCTAGGTGGATCTCTAACTGCCTTCACATTTCTTATCTTTACTATGTTATCAAAATTGATATGACATAGTCTTTTATGCCATAGCCAACTGTCATCAATTTTAGCAATAAAACAACTTGCTTCTGAATTGAGCTAAAAAACATTACCTTTAGTCTTTGAACCTGATGCAACAATTACAACATCCTTGTTGTTAATGATGCACTTCTTGTCTTTGAACTCCAATCTATAACATTTTTCAAGAAACTGTCCAACACTAAGAAGGTTATGTTGCAAACCATCTACATAAAGAACATCATCGGTGTTGTTCTTTCCATCCAATGTGATAGCTCCTCTACCAATGATAGGTTTAGGAGTGTTGTCTCCAAATCTAACCATGCCACCATTGTATTTGTCCAGATGAACAAATCTATCTTTATCACCTGTCATGTGATGTGAACAACCGCTATCTATAATCCAATCTATCCTTATGTCTACTTGTGAAATCAATGCTAGCTCTTGTTCCTTTCTCTCATCTTCATGATCCATCTCATCATACATCTTTTCCATAATAGAAATGAATCTAATTTCATCTTCAACTGAATCATCATCAGAAACTCCCTCACCAGCATAGTAACATTCTTTTGTATACTCAGGCTTGTAGTTAGTTCTGAATTTCTTAACTCTTGTAGGACACTTAGATGCAAAGTGACCAATCTTACTACATGAGAAACATTTGAAAGGTAACTGACCTTCATACTTTCCTTTTCATTTTCTTTCTTTCTTAGCAATCATGGAAATACTATCATCTATCTCTTTATCTTTATCTTCATCATCAAAATTACTAGAAGTGTTTAAAGATTTCTTACCATGGACTGATACTTTGAAGGTTGTCTCACTTTTAGGCTCTATTTTCAATCTTGAAATCTCAAGCTAAATTTTTTTTGATCAAGGTCTCTCTCTTGAAGTTTGTTGTAAGCTGCAAGGTATCATCAAGGATGTTGATCTTGTTTTCATACTCTGCTATAAGAGTAGTCATCAACTTATCCATAATGTCTTCCTCTGAAATCTCTCCACCATTGTTCCTGATTCTAGCAACTTCTTCATTAATCCTTTGGTTGTAAGCTCTGATGTTTTCTTCAGGTAGCATCTCTAATGCATTGTATCTTTTCTTTCATGTTTTTTCTATGCGCATTGTTTGCTTGTGTATCTCCTTCAAACATTTCTTCTAGGTGCTTCTGTATCTTATAGGCTGTGTCTACTTTCTTTAACTATGAAAACTCACTATCAGATAATGCACTGATAAGGGCTTCTTTGGCTATTGCATTCTGATGGAATAAATCCTTTTGCTTGCTAGTAGCATCATCATTTGCAAGATCTTCTAGAGAGGGGATCTTAATTTCTTTGATAGCCACTTCAAAAACTTCAAAAGCAATGCATTACAAATGTGTCACCATTTTGTTCTTCCAATCAGGATAGTTTTCTCCATCAAACTTAGGATTGTCTTTTCTAAAGAATGCCATCTAATCAACCTCAAGCTATTAAAATTTCTCTCTGAGGTACTTGGTTCTGATACCAATTGTTAGGAATAGTCCCAAGAGATAACTAAGAGGGGGGGGGGGGTGAATCAGTTATCTACAAGTTTCAATTCTTTACTCAATTAAGTATACTTAAACATTAAGCATAAATAAAATGAAAGAACACTTGAACAAAACACAAATATTTTGGTTACAGGGAAACCCAAATAGGTAAAAAACCCTGTGGGAGTTGACACCCACTAATAAACTGCACTTGTGTATAATGATCCTTGTTAGAAGATCTTACAACCCTCTTAGGAGTTGATCTTTACAATGAAATAAGTATAGTAACTTGGTCAAAGGTTAGGCCTTGTTAGGAGTCTTTTATGATTAACCCTATTAGGGGTGAGGACGCACTATCTGAGAGCTCACTGCTCAAAGGTGTGAAGGCTACAACCTTCTGAATAATAGATACACACTATATCTGGATCTTGGTGAGCTGTGAGGTAGACCTATTTTCTTGATAAGTTCCAATGAATATCATGTACTCTTTACTTGGTCACATAGACCTTCTACTGATGGCTCAACACTTCACACTCTCTGCTCTACTCATCTCTTTCAACTCCAAACCATATCTTAGCAATCACAAATGACTGCCTATAAATATCTTCTCTCTAAATGATATAATCAAGTCATCCTATTAGAACCACCTTGAAATCATATTAGAGAAATAATTACACTCTCCAATAACATTTTTGTCGACTCTACTAAGCACACAACACAAACTGGGACCTATCCAAATCAATAAGTGTAGACATATGCTACACATTGTCGGCTCAACCAAATTTACTGAAACTTTCTTCTCAGGATGAATTACATCATGCGCTCTTAAAAAAAACTCTTCTCCAATCACTAATCCAAGCATGCATACTAAAATGATAGGCAAAACTCCTATACTGATATAATCTCTATTGGCTCTTCTGAATAAACATAGAAAACTACAATTGGTGAATAGCGACTGCATAACTTCACTTCTACTGCACACCAAACTCTACGTCCATGAATGAAGTAACACTAACATGTCTCCATCACATATCCAAGTGTGCAAGGCTCCATGATAACTTTACAAAGAATCATACATAGAACACTTCCTGTAACTCTGTCGGGAACAATGCTGACACAAGTTGCTGCATAACTGTTTGTATAAACAATTAACCTCTGCATCCATGATATCATGCTGGTAACATGTCCATGCTACATATACTCAAAGCTTACTACATAAGTCTTCCATGCATGTTTCTTACCATATGTTGTCATCAATGACAAACATATAGTCAGCACTGGTTTGTTGGGAAATCTCCAACAGGTTTTTCCTAAGTTGGGTTTCCACGATAAATGTAGGATTTAAGCAATACAAATCCACAAAACCTGAAGATCACCTACATACAAAAACCTATTACAAGGAAGTAGAGATAAGAAGAGGGCAAGGGTTTGACTCAAAAAATGAAGAAGAAAATATCCTCAAATAATGAATGAATTAAATGTACAATGGATCATCCTTATAAAGGAGATCAAAAGCCTTGAAAGGAAAACCCTAGTGCATGTAATAATTAGTTTAATTATTACATGACTAATGCATGCAAGTTTATATTTAAAACAACTAGTGCATGAGTGTTTAATACAACTAGTTCATGAGTGTTTAAATATAAATGAATAAAGCAAAATAGGTGACATCTTAAGAAGGGAGTAAAGTTAATTAACATAATTAATACTTTACTCTAACACCCCCCCTTAAGATGATCAACAATGTAGCTACAAATAATGCAAGAAGAAAGAAAAGGAAAATACAGTGCTAAAAGCATAAAATGGGTCTCGACAACATGGCCTGACGAGGTACCCAAGTACAAAAGAGAGTCTCTATAAATTGGAGAAATAGAGAAAACCACATAGGAAAAACTCTACTCCAAAAAGAGACAAAGACTAATTTGAAGGACTGAAGAAGCCTCCAAAACTAGGAATGTTCCAAAAAATAGGAACAAAAAATGAACATGTAGAACATCACTGAAGCAAGAAGATGCAAACTCTATTGAGAAGTAACTGTTGACTGAAGATTCTCCACTAAAAATAGAGCATGACCAAGTAGAGAAGACTGCAATCTATATGAGAGCCCTCAAATGACACTACTCGAATTAGGAGGAAAACAAAAGAAAACAACTAAACTCGAAGATACAGATGGTATAAAACACCAAAGGCTAAAGAGTTGATCAATCAAAGATGGAAGAGTGCCTCTAAAAATAGGAAAGAAAGAGTGTCTATATGGTAAATGATCCATCTCACCGAAATGCATAGATACCTAGCCACTGCATCCACCTAGTACATACAAATAAATACTAAATACATAGCTCACACTATCAAACCAAGGAAGTAGAAGAATGATCAATAGAAACCCCCCATAATGCTGACAAGAGAGAGGTGATAGGTACACTAAAAAGAGTGCCAATAAGAACTGCATCGTGAAGAACCAGGAACATCGAAGATGCATAGAAAGCACAAGCACAAATAAAGATACCCTGAGGCTAATGTCATGGAAGGAACGCTCACTTGACAAAGGTAGATGGAAAAAAAAGGCAAAAATGAAACCCCCCCATGGCACTTTATAATGGAGTGTGAGTACAAATAGCACAAACATGTTCAAGATTCCAAGCATGTAATAGAATGACACTTTATCTCAGTGCATGTGCATAAAAGAATGCTACAAAAGTGAAGTATACATTGCTCAAAGAAGAGAAAAGGCTACTGAAACAAAAGAACAACCTAAGAATAGCCATCCCCTAAAGGGAAGAGATCCCAAGACCTGTAACATCCAAGATATCTACTAGAGTGCAGAAATGCAAAAAATTGAATAAAACATACCTGGAGTAGAATTTGGAAAAATGACTCAGAACTAGAAAGCTCTCAAAACAAGCTTTCCAATGATATCTTGCTCTCCCAAAACAAAGTCCGAATGTGTAAGATAGAGCTTCCAGAGTGTAAAAATAAACATCTGGCTTTGACAGTAAACAAAACTATCAAAAAAGAAAAATAAAAAATTCAAACCTCCATATTTGTATAGTGCTCAGAATCGGCTTTCCGAAGATATCTTATTTTCCCAATTTCAACACCGTATGCTCAAGTTATGAGCAAAATATCACCGAGTGTTGTGGAGGGCCCAAAATGATGTCTAGATGTGCTGACATCAGCACTTCATGGGCTTAAAATTGACAGGCAAATGGCCGTCGCAACATACAAGCCCCTTGGGGCTAAAATTTTGGGCCCATGGTTGCCATATGACTAGGGGCTAAAACTGCATTTTCCTGGCTTAAATTTGATGGCCAAATGACTATCGCTAGCAAAAAAAAATTAAAGTTCTTTTTTGGCAAAATCGCATGTGCGCCTCGGGATCCATGCCAGGCCTTTCAAATTTTTGCCTTGATTTGTGTGCCAATTTTTTTCATCTTAATATGTGTGTATCAGACAACAATTTTTTTGCCTTGATTTGCATGCCAAAATAGAGAATTCTACATCAGGAAGCATGCTAGTCCATACAAATTCTACCTTGGGAAGCGTGCTAAGCTGTCTGGTACCAAAAAATGCCCCAAAATGGAAAGTTCTCCAAATTTGACATCTTTTATATCAAAATAGGGGTTTTTGGGTGTTGCGAGCTCAACGGTGAGGTTCGTTTGAGCTCAAAGTGCACCAAAATTTAGGGACCCCCTAATTTCAATAAAAAAACTAAAAAAAGCAATAATATGAAACAGATGAATTTCTAATCTCTAAATCCTTCAAACGTGAATAAGCTATAGAAGATGATGCTTTGATACCATGTAGGATTTGAGCAATACAAATCCACAAAAAACCCAAAGATCACTTGCATACAAAAACCTGTTACAAGAAAGTAGAGACAAGAAGAGGGCAAGGGTTTGACTCAAAATATGAAGAAGAAAATATCCTCAAATAATGAATGAATAAAATATACAATGGATCATCCATATAAAGGAGATCGAAAGCCTTGAAAGGTAAACCCCAGTGCATGTAATAATTAGTTAAATTATTACAAGACTAATGTATGCAAGTTTATATTTAAAACAACTAGTGCATGTGTGTTTAAATATAAACAACTAAAGCAAAAAGGTTGACATCTTACGAAGGGAGTAAAGATTAATTAACATAATTAATACTTTGCTCATCTTAAGGAGGGGTGTTAGAGTAAAGTATTAATTATGTTAATTAATCTTTACTCCCTTCTTAAGATGTCAACCTTTTTTCTTTAGTTGTTTATATTTAAACACACATGCACTAGTTGTTTTAAACTCATGCACTAGTTGTTTTAAATATAAACTTGCATGCATTAGTCTTGTAATAATTTAACTAATTATTAGATGCACTAGGGTTTTCCTTTCAAAGCTTTCGATCTCCTTTATATGGATGATCCATTGTATATTTTATTTCATTATTTGAGGATATTTTCTTCTTCATTTTTTGAGTCAAACCCTTGCCCTCTTCTTGTCTCTACTTCCTTGTAACAGGTTTTTGTATGCAGGTGATCTTTGGGTTTTGTGGATTTGTATTGCTCAAATCCTACAATAAAAATACTGGTTTAATGTGTTGAAATTGTGTGGATGCTTAATTTTTAATGTATTTTTATTACAAGTAAAATTTATTTATTTCATGCACGTGGTGAAGTTTTGAAGAATAATTTTTATCATATTAGATTTGTGTTTATTGGTAGATTATTGATTCACCCCCCTTCTCAATAACCTTAGGGCCTAATTATTCTAATAATTATGTTTAATATTGTAATCCATGTTTATTTTCAGATTTGTAATCACATAATAAAGTTAATATTGCAAATTTTCTTCACCTTGTTTCTCAACATTTGGTATCAGAGCTAATGGTTTTTTTGAGGGAGGGACCCCTTTCTCATGAAGTGTTGAAAGTGTTTTTCTACAATGGGAGCTTTTGTTTTGTGAAATTTTTGTATATTTGGAAATTTTGGTATGCCATGGTCTCTATCTCTCATCAAGATATTAATAATTTCAATGGCACTAGTAATGAGATGTGGAAGTTCAAAGTTGAAGATTTTGAAGAGAGAGATCAGTGATTGCCAATTTTATAAGAAATGAGAGTAGATAATTCTACCTTATTGGATGTTGATTAGAAAAAAATAGTTAAGAAGTCATGAGGAACCATCTGGTTGTGTCTCATGGACTTTGTCCTCCTGAATATCTCTATAGAATATACTGCATATTAGTTAGGGAGGAAAATAAGAGATATATATCAAACTAAAAGTTTGTCTAATAAGATATATTTTGAAAACATATATGTATTCTTTGAAAATGACACATGGTGATTGTATTGTTCAACATTTGAATTCTTTTAATTTTATTTTAATTCAACTTGCATCAATAGATGTTAGTATTAAAGATGAACATAAATATATTTTACTACTTTTCTCTTTTCCTAATTCTTGGGAAAATCTAATAATCATCATTATTAGTGGTGGTACAAAACCAAATATGGAAAACATCATTCCTATGATTTTTTAAAAAGATATGAGGAGAAATACTGTGAATGTTGGCTCCCAAGATGCCTTGCATGTAAGAGGAAAACCTAAAGAGAAAGGGCTTAAAGGGGACAAAACAAGCATAAGTTAAAAGGACACTCTAAGACCCCTAGAAAGAGTATAGTGTAGTAATTGTGGAAAAAGAGGGCATGAAAATGAGTGTAGAAATAAGAAAAAGAGCACTAATGCTTCCATGGACAAGTCCTTAGATAATTTATTTTAGCTAACACTATTAGTATTGATCTTTGGCTTGTTGATTCAGGTTCTTCCAACCATATAACTCTTCACAATGAGTGGTATTATGAGTATAAAGGATATGATGGAGGATACATTTTTCTTTAAGTTAGAACCTTAGTGAAGATTATTGTCAAAGGACATGTAAAATTTCATTTCATTAATGCGAGGGTTGTTTCTATTGATAATGTTAAGATCTAACAAGAAGTTTACTTTCAATTTCCAAGTTAAATGATTCTAGAATACATGTGATATTTGATAAGTCTAGTTGCAAGTTGGTAAGGGGAAGTTTAGTAGTTTCTAAAGGATATTGAACAAGGAAATTGTTTAAGATGCAAGATTCTACTCTTTTTAATTCAACTTTTGTAACTAGGACTGAAAATACATATATGTTGTGGCACTGTAGATTTAGCCACATTGGTGAAAATAGTATTAAGACTATTCTATATAAGAAACTAGTTGAGGGATTTTTTGATTATTCTGTTAGTAAGAGTGATTTTTTTGAGTACTGTGTGTTTGGTAAACAAAAAAGATCTTCATTTCCTAAAGAATTTAATAAATCTCAGAGACTTTTAGAGATTATTCATTCATATATATGTGGTCCAATAGATTCCAAATCTTTGACTAGATCTTAGTATAATGTTTCCTTCATTGAAGATGTCTTAAGATATTTTTTGGATTTATTTTATGCATTCAATTTTTTTTTGCTAAGTTTAAGAAATTTAAGGCATTAAAAGTGTTGAGATCTGACAATGGGAGTGAATATTGATTTCTGGAATTTAATTAGTTTTACAAACATGCATGAATAATTACGAAGAATAATACACCTTATTCTCCCCCGCAAAATGGTGTAGTAGAAAGAATGAACCATACATTAATGGAAAGAGCTAGGAGCATGTTAAGTAGTGGTATGGAAGATAAATATTTCTAGGTTGAAGATGTCGGTAATATTTTTTTTTTGATTAATGGATCTCCTTGTAAATATCCTATTTTTAAAACACCTTATGAAATGTGGTTAAGTAAAAATCCTTCAATTTCACATTTAAGGGTCTTTGGTTGTGAGGCTTGTGTTGACGTGTCTCAACAAAAGTGATCTAAATTAGATTTGAAAGCTCAAAAATGGATCTTTGTAGGATATGGTGAAAATATAAACAATCATAATATTTGGAATCCTCTAACTTAAAAAATGATATTTTCTAGGGATGCAATTTTCAAGAAATTTAGAGCCAACTCAAGTGAAGAACAACCTTGGAAAACTCAAAGACAATTTATTATGAGATTAAGAAAGAAGATGGAGGAATATAGGGATGGACAACAAGAGGGAGAAGTAGAAGAGAGTTTAAGTGAAAGTTCAAAAGATTAAGTTGTGATAGAATAAGTTGATCATAATGAGGAAGATCATGAGGAAGAACCTATTAATCCACCTTTGAGAAGGTCCACAAGATTAAAAAAAATATAATTGATAGGTACATCCCACTATATTTCCATTGTAAAATTTCTTTACCTTGTGCTAGCTGTAACACCCCGCTAGGGAACCCGAGAGGAAAAGACATAAAACCTCTAAAGATGCAAGTAATTTTTTTTCTTCAAAACTAGAATAATATATATCTTCATGCATCACATTTCTATACCATAATTATGAACTTTAAAAATAAAAATAAATGCATGATATAACCAACCAACATCCTCACTGGTTCCCTAACGTTGCTACTAAAGAAACATTATCTAACCTAATTACATTCATAAGATATTCATTGAATAATGGGATTTACTAGTCTATGTTCACTTAAATACACCAAGGTAAATGTTCCTAACTCTTTTATTTCATTAAACATTGGTTAATAATCTAACAACATTATTCCACTTATCAACCCATGTCATTAATTGCATATTAAAAATATCTACTATTCTCGATATCACTTTCCTTTAATAATTTAGGAAAAAGGTAAATATTCATTAGGGTAGGAATTATCTTACATACTTCATTAATCCATACTCATTTTATGTACTAAGTAAACATAACCAACTATTTAACATTAAAATCAAGTTACTAACTTATTTCATTGATTCATTATTTATAATACCAATTACTAATTCATCATTTCACAATGATTACCTTTGAACCTTTCATTAGGACATAATCAATACATAGCTATATCTATGTTCATTTCCTTAATATATGAACTTCATAAGACAATAGGAGAAATATGAACAAGTAATATATACAACTTAATTTTAGCACTAACAACATGTTCCATGCATAATATAATCTTTCCCCCTTTCTTTTCACCTATAACTACCTATTCTCTTATACATTTAATGAAATAGAATTACATCCATCATTATGCCACATACATATGAATCTTTACAATACATGAATATATATAGATCACTACATCTCAACATGATACAATATACAATATGAAATCCTCAATTAAAGACATGGAAAGGAACATGTGCAAGGATCATCCAAGAGACCACAAACAACACCTCGATATAATAAAGATTAGCCACCCAACCACGTGGAAATAATAGGTCCACTCCCTCAAGATAGGAGATAGAAACCAAGGCCTACACAAGAGGTAACAACCAATACATACCTAAGGTGACTTAAACCCTTCCCAAAAGATAAACATGGATCACAAAATATAACAAGTCAAATAGGACTGCCAAAGGCATCACAAATCAAAAAGTAATGAGCTCTAGAGTAAAAACTAGGTGAGTGTCATCACATATCCTTTCTCATTGGGATCATTCCTAGTGGTCACAGACCCTAGTACCCCCTCATTAGGATCATTCCTAGTGGTCATACTCATGGACCCTAGTACCCCTCACTGGGATCATTCCTAGAAGTCACATGGACCCTGGTACTCCAATAGGCATATGCAGAACAACCAAAATTATCTTGTTTAGTGTGTTTATCCCCCCTTCCTAGTTAATTTTATTAATGTTTTCACTTGATTAATAAACTCACTAATAGGATCCTCCTGGCGACCACTTTGTGCCCTAACACCCATTGTGAGCCACTCACCTAGTTTACCTAGGTTCTTTACCCATAAATACAACATCATAAATGCATCAAATATTTATATAAAATCATAAAATATTCCATCATAACATAATATTACTATTTTATTAGGTTTAAGTGATCATTGGTTATCCCTAATCCACTGAACAACCCTAAACTCTAATCTATCAACCAAATTGATTCAAAGCACATAAGAAGGAATCAAAATGAACCAACATGATATCATACACATATTCAGTATAATAAAGTTCCAAATGAATCAACAATAAGATCCTAAAATCCTCTGGTAACATCTAAAATCACTTGGTTGGGTTTAAGAAACCTCTAGTTGTCCCCAATTCACTGGACAACCCTAAACCCTAATCTAACCTTCAAAACTCACAAGGAGGCATCAAAATGCATGATACATGATTAAAAACTATATTCAATTTTATAAAGGCCATAATGAATAAAAAATAAGATCCTAAAGCCTTTGGTATCCTACCAACGTCTAACACTTGACAACTTCTAAAATTCATTTATTTCAAACAATGGTTAAATACCAAGAATAGTCATCAATGAACAATAACTCACAACTTCCACAAAACAAATGATTAAGATAATCACTTAGGTGAGAATCAAGAAAAAATAATTACAGACTTTATATCAAACTTTTATGAAGATCCAATGGTGGGAAAAAATATATGGCTTTTGTTCTAAAACAAAAACCCTAGTTAGGGTTTAGACCCGCCTTCACTAAAATAGTTCTAACTTTCACAAAAAATAATAAAAATAAACCAAACCAATTGGAAATAAAAGATAAAAAATATCCCTATCTTTGATATCAAACTTAGGTCTGTACATGACTATTACAGTCTGTACCATTGAGATTAACTTGAATGAAAAACTAGAACTAGGAATGGACATATTTAGTCTATCAAAATGTACATTTTAGGGCATTAATTAGACCTTAATTGGAAATATGAAAGATGCCCATTTCATATCTCTGAATTTCCCTTCCATAAAATCAACCAAGAAAAACTCTAGACATAATTTAAATTATTAAAATAATAGATCTCCAAAAATGGGTTGCTAAAAACCCTAGGAAAACACATGGCAATTTTCACAAAAATGAACTCAAAACTATTAAATAAATCTAGGAATGGAAAGTAAAAATATCATTAATTATGAAAACATACAAATAGATCCATATTTTATAAGACAAATAACACAATCAAGCAATTCAATCCATACCTCAAGTTCCTAGGAAGATTCAACCGAAGGAGGAAGGAGACAAAGAGAGGAAGACAAATCCAAACTTGAGATGCATCAGTCGAACCCTCTCCACTTTCAAAAATCTCCATGAAAGAAGGAACCAAACCCACATCAACAAATCCCTCTCTCAACCATTGAAACTCTCATAAATGCCTCTCTCCCCAAAACACAAGAACCTATGAAATCTTAAAGAATTATGCTCATAGACTCTCTCACACATATGATAAGTTTCTCTCCAAAAATATTTATGAAAAGTAAAACCAAGATCTCCTCAATGTTTCAGCTAGTCTCTCCCTCAAAAGAAAAAAGAGAATCCATATAAATAGATTTCCCAATGATAACCAACCCCCAAATAAATTTAACTAAAGAGCATAATTAAATAACTTAATATAATTATAAAATCACAACTATATATTACACAAATATTCTATAATAAATACTTTTATAATCATTCATACACATATTTATTATTACCATAATATGTGGCATGGAAGATGTAACTAATATACATATAATCTATTCATATTCTTAATAATTAAATATTACATAATGAGAGGTATAATATTACTATACTTTACTTTAATACATCATAAATAGTATCCAGAGTCTGAGTTTCTACAGTAGGAACTCTGGGAAGTTGTGTGCCCATTAGATGTCTAAACCATCAAAACTTGAAACCAAACTTAGACATTTGACTCCTTTGTATTTCAAACTATTGTTTATGAACCTAGAGCTATGATATTAGACTTGTATGTTAGGATTGGATTTTATACGAGTGTTGAATTAACTAGGTTTGCATGAACCTCGAAAGTTATTATTTGATGTAAATACGAATGTGTTCCTTATGCAATTGATTAATAGATGTTTTCTATAATGATGAATGAATAAAGGTTTAGATCTATTTGAATTGTTAATGAATGATTGATCAATGTGATTTTTGGTTTATTCTTAAACCATAATTATATTGCTCTTAATGAATGTATATCATGTTCTTATTTTATGGCTTGTTTTCAGACGTTGTGTTGACTTTTGTAAATGCTTCGTGCTTGAGGGATGCATATCCTTATCTGTTTGTAGGCTTCCAGGAGTAAGCCTAATTCTAGGGGAGGTGGATATAATGCCCCTCCCATAGTCCAATTTTCTATATGCTATGGTTATTTTAGGATGATGAATTATATGTTAGGATATCATTGATGCCTATGGTTTTACTAACCCCATACTTGCATGTGTATGGTTGATGTGTTTGATTTATATTTCTATTTGACGTACCTAATGTGGTTGAGGGACAGAGTTGTAGTTACTTTCTTGTGAGATCCACACGATCGACCGATCCCTGCCATTGTCTATTATATATCTATACATGTATGTATATGCTTGTCTTTTATGCAAGTTTGCAGGTACCAGGCATCGACTTCCCTGAATTGTCAGGATGAGCATGCCCTATCGCAATATCTCAAATGGTAAGAGAGGGGAGATAATACACAGGTCCAAATCCTAACCTAAGCCATGATATTGTCTTGAAATAGTGGACAAGATTCTGTTACGCTACCCTTTTAAACTCATCTAGTTGACGGGAGTTTATATTCTTGTTCTTGAGTATGAATGTGGGTCTAGGGGTTCTTTTGATTTTGGTTGTTGACGTGTTTTCTATAATTATATTATTCAATTAGATTAAATTGTGTAATTTAAATAAATTGGATCTTTTCTATTTTTAGCTATTAGAGATTACTTAATTGGAAATTAATTAAATGTGATTGTTAAGTTTAGTTTATTATGTGGTAGAAGTATTTAATTAATGAGAATTAATTAAATATCTTCACCTTAGAATTATTTAATTGTAAATTTAATCTTTGTTCAATTGAAATGTATTTATTAATTTAAGAATTAATTTAGCATGTGGAAATTATTTTAGACTAAATGTTTTATTTTTAATTAATTGAATGCATTAAGTTGCACAATTGAGATTGGTTAAATTAAATTAAAGGTATTAGTTAATTTTTGGTTAAGTGTTTCAACAAAAGGCAAAGTGGAGGAGAGACTTGAGTTCAACTGAAATTGAACTACAAATCAAAGTCTAATTCATGCAAAGCCTTTTTTCAAACCCGCGCATGTGGAATGGGAATTTTTATATGTTGGAGATTTGGTCATGATTTTGGGGGGACAGGTTGAGGAATTTTGGCAGATAGGTTGAATAATTTTAGGTGAAGAATTTAGTTTAGGAAAGCTTCAAAGTTTTGGGATTTTTTCTTCATATCTGGTCTTCATTCAAATATTATTCTTCGGTGTTTGAGGTAGGGTTTGATTTCCTTTATGAATAGTTTGTTTTGAATTTTGAAAAAAAACCTTTTTCCTTTTTGCCTGTCGAATCTGGATACTTAGATTAAAAATTTAGCAGATGTGATCATGATTTGCAATTCTTGTATTTTGGTTATACTTGTTTCCAATTAGGGTTTATGGTAGAATTAATATTGTTAAAATTTCTGTGAAAGGGTTCTTGATTGAAAACACTATGTTTGGATTTTCCCAATTAGTTGTTGAAGAAAACATGGATTTTGACCTTGAAATTAACAAGCAATAATAAATTAAAAATATAATACTAATTGATAGAAGTAAATAAAATTTATTTAAATGTATGTTGTTTAAATATATTGGTGTAATATTTCATATGTTTTAATTCTTTTTTTTTTAATATTAAATAAATTGGATGTATTTAAAAATAAATTTTTAAAAATAATTTTTTTAAAAAAAAATTATTATTTAAGGGAGGCGGGGTCCTTACGCCCACACCTTCCCTCGACAGCACTAGGCTACCGACGGTAGGCTGCCGTCGACAGGTATGGGCTGCCAATGGCAGACCCCAGGCTGCCGTAGCAGCCTTTGTCGATGGCCATAGAGGTTGTCGTAGCAACTGTTGTTGGTAGTCCATGGATGCCAGTAGCAGCAGGGGTGCGAGGCCCGCAAGCTTCCCCCCTCCTCTTTTGTTTTTTTCATTTTTCATTTTTTTTAATTTGTATTAAATTTAAAGTTTAATTTAGTTTTTCTTTTGTGGTATGTGGATTTATTAAAATGTTAATTTTGTTTTAATATTTTTTTTATAAATTAATTAATTTAAATGTATTTTGTTTTATATATAAAAGTTAGAATTTGATTATTTTTTTTAAATGAAGGGAAATTATATCTGTGAGTATGATTTTATATTTTATATAAAATAGTATATATATATATATATACATATACATATATATATATATATACATATATACATATATATATATATATACATATATACATATATATATATATATATATATATATATATATATATATATATATACATATATACATATATATATATATATACATATGTATATATATACATCTATATATACACACACACACACACACACACACACATATATATATATATATATTTCATATATATATATATATTATTTTCTCATTGAAGATTAGTTATTATTGTGTTGCATGGGTATTATATTTGAATAATTAATTGACTTTATATTGCATGTTTTATTATGTCAAGTGAAATTTAATTTGGTGTTATGGGCATGCAAGGTGCTTGATATTAAATGCATTGGCTGATTTGCTGATTTTTTTATATGGTGATTGTATTTGCTCAAATTTAAATCAATTGGGTATGTTTTGGATTGTAAAATTATATTGATTTAGTAATTTCAAAGCTTGAATCAATTTATTCCATTAATTTAATTGATTTTAGTGATTACAATTTTAATTGTTGTAAATATAATTAAAGTCATTTGGTAATTTTTACATGGATTAATGTTTTTGATTATGGTAAAAATAGATTTTGAAGGGGCCCTGAAACCCTTTAACATAGATTTAGAGAGATAGGCATGATAAACCAAAAAGACAACAAACTAACCCATAAAGGGACAGTCTACTAAAGGGACACTTCCCAGATTTTCAAGAAAATCATACACAAAATCCACAAAAAGCACTGAATGGATTAATGTTGTGTTGGATTTCATATTAGCCTATTTTAATTAAATTATGTTTAGACTTGTATTGCCCTATGTGGTGGTTTAAGGGATTAGAATGTCAGCCAGTGGGAATGTAATCCAAAGGTGAGAATTGGATGTTTTATCTATCATGGTTGTTTGCCTTGTATAGTACTCTATCAAGTATTTGATTGATTTGACCCAACCTTATGTGAAGAATTGTTCTATGATTCTCTTCTGTGATATTTTGTATAACTATGTTTTGATTCATATTCTACATGGGGGAATATGGTGTTGACTTTATATGTCCTATCCATGGGATTAGGAGTATATTTATTGTGGATACTTGGAGAGTGTTTTGTGTTGTTATGGTTAGAGACCTGTTGCATGTTCCTGTTATTTTATGGAATAGTCCCGAGGGACATTATTATTATCTTGTGATGTTACATGGGATATATGAGCCTAGGGTATGATACCTAGATGTGTAGTAGGGGGTGGCTTGCAATAAGCATTGGGGCCCACAAGTGGCTGCCATGATCACTTATTGTAAGTAATCTTAATCAAGTGAAAACCTAATATGCCATTAAGGGGTATTAAAATGAACTTAATAAGATGTGTTTCATCACCCATGCTTGAGTGCTAGTATAGACTAAGATGGAGGATGAGATGATGCTTGCCACCTTGAGAGGAGTGTTTCTGATGAAGTCAATGATGGAGATCCAATTAAGGACTATCCGACCTTGCAGCCAAACCAAAACACAACAGAATTCAATAATAATAACACAAGATCTGATATAAAACTAGAATCTTTATTCATAAATTCATTGATTACATGCAATGTGCCAGGCTGTAAGGCCTTCCCAATTACGACCAAATACAAAGCAAGTAACAGTCTACAAGATCTCGTAGGATCCAAATATTTTCCACAACTTCACCACTCAGCTAGCCCAGGTTTGCAACATGACAAGATACTGGTAGGGATCCCAGGAAAGATCTAAACTTGTACTCACAACTTGCAAGCAATCTTCCTATGCCTAAAATCACAAGCTAATAAATCCCACCTTTTTCCTTCATGCCTAAACAACTACCCAAACATCCTATACATACTCATCCTTAGCCACAAGTCATCTATTTGAAACAATTAACTCCTACGAACAATTTATTAAATGCCAAAACATCAGTCAGCTTACAAATAGCCTTACAATAAATAAATTATCCAAGATGGCCCCAAACGGTCATCAGATCCACATAGAAGAATGCAACACACCAGATCTAGGTCCTCTCATGCCCAATGATCAATCCATAACTCGAGGAACATGACCCAAATTAAATGCACTGGTTGGCCAAGACGATTCATCCAAACAACCAAGTTGGTCTGCAATAACACTGAGCGCTAGAGAAATAATCGAGCACTAGTGAACTGACCATGCCAAGCATGACCAAGCAACATAGTTATCGTCGAGTGCCAGAAGAAATCGATGCCTTCAGTTACCGAGCATTCTTTAGAGACCGAGCACCCTGGTAACCACAGAAACCAAGCAACCAAACTCCAAAATTGAACAAATACTTCACCAACTAAGATCAAAACTACTAATCTGCCTTCCAAAACAAACATATTTTTGGTCAATACAGGATTTCCAAGAATCCTAGGATGCTCCTGCATCAGTTTCTAGCATAGCTAATTGTTTTGTCTATATGAGAGGTCATTGATACCATGTATGGTCATTTGAGTGTCAGGGTCGAGAGAGACTATTAGGATGAAACTTAAGGGTTAGACATACATGATGAAACCTTCCTATACATAGTCTAGTTATCCTACATGTGTCAGTTGCCTCTGGATTAGTGAGTCTTATGTATCACTATCTTTAGTACACTTGGACTTAGAAATCTGTCAGGATCTCTTCCTTAGCTTGTTTTGTTGATGTTTGTTATCCGAGTGGGATCTCTTGATATCTCCTTAGCACAGCGGGAGTGGACCATTTAGGTTCCACAAGGTCGGGTGGTAGTGATTCTTTTACCATTTGAGATTCTGACGTTTGTGTACCAGTGCAAGATGATCCCTGTGGTGGTTGATCCTTCTTGTTTTTCATTGATGGAGTTGTTTCTTATCTTCTTATTCTATGTGACCTTGTATCATTGTATCAGTTATTCAAGTGATATCATGTTGTACTTTATTTTTTATTATTGTATTACATACCCTGCGACATGTGCAGTGGATGTAGGTTATTATGGATACCTTATGGTACTAGTTGTATTTATGATGTCTTTTATATGATTTTGTATTTATCATTCCTTTGTTTACATGAGATTTGTAATTATATCTCATCTAAATTAATTAATTAATGCTTACGTAATCTACGTCAAGGAACCCTTAAAATTTGTAATCTATGTGAGTTGTATTTTACATTGTATTGCTTCCACATTGTGAAACTTTGTTGTTATTATTTTTTAACAATTAAGAAAAAAAAATTATTCTTCAAACTTAGTTGCATGTTTTAGGTTAAGTTCTCATGGGTTCCCTGGCAGGGAATTACATAATCACATATAATTTACATATATACATATACATATATGTGTGCATCCATATGTATATACATATACATACATACATACATACATACATACATACATGTATATGCATTTATATGTATGTATGTACACACACACAGAGAGATATTTACCAAATACCAAACACTATAATCTATATGATTATGAAGTAATTGATCAAAACATTAATATTATTACATATATACTTACTATAGGATATAACACTTAGATAGAATAAAATCACATGAATCAAAATAAATCTAATCATCCAAATAGGCCATAACAATCAACTATGAAACACATTGAAATAACCACAAGATCTAACAAGGTCAACCACAACCAACAAGACAAGTCAAGCCAAACTCCTGACCAAACATGAAACCATAACGTAAAACATAGAAAATATCAACTAAGAATCATCCCAAGAAGGAGAAATAAAATAAATAAACAAATCATACAACCAATTAAATAAAAAGAGTCACAACCTCATAACACAACCATGCCCAACTAGGTGAGGTGAATCTAGGTTATTCACACCGATAGCTGAATGAAAAAGAAAGAATCACAATGTTATTGGATTTAATAATGGAAAAGGGAGACTCATGTAGGGACCTTGGTACTATTTCCATAATAAAAAAATTTCAAGGATTTTAAAGGCATGCTTAGACCTGTGTAGCTAGGTGGAGTCAATGCCTAATACCTACAACCCTACATCACCAAGATGAGAAAAACTATATATATATATATATATATATATATATATATATATATATATATATATATATGTTGGATAACTAAGAGGGGGGTAAATCAGGTACCTTACGTCCCTTAATAATTTTCAACCTTAAAACATTTTCAACAACTAATCTTAATAATTATATTTAAGCATTCAACCAACCACAACAATATGCATATGAAAACTAGTTATAACAGGCAAAACATTCAATCACACATTAACACCATTATTTAACGTGGAAACCCAATTTGGGTAAAAACCACTATAGGAATTACCACCCACAAAATAATTCACTCTTCTGAAGTGAGCTCACTTAAGAGACAACCCTGTTAAAGGTTACAAAACACATTTGGTAGATGTGACCCTATTAGGGGATTTTCACTAAAGATCAACTAGATCTGTCACCCTATAATGAGTGGCTTTATTAGAGGACTTATAAAATTTGTTACAATGCCACCTTACAAAGGATTTATAAATAGGATTGTTAAATCCACCATGTTCAGAGATTTTTTGCTACAATGGTTAGAGAGTAACAATGAAATGAACTGATAAACTATGCAACTATCTTTTCTTGTCACATCTCCTTTATGCTCATTTGTCTTCTTCAAAATCTTCTTTTCTGGCTAATCAACACTTACTCTTCATCTCATCACTTTCATTCACTTGATTCACACTTTTCTTCAACTCTATTCTACTCAGTGCATCCTTCTATACTTGTTTAGCTATTTTCATTGGCTATCAATAAATCAATAATATTACCATCTCGATCATCCTTTAGATAGATACTTTTTTCCGCTTAATCCTATTCATTAGGGTTTCCTTGAATTTTTTAGGATTAAGTAATACTGAGAGGGAGGTGAATCATTATTACAACACTTAAACTTAAAACTTAAACCAATTGCAAATAAACTATATCAATGCTGAAATGAAAAGAATATAAACACATAACTCATAAAACCATATTTGTTTTTGAGCAAACCCTAGCCAAGGGAAAACCCCAGTGGGGATAGTACCCACAACTATGCACTAAAGTATTGAATCCCTATTAGGAGATCTAGCCCTATTAGGAGATGAGTATTACATAGTATATTTCCTTGTTAGAGGAATAGAAAACCCTGTTAGGGGTATACAAAACCCTTGTTAAAGCTGTGGTGAGCTTACAACTCTTACAATCAAAATTGTGTTACAAAAGTGTTCTTCAATAAGTGAACTGCACAAGCATCTTCTATGCTTTGATAGTTCCAATTATAGTTCTGTCAATCTATGATCTCGCATCTTCTATCCACCTTAACTAATATCCAAAATTCATATCTATTACATATACATCACTATCACATAGTTTCACACTCATCACTTCCATAAAACACTCTATACTTATATTAATTCTGCCATCCGATCGACTCTCAAATACAATATAAAACATAACAATTACTTATACAAATGATAAGTGTAGAGTTGAAAATCTTGTATTACCAAAGTGTCAGCAATATACAACTTTCATCTGACTTAGCACGTTACCATTCTATCTAACCCTCCCTTAATCATCAGGCCTATTCATATGCCTTGTTTCACTGTCTTCACATACCTTCATATCACTATATATTACTGATATCAACACCAAAACACATGCAACCTTAACTAAAGGTCATACATATCCCAAAATGTCTTCCTCTAAGTTGGCAAGCCATAATATATCATATATTATCTTGGCTGATAAAAAATGTATTGTAGTATAATGTTATTCTAATTCTGTACTTAGTCATTTTCATGATTGTGTCTCCCACACTTATAATTACTTCATGCGATCACTAAAACATGATTGTTTCCATAAATGACAATGCTTAAGTGATCCACAGTGCTCTCAAAACATCACTTGCCAACAATCTCTCCCTTTCGCATTGATGGCAACACTTAGCGAAAAATTACTAAGTGTCAAAACACTATCTTCCTTCTACTTCTCTATATACATATCCTTTCTTCTTTATTTATTTATTTATACTTTTATTTTCTTTCTCTTTTTCTCTCTCTCCCTTTTTTTTATTTAATTATTTTTCCTCTTTTCTTCCTCTCCCTTCGACATTAATGGCAAAGGTACTTAAAAAAATTTAAAATATTAAGCATATGAGACTTTAGTGCTTACTCATTAGATTCAAAATATCTTGGGAGGAGTCTTCCAAGGTATTCACTTCATCATCCCATGACTTGATCAGAAGTTCATTAACATGGATCAGTCCATTAAGTGCATAAGATGCAGTCTATGCTTCCTTTAGCTCAATGGGTACATAGTTTGTCGTTGATCCCTCTATTTTCTCCATCTTTGTGAGATGAGCTTCAAGAATTGAAAGCTTGGGAGTGATTAGACTCTTTAGAAAACCAAATCTTTCCACTACTCTCCCTTTCTCTATATTCAAAGCACTTATCTTATCCAAAATTTTGGATGTCTTCTTGTCCATTTCCAACACAGTTTGTGAAGAGGTTTAACAACTATCCATAATACTCTCTAATGTAGCCCCTATCCTTGGCTATGGTATCTTCAATATTCTTTATGTGGATCTACTAGGATTGATGCAATAACTATAGAGTTTTCTTCCTTTTTCCACATAGTTTTTAGCCTTAATTATTGTTTCTTTTAGAATGCCCAAGTCCCATGAGATGGACTGGAAAAATTTAACTTCTTTTCTAAGTATCTCTTCTCAGCCTTATCCTATGCAATCTTCAATAGTGACTCAAAATGGTTGTCAAAGTTGTCTAATGCCAAGTTCAAGTTCTCTGCATCATCATTTCCTTGAAATGTGAGAGGTGTAGGGAGTATTTTATTCACAGTCTCTCCTATCCTAACAATCACCTTTACCTTCTTATCCCCCATTTGTTCTGACCTTTCCTTTTCCTTAGAAAATTCCATGAAGGATAACCTCATGAGTTCATCCTCATCCATGCTTTCCACATTAGTGCTCACTAGTTTGGCCATACTTGCCAACAATATGGTGGAGGAGGCATCTAGTTCTTGTTTAATCTCAATTCTTACCTCTTCTTATTTTTCTACTCTTGTCTCTTTTTCCTACTTTTCCTCTTGTTGTTTCTCCTTCTCTTGTTCTTTCTCTTCCTATTTTTCTTTTATATGTTCTTCCTCTTTTTGTCCTTCCTCTTCTACTATCATCGCACTGTCCATATTTTATTGAAATGGATCATTTACACCAAGTGAAGTGTCTAACAATATAGGCACACCAAAGACAAAGAAGTCTGGTTTCTTGTCAACTTCCCTTGCTTGCTCACTCACTTCAGCTATCCTATAGCTTTATCCCATTCCTAAAGGTGCAGGCTTGGTAACCTTGGGAGGTGAGGTCTTCTCAAGCATGTCACACATAAGAATTTGGTCCAATGCATTTTTGTGTCTTCTATAACCTCATCATACTTCCTTTCCATTATCTTCACAAGTCTGGCCTTTGTTCTCAATAGAGGTTTCAACTCTTTAATGATTCTCTCCCTCTTTTGTATGGAGACTATAGACAACATGTCTTCAATAGCCTTATTTGTTATAGTCTCATCCTCTGAATGTGCTAACTATTTTCTTATTTCCAACTTTCTATACAAGTCCTTAGGAATACTGGCCTCAATTTCTAAAAAATTCTTCTTGAAGACTAACAAGTTCTTGATTACTATATCTTTAATTACTTCTTTATTTTTAGAGTGATACCCTTCATAGTATCTATTTAATGTCTTCATATTTCAATCTCTTATTATTCTCTTTTGTAACATCTTGATATCTGGCTTCCACAGATCTTGTAGCTTCTTCTATACTTTTTTTTTCCTCTTTCTTCTGAGTCACCTTGTCCTCTTTCTTCTTTATTTCTACTTATATCTTTTATTTGTTTGGATTGCTTGGTTTTTTTAGATCTTGTAGATCTCCTAGGAATTCTCATAGGTGCAACCTCTTGTGCAATCTTTTCAGGAGTGATTGATAAATCTATTATACTAGGATTAGGACTTACTATCTTTCCATCTTCAAAAGGAGGAGGTGCCTCAATTGCCAAGCTAGATGACCCTTCTATCATCTTTGTCCTTACTTATTTTAGTTTCTCCTTTGTAATTCATGCCTTTGCAACAATGCCTTCACAACAATGTCATCAACCATTTTCTCAATCTTCTTCTTCCTTGTCCCTTTATCCTGTTCTTCTCTAACTTTTGTTGACTTTTCCAAGTAAGTTCCCCATCTCTCTTCAGATGTGTCTATCTCAGCTACTAATACATGTTCAACTTGCATTGTAAGAACTTTAGAACTAACCTCATACCCCATAGGGTAGTACCATTTCTTTCTTGGTTCAACTAATTCAAAGCACACACAGTCAGTTTCAACCATGAAACAAATTGTGTCTTTATACTTCTCTACCAACTCCTCAGGTATTTTGTATCTCTCCTTCATTTTCCTTTGAAGGATCTTAATCATTGCAAATAATTCACCATCTAGCCAATCTTTGTTCTATCTCCTAAAACTCATTGATATCTATATGTTAGTGGGTATACTGTCTTTCCATGCTCTAGGGTGCATTTCGGGAAATTTGTGTATAATGTGAATGTACATGTGTATTAGGAGTGAACCAAACTTAAAATATTTTGACTTGTCCTTCTTGATAATCCTCACATTCTCCAAGAACTATTGTGCTATGATTTTGCATAAGTTATATCTGGTGTTTTCCTTCACCATTCTATAAGCCATCATAATTATCCCTGACAGAGAATTAGGTCTGCTACTATAGTGCAACTTATATCCTAGTAGCATTGCTACCAATCTAAAATCTTGTTGAAAGATGTCATTTACAATCATCACTCTCTTATCCCATTTGGAGTGTGTTAGGGTCTCAACTTGTTTCTTGATGTTTTTATTTGCTACTAGGAGGGCTCCACTGTTGTCTAATCTGATTATCTCATGAATTAGCTGGCTACATATCTTAATAGGTTGCTCTCCCATCCAAATGAATTGATCATGGATTCTTCTTAGTATTATTTTGAACCATTCGGTCTTGTAGAACTCATTAAGAAGGGTTAAATTAATGATATATTAGTCTTCCAAATGTTTGAGCTCTTCTTTCATTTTTCCTTTAGATTCTGTCATCTCACCTAATTTCTTATAGATTTATGCATCTCCTATGGTCTCATACTTGTAGTGGATGTAAGCTCTAATATCTTCAATGTGTAAAACATCGTATGGGGTTTGCAAAAATGATCCTTCCAGATCATCCTCACAAGACTTAAATAGGCGACTTTAAACTTATACCTTGGTCTATCCATAACATCAAATATGACAGGTGCATCCATAGCTTCTGTTAGAATTTATGATCTAAATACCTTGAATATGCCAAATTCTGGAACTTTTTCTTCAAACGATCACACAATGTAGTTGCTAAATGGTTGCAGTGTTTCTTACGTCTATTTTCCTTGGTCTTTTCTAATCAAATGTGCATAAATGATATGTTTCAAGATGTTTTATGCATCACAAGGTGAGTGAATGCATTAATCATAGGTAGCTCAACTTCGCACATTGTCTAGTCAAACATGAATCTTGCGATCATAGGATATGAATCTCCAAGTGTTGTGATCACAAACATCAACTCCATTTTGTTTGTACATACCATATCTAAGCACGTATGAGCTTATTCCACATAATCAGGGGTTGGATATATTTTTTTGTTGCATCCAATGCTCCCCCTAAGGCCATACAACCTTCTAGGTTGATGTAGTAATGTCAACATCATACAAAGATACTGTAGTATCTATTGTCTCTCCCTGAACCAATGCCTTATTGAAATATTTTACCTTCCATACCTTCTCATCATCTTCATTTGATGGTTTCTTGAAATGATTCTTAAACTCATCCATGTACTCATTCAAACTTTTACCATTGTCACCAATATTCTTCTTTATAACCATAGGTGGTGTTCCTCTTCTATTTTTTATTCCATTATACCTACAAAACTTCACCATGTGTCCTAAGTTATTGCATTTGAAACATGTAGGTGGTCTTATATTATGATTAACCTACATCTTACAATATCTTGCAATATGCCCAAGGTTATTGCATTTGTAGCATGTGATCTTGGCTATTGACTCTTCTCTGATGTAATCTTGTATGTTCCTTGACTGATCTAGTTTCCTACATTATTCTTTCTTATGTCCATATGCATAACATTTATAACAATAACCGGTAAAGGGTTTGAAAGGACCTTTACTTCTGCAATCTCTTTTCATGTGTCCAGCTTTGTTGCATCCAAAACATCTACCTCTAAAAGGTCTAATCTAATCTTTAGGTTCTTCAAAAGTGGATCTATCTTCAGTCTTTGCTTCATGTGATTCATCATTAGTTTTAGAACATTCTCCTTCATTGTATCCAATTCCAGTCATGTCTCCTTTAGGTTTTAGTCTTTCTCTT